>NIJG01000114.1:412560-530156 GCA_002201625.1 Euglossa dilemma
AGAAGCGGAGAAAAAATCAGAAAAAGAATCTGAATCTTCTTCGGAAGAACCTGCAAAAGCCACCGAAGAAGTATCCGCAAACGTATCTAGCGAAGAATCAAAAGAATTATCCGAAAGCGATTCAGGGAAAAGACCAGAAAAAGAATCTGCGCAAGTACCTGAAATAACAATAGAAAAACTAGCAGAAAACGCGAGTGGAAAGGAGTCGGAAACTAAATCCATAAAAGAGTCGCAAAAAGAACCTGAAAAGGAGTCAGAAACGGCTTCAGAAAAAGAGTTGAAAGAAGAGTCTGACAAAAACAAGGAGGATCCGAAAGGTATTGAAAATAAGTGGTTATCGAGTCGCGTAACTCACGGAGCTGCCGAAACTTTGTCGACTGGAAGTGGTAGCAGTGAAACAAAGGAAGAATCTCAGATGAGGAAAGAAACACGCGTGTCCGCGGACAAACAAGCGAGACCCGAAAAGCAAACAACGAGCGATAATTCATTCGAGACAATGTTCCGAACAGCTGATCAAACTGTCGTTCATTTGGACGGTATCGAAACGAACGCACCCGAAGCACTTTCGTGGAAGAAAGCAGCGAAAGGAACGAAATCCGCGACGAGTAACTCGTGGAAGCTACACGATAACAGCGATATTCTTTCGAGTATCGATCCTTCTATCGGGCAGCATACGGTAGAGATAAACGAGTGGAAACGAAGGGAAGGTTTCGATGCACCCATAGAAAACACCGGGAAGGGATACGTGGGATCAAAATTAAATTTACACGCGGGTTCCTTAATCGAATCATCAATTAGAAGGAAGGAGCCGGATCTCACGGAGGAACGAGGAAGTAAAACAGCGGCAAACGACGTAAATACGGAACAAGCATCCGACTCATCCTCTTCCTTAGGTTCCAAGTTCTCTGGTAATAGCGATACCCCGAGGGAAGATAATATATCATCAGCTGCAATTAATCAAGTGCCGGAGGAAGGACCGGGGGTGGAGAAAATAACGGGAAGCAACGCTGCTGAAGATCATTCGTCTAGACGCAACGATTCCGAAATGATTAGCAATTTGTCACTTAGCAGCAAGAAGGACGATGCGCAAGGACGAGGGGAAGAAAAAATGGCTTCCGAGACAGAGCCAAAAGGCGGAGAGGCTGAACCGAGTCGACAATCGGAGATCGTCGAATCGTCGACAAACGAGGATTCCAAAGAGGCGAAGAATTATCACGGTACTCGTCTCGACGACCCTGAAGGGCACGGGGCGAGGATCGAGGATGAACAGTCGGCCCTGGAAGCGTCAAAGATCGACGCCGCGGGGAAAGGTAACGATCCTTGGACGAGTGTTACGCAGAAACAAGCTGAAACGACGGGGAAAAATGGATTAAACGATCCGCAGGACGGAGAAGACCGGGAAGAGGCTTCTTTGAACGCGAGCGAATCGATTACACGGGATTTAAATAAAGAGGAAGCGTTCAAAGGGGGATCGCTGGGCGGCGAGGTGACTGAGAGTAATGATGTCACCGCAGAAAGCGGAGAGTCATCGCCAACAGCGAACACGCTGAGAACGAGGCTGGATGAAGTCCCATTGTCCGACTTAGGCGTCGAAAGTTCACGGAAGAGTGACAAATCGTCGGGAAAAGGCCAGGAGACGGGATCGGGAGGCGATGAGATTACCGGGGACAATGCGAAAGAGAGTGACAAGTACGAGGCGCCATCTGCAGCGAGCCAATTAATCGAAAACAAGCCATCAGGAACACTTGCCCCAACGAGCCTTCAAACTGCTTTGAATACCGAAACAACCGGCGAAACTCGAGCCACGGATGAAAATTTCATTGCGCCTCGTTTGTCAGAAGACTCCACGGTGTATCCTGTCAATTGGGCTAATAACGAAGGATATAACGAGCTACCCGATGAAACCAGTTGGACACGCGAAGATATGCAACCTGAATCAGGACTACATGATTCTGGTGTAGTATCTGAATCAGGATTATCCGCGTCAGATTCCGCGAGAGAATCATCTGAATGGATAAACACGCGGGACGACGAAACTGACAGTTCTGTAGGTACCGGCGGAAGTACAGAGAAAAAGGAAGGAGGATTGAGATCTGAAAATGGTATTTATCAGTACGACATTTCTGTCAGAAGTAACGACGCAGGATGGGGGATACTTCAGGATGAATTTTCCAGCTATATTCCGAGAACGTCGCACGAAACGGTATCAGTTATGGGAAGTGACTACAAGATTGGCAGAGAGGCAAGTGTTGGAAAACTGGGCGAATGGGATTCTTCGCGTGAAAGTAATCCGTCGAATGTTAGGGAGGAAGTGGACGTGAGAAATGAAGACGAGAGTGACAGACTTCACGAGTGGAATCAGGAGCGAAATCGCGAATCAGAGATCACACCTGTCGCGGAGGATCAGGATACTTCGTTTCGAGATTTTTATACGCCCGAGGACTCTTCGGGGATAGAAGAGGAACCCGAAATTTCAGTCGATGAACCTGACAAGTCACCTGTCAGTGATGAAGAGTCTCGAGGAGATGACCAGTCTTCGAAATCGGGAATAAAAATCTCTAGCGAACGAGGGGAAGAATGGAATCAGGAACCAGAAATAAATCAGGAAGAATTACACGTGACTGATAATGAAAACGAACCCTTATCTGGAACAGAAGCTAGGGTAGAGGGGTTGTCTCGAGAGAATATCGCAGATGAGGAGCAGGAAGACGATCAAACCTCGAATGGAAATCAATTAGATAAACCAACATCAAATATAAACCCTGAAGATACCAAAGACCGCGTTAATTCTAACCAGTTAAATCCAACGTTAACATTGAACACAAATAACCTTGATACATCGTCACTGAAGCATCCTATTTTAAATACAGAAGAAAATACGAATGCTGACACACCAGTCGCGTCTAAATATACTTCAAATACTGACACGAGTGATTTCCATAAACAGGAGGATGAAACTTCAGGTGATTCTTCAGGTTCGCGAAAAGAAGACACGAATGAACACGATCCAGAGACAAGAGGAGAAAATGGAGGCCAGGACTCTGTTCGCTCAGATGAAGGTCCAAGGATTCGGATTTCGGATTTTCCTGGTCAGGACTGGTCAGTCTCTGACGAGGGTCCAGAAGTAAATTTGGGCGGGATAAACGTTGTTTCCGGCACACCGCTAACTCGCGGTCCTGCGAACCTGCATGGACCTCTCGAGAAAATGGCGGAAAGCGCGAAGTCGAACGACCCTTTGTCCCGTGCATCTGAAACGAGACCGCCGGGCGGAGGAATAGCAGACGCTAAATTCGCGAAGAAACCGCAACCTAGTTTCGGGAAGTTTGGAAAACCGCGGGCAGAAATCGGGAATAAAAGCGAGACGTCCAGGCCTGTATCCCCGAGGAAGTTTAAATCGCATTCCGATGAGGAAGAACCCGCGAGATCGCCGGAATCCTCGCCTCGCGCGTCCCCGGCCGAAGTTTCGGGGCCTCGGGATAAGAATGGCGATCTCTGCACGGTGCTCGGATCTATTTTCACGAATGAAAGGGGCGACGAGACACCGAGATTCCAGTCGACCGGAATAGGCAACGAGGAAAGAACCGATGAATCACGAAATACACTTCAGGTGAGCACGTTTGCAGAGAAACTCGAAGGTAATACGCAATCTTTGTCGTTGGTAATTAATCGCTCGTCACGTTTTCAAAAGTTTAAATGTTAGAGGTGATTATCCTAGTCACTAACCAGACTCTGACCTATTTCTCCAATTTTGGAATTTTATTATTACAATTTCATATAGAGAATATTTAATTTATCGAATAAATCTATATTTTGAAAATATAAAACGGAAATAATAATTCTTTACTAACCGAAATAAATAATTAAAATTTTTTTGATTAATGAGCCTAGCTATGCTAATTTAAAATTAGGGAAGCGAATTTTATTTTACTTTTGATGTCACGTCAAACCTTAAATAAATAATTATAATTTCTATATTAATGAGACTAACTACGAGTACAAATATAAGGAAAGGAATTTTATTTTAATTTCGATGTCTCACATTAAAATATCTTAAATAAATAATTATAATTTCTTTATTAATGATCCTAGCTATACTATCTTAAAGTTAGGGAAAACGTATTTTAATTGTATTTTATACTACTGCTATTGCTTTATGCACTCGCAATTTTATGATGGAAAGCTATTTCATTGGTGTTGAACAACTGTAATTCTGGTTCGACAGTTGGAGCGTTTGGTAATTAATTCTTTCGTTGTTATGTTAGAAGCAGCAGGGAGAAGAACAGGTGAACGTTTACATAGTGAAACAAAGCCCCGAGGGACCGGTGAAGATAACGCACGTGGAAGATATGGCACCACTGGTGGTGACGAGTAACGTAATTTCAGAGAGTGCTTACGAAGAGATGCTCGATATATTCGAAAGAGATCGAACGCAGAACAGCTCGCCGGCAGCGTAACAATTGCACTGTTAGATTACACGTTATCTCATATATGCTTAGTACATGCTTGCGATTTATCATTGTAATTTATTCCAAAACCCGCTGCGATTAAAGAGACAGCAATCCGAGATCGACGACAAGAAAGCGACGTCTACTTCATCGATTAATTATTTCATACGATCGATATAGAACGTAACAAACGAAAGCGTACACATTTCGCGAGTCATCGAACACTTTCCATCAATTAGCTAATTGAAGTATTATGCAATTGAAGCGTTACGCAAACGTATCAGCGAAATCGATTGCCTAGTTGTGTAAAAAAAAAGAGAGAAAGAAAACAAAATTGAATTGTAAATATACAACACGACGGTTATTAATAAAAATCATCTTCGATTTTATCAAATTGCACTCTTCGGATATATTCTGACGAACACACGCACACACCTGTTTCTATTAACAATTTTCGTGTCATCGAAATTAATTAATATCTATATAAAAACCAGGGTTTTTGACACAAGTGAAAAGCAATTATTTTACGAACCCAATTAAACTGCCGCAATTTTAGAGAAACACCGGTGAGACTGGCGGTTATCCAGTTGCCATGATTAAAAATCGTTTCGACTAATCGAGCGCATGATCCACGATATTCTCTTTCTCGAAATTGCTTTCTTGATATAAATTTACAGCTTGGGAAAAATATTTCCCGTTCTTCAAAGCGATTAATCGACCGCGTAAATCTTCCTTTACTACGAATTTCTGTTTGATAGAAAATTTCGAAAAGTTTAATAGCTTTTTGCAAATGAGAAATCGCATCAGTGGCCTCATTTTTCCCGGGTAAAACGACAACGTGGACGCTTAACGATCGCCGGTGATAAAATCGTTGCTCGTGCATATTCAACTCGTATTTAACGCATTGTACCTGGCTCGGTGAGGGAAATAATAAACCGCGTCTCTTCGTGCTACAACATATCAGGGAAAAAATGCGTTGCATAGCTATCATTTCGGTAAAACGAAAACAAGATTTTCGAACCGCGAATTCCCATTTCACCCAGTCAGATCGCCGATACTGTCTATGCAGCAAGGAGAATATTTTACACGAATTTTTATCGCCTAACAAAAAAATCTGCCACGTACCCGTCATTGTTGTAGAACAATCGGGTAATAAAAACGAGATTTTCGAACCGCCAAATACCGATTCTATCATGTCCAGTTAGACCACAAATATCGCAGACACTGGTGCAAGGAAAATATTGCGCTAAAATTTCATAAATTTCTATCATCCATCGGAAAAATGTGTCGCGTATCTATCATTGTTGTAGGACAATCGAATAACAAAAGGAGGACTTTAAATCTTCCAAATCCGAATTTTATCGCGTGCAGTCTGACACCAGATGCCATGAACACTGCTTAAACTTCGTAAATTCCTATCATTTATCCGAGAAACGTGTCAACGCGTCAGGAATAGAACAACAGAATAACGAAAAAAGGATATTCGAGCTTGGAAATCCGAATTTCATCGCATCCGGTCATCTGATCTTAACGAGAGAAATATTTTATCTAAATTCCCGTCGCTTTAAATCTCGCGCTTGGATATAAGGGTAGCGAAGGTAAAAGCTTTAAACCCGCGAGTCGTTTAACGGGAATCCATTTATCGATCAAATATTTCCACCATTTATTCGTGTAAAGCATAGAACAACAGAACAACGAAAGGAGGATATTCGAACTTGGAAATCCGAATTTCATCGCATCCGGTCAGCCGATCTTAACGATAGAAATATTTTATCCAAATTCCCGTCGCTTTAAATCTCGCGCTCGGGTATAAGGGTAGCGAAGGAGAAAGCTTAAAACTCGCGAGTCGTTTCGCTGGAATCCATTTGTCGATCAAGCATCCCCTACCCTGGTAGCAGCGGGTATTCGTACCACGGAGCCATCTGCCTTGACACGAAAGTGTGTCAAAGATGTGCGCTGAATGCAGACAATACAGCATCGAGAACAATGCCGAGAGGCGTTATTACAGAAACGTCCCTCAAATCGGATGTTAGGCACAAAGATTATCGCGGCCGGGACGAAAGAGGACGAGGCCTCGTTCCCTGAAGAAGGCGTCCCGGCGCTCCATCAGCGGCCACCACGCAGCGCCTTGATCTCCAACGGCCACTCTCCTCGCCAGGGACCGGTGCACAATGGGAACACGCCGGCAGGAGAGTAAGACGAAGTTAAAACCACAGATATGGCCTGTTTCGAGAAAGTGGCCGCTCCTGAGTGGTCATTACGCTGAACGCTCAGCTGCCTAGCTGATGAATGACCCGGAAAACCGAGGGACCAGCAGAGACCGGGTCCGACCGGGGTTTGGGTTGGACACGTGACCCGGGCCAACGGTCGTGCCATCGCGAAACTTTCTTTATGGCTTTCGGGCCAAGTACAACTTCATCATAGGCCGGCTTGCCTGCGGGGACCGCTGCGAAACTTTGCGGTTCGTTGCTCGGCGCATTCGTGGCCGGACCGTTTAGCGGCGAAATGACTTCTTGCGGACGATAACTGGCTGGTCATTTAACTTTGCTTGTTGTTACGTGTTCGACATTGGGGCCGTTACACCCGGGGTCCGCTCAATTAGCCAACTTTCTTTTCGCTTCCACGACCCAGTCGCGCAGGCGAAAGTTATTAATTTCGCGCTATTAATCGCCGGGACGACGTAATTTCGTTACGCTGAGCGTCCGAGGGCGTCGGAGGAACAGCTGATGGAAGGAGGCAAACAGACGGGGAAAAATTGCACAAGCCCGGCAGAAGCTGGAAGTTTACGCGGAAATTTTAACGAGTTCTTCCGGGGACGCAGCCTCCGAGAGAGATTTTTATAGGCAGGTGTAATAGGTACGTAATAAGAGATACGTCGAGTAACGGGGTATGTGGCTTTAAAGTTTGTTACCGTGGCCCCGACTGCTCCTGTGTTTCATGGGGCTAATAAAGATCTCGGTTTCCCCGTACGGAGATTCACAACGTGTATATGGCTCGAGTGCTGGTTTGTTCTTTAGTGCCCTATGATATTGCTATCGGTATAGCGTTTGCAGTATGCGCGTTGAAGAATGAACGATACGTATTGGTATGACACGAGGATCGGCCATTTACAAGGATCGAGGATATCCTGTGCGAGACAATAGAAGAGTACAACGTATAAAAGACTTTCGAGAACAGCTAGATGAATAATTATTATAGTTATCGACCCACAAAAATGGTAACTATACGTTTTATTCTGCTTTGATTTTCACTTTGTGAAACGAGATTTTCTGGCATGGTCTACAAAACCGTTTTGAAAATTTTCATTAAAAATTCCTCAACTTACCTTCGCGATTTTTCTCCTAATGTATTCCATTCTTTTCGAGACTCTCTTTGTTTAATTTAACCGGTTATGTGACCGCGATAAATCTGGTATTGAACATTAACTAATTCGGGCCACATTTATCTCGTTCTTTATAGTTCTGCAAATTAACCTCTTCAGGTACGAATTTTTTAAAGTGGGAGAAAATAAATCAGCACCATATCGGTATGCCACTGATTCCAATTTTCAAATAAACTAAATATACTCACATGTGTCAGTATCCCTGAAGAGATTAATAAATACAATAACAGTGTGAATAAAGAAAATTCGATCTTTGCAATCGTTCAAATTTTTGAATGTATCAATATTTCTTCATTAACTGCCCTTCCATTGTCAATACGTAAAATGATTGAAAATATCATCGAAACAAGAAATGTATTTTCTCCTGGCTACGGAAATCATAATTTATCACGGTTTGGAGTAATTTGTCAATATTTAAGTGTTCTCTCGAAGAATCTTAGGTGTAGGTTTGGGCGCAGATAGTAAAACTCACCTCGAAGTCCGTGAAGGCTTTGTAGGTTAGGATCAAGCAGCCGCCGAAGAAGAGGCAGGTGGCAAGATTTCTGGTGTCGGCCAATGAGGCGACCAGAGGAACGGATCCCATCTGCCAGTCGTGAGACAGCGTTGCCGGGCATAGTAACAGCCAGCAATTCAGTGCCGCGAGATAGCAAAATGTCAATAACCTGAAATCAAAAAGCGCCAATCATTCTCGTTAACGACGTCGATACGTCTGATAGAAATTGAGTAGGCCAGGAGAGGAGGGGCGAGGGAGGAAAATTGCAACGTTGATATTTCGCGGGAAAGATTCGCATGCCGCGATTTTCGCGAAGTAATCGCATTTCGCTGCGACGCTTGTGTCGCCACCATGCTCCTGGCACGTACGGCTTATTACTATCCGAAAACGTCAATCACGTGTCGCTGGAGTGCATGGTCGGACGTGTCAAATTCAGGTCCCTCGAGAGCGTTAAATAGCACATCTTGCTTCGCCTTTTTTTACCCCCTCGCATCAATGCGATTACGCGGTTAATGCGTATTTCCTTCCGCTGCGCTCGCGTGTTTTGCTCCGGCCTTTACAACGAATTAAATTCCAGCTTTTAAGCGTGATCCCTGTCTCGCCTCGCGCGAACCAAAAGGGTATTCGCGTGTTTGGTTAATATCGAAACTGTCAAAGGGATAAAAATGAGTTATTTCAGACTTTTCATTTTCCCAGTCGCTTTTGACGCAGTCGAAATTCATTTTTGCCCGAAAGAAATCGTAATTACTTTTTCACTTTTATCGCTCCCTTTTTTTTTATCACGCATGGCATGCAGATCTGATTTACGAAATCAAAGAACATTATCGTGTAATTGTTAGTAGCTTCTCGAATCCTGTTTATCTGGAAGATAATTTAGAATAGAGCATTTGCTTTTATATGAGATGATCTTGCACGCAAGAAGCCGTGCAATAGACGAAATAAATTGTCATTGAATGAGACTGCAGTTATTTCAACCTGGATGTACGGAATCAAGTTATGGGAATGTGCCAAAAAGTCGAATATAGATTAAACTCCAAAATTACTCCAAAATTACACATTACAGGTGAACAGCACCAGTCTTAACCAGCAAATTTCTTATAATCACGTCAAAGTAACACGCTTCTGGCTAACCGAGATCCAAGCCAGCGCATGCCGGACGAATCCGGAGAAGGACATCGCAGAGGCCGAAGTCGTTAGCAAAGAGGTGGACGGAAGGCAGGAATTTCATTGACTAACCAAGAAACGTAGCTGGATCATCGAATAACACTTAACCTAGATAAAGAACAGACCCGCCTCATTACACCGAGTTACGCGCGGCTCTGTCTTCGAGCTCTCGACGTTTGAAGTCCGCTGCACAAAGGTAGACCGGTTTCAACCGATATTCAAAGTGTCCTCGACTCGTGAATGCATTAAATACCCACGGTTCGTAATCTCATCATTCCACTCAAGCAATTACCGGCGATACTCGCGCAACCACTCGCGGCTTAATCGTTCCGTTGTGCAGAGTTAGGGCGGGCACGAATCGATACCGCGGCCCGATGTAACCTCGCGTAACCTCACTTTCCCTTTTTTTTTCCTCCCTTTCTTATCTCGCGACTTCTTTTCGCCCTTACGCCACCCACGACCCTTCTCGTCGCCGAGCGTAAATTGGTCGACGATACTCGACGGGAACCGGCGAATACAACGGCGGCTCGTATTGTTCGACCGGCGGCGACGTTGAAGAGGTCGAACAACGCGGATGAAGAGCCGGGCCCACGAATGCTGACGCGGGGCTTCCATTTTCCTGCTATCAGCATCCACCGATATAATCACCGATATAATGGCCCAGCGTCCCGTGGCAAGCATCTCAGCCATCTTCGAGGAGGGTCGTGCCGGTGTATCGTCGCGCCTACGACCGGCTTAGTCGGCAACTCTATTGTTTGGCGTGTACAAGCGAGAGCACGCTACGTGGCCAGCACCACGCGTCGTTAAATATTCACCCTGCTCCTGCAATCGCTAATTTCCACGCTGCAGCGTCCCTAGGCTTCCATGCTGTCCGGTAAGGACTCGGCGGGCTGCGTAATAAGGGATTAACGCGTAGACATCAAACGACAGCCGATTATATGTGTTAAGTACAAGTTATCGGATAGAGATATACGTTTGTATCTCATTTGTTTGCGGTACCGGAGCGCCGAGACGCCGAAAGGCTGAAAAGACCAAATCACCGAAAGATCAAATCACTGAAAATTGAGTCACCGACAGGTAATTATTCTTTGTTCTGAACGTGTAGTATTAATTGAACAAAATTGTAATAAAAGAGAGTAAAGTATTAATAGAATGGATAGCGTACACTTATTTTATCTCGAATTAATTGTTACTACTATCACCATTACGGTTGGTTCGCGGAAAATTCTGACTGGAACTGGTTGGATAAAAGCTATCTCGGCTAGTTTAGGATTTTCTGTTTCGAAGGTTGTGCTTTCAACTTTAATCGAGGCTGCACGTCTTTAAAGTTCTTTGTGGGATTTATAGAAGACACCAACGAGGTTCAAGGACATTGGACACAGATGGGGATGTTTGGACGGTAGGATCACCTCTATAAGACTGCAGAGAATGCGTTTCGAGGACACTCTTTTACGAACTAAGCTAGGAATAAAACTTTTAATTACCGAATAGCTCTCTGCGTTATTTAATCATCTACGGAAAGTACATTTGATATACGTAAAAATGTTAAGTAGACAATGGAAAGAACGTGTTTTTGATAATAAAAGTGATTTATTAAAACTATCGAGACTTTCTAGATAACTCTAAGCTCTGACTAAACCCTCATTAACACCTGCTAAAACTCAGCCAAACAACTGCCAATTTTCTCTTGACCAGTGCAAAATATTCGTTGAAATTTCCAAGGAAATTCACGATATCGACATCGATTTCGGTATAATCCGACAATTTCGAAAACGAAATCCCGGTTTAAACGCGACAGGTTCGGATAACGAGTGCTATTCTCGACTCGTTTCGAATTTAATAACGCGGCACGGTAAGCCAGGTAACGTACACGTTACACGTGGCTGTACTACTGGCAGAGAGTAGTGCACTGTGCCGAAATTCCGGCGAACGTGATTATTCGCATTAACGAAGAGCTGGAGCAAGCGAGAGAAAAAAGGAGGGGACGAAAGAGTCGGGAGACAGCTGGAAAATATAAATATAACGGACGCAAAGTGGCATTGTTCCTTTTCTAGTTACCTGCTCGCGTAAGAGCAATGTGCAACATTTCCCGCTTTCATCGAGCGCGTACGCGCGCCGGTTCGACAATGGCACGTCGCCGGATTTGTTTTAAAAGAGCCTTACTCTGGATTATTAACACCCTACGAGCGAGTGCCTGGCGTTGTCTTCCATTGAAAGGGAAACACCCGTGGCACAGAAACGCGCGGAACGCGTCGCTCCTCGTTCCCGCCGCGCGAGTGCTGATTCCTGACTTAATTAGTCGCGCGATTCTGTCCCGGCGTGTGCACACCGATTCGCTGCTAATAACCCGCCGAAATTCCAGGAACCCGACTCGATAACAAATTACGGAAGAATAACCAACGACATGCCGGAACTTCCACCCCCTTGCAACGAATTCGATATTAATGCCTCGCGGCTCGTTCCTCCTACTATTCTTTTTTTCTCTTGCATATACAACGAGCGAGTAAAACAGAAGCAGCGAGCTACTTTTAAAGTACACGGACTAAGTTTCTCTAACCGGAAGACGTTCCGTCAAAGTGCAGTTTCATAAGTTCCGTGTTAGTTTTTGATTTTCAGTTACAGAACTTCGTGCTTAACGTTAAATGTTTATGAAGCTAATGCGCCGCGCTGCGAGTCGCCTTCTCTTGCAGCTGGAGGAAATAACGGAAAGGAGAGGCGCGGACGCAGAGTTTCGTGAAGGTACGAGACTGAAAATTTTGGAAAACGAACGACGCGATAAATACGCAATTCGCGAGTGACCGGGAAAATGTTGGTAATTAGAAACCGCGATAAGAAGAATGGGAGTATTATTAGATCTGCTCAGAAATGTTCAGAATCTGCAATCGGTATCGACATACTATTTAATCTATTAATGCACAGGATATTTAATATACAGGGACCAAAGTATGGATTTTATTTAAGAACGTCTTTGACATGTATGTAAAATAAATCAAATCGTTAGCTAAGATATTATTCATAGACGTGAGTAAGGAATTGTTTCATCGGCGATAATTTAATAAAATATTATATAGAGACGAAAGTATAGATTTTATCCAAATACATCTTTGATATATAAGCAAACTAAATTAAATCGATCTTTAACTACCTGAGACAAAAAGAGGACCAGTATTATTACAAAATAATGAGTGTCTTCTTGTCACAGTCGCGAAAACAAAACAGTCGTTGAATAATCTGCAATACTCAATCAATAAAGCATTGTCAAATAATCACTTCGAGGTCTGAATATACAAGCTTTTAAAGACCAAGTAGTAAACAGCTTGATAAATAGAAATAGAAAACCAAGAATTAGATTTACGATATAATCCCGTGATTCGAATCGGACAACTAGCAACACAAAATTTGATAATTTTGCACAGGCCATGAAATTGAATATAGATGAGAAACGAAGATGGTACAGACACCTTACGTCTTAAAGTTTCTTTCCCAGCCTTCTAAAAAGGCTGCTCGAATGAACCCGAAGCACAGGAAGCGACACTTCTGGCGTATGCAGGTGAGTCAACAAGCACGATTTTCCATCGAGAATCAGTTGAACTCGTGACGCGTGTTGATTTTCAACAAAAGATATCGGTCATCCGTAGTGAGAGGACTAAAAGTTGCTCTTTGCATCGGTCAACCGCTGCCTCGAAGTCAGAAGGAGTTCTGCGGCTGGATCCGGCGGTGGTAGCATTATGTGCACAGAAACAGGGACGTTTCAGACGAAGGATATGGGACACAGTACACGGGATACACGGCATCCCGAACTGCATTGCGGTATACTCGACTACCCGCCGAGTAAAGATGACCTTCCGACTCGACTTCCGTCACGGTAAACCGATCCGAGCTTGGCCCGGTACAATGTGTCTTGCGTTTGCCCTTTCGAGGCTGCATTTCCAAACAAGCCACCCCTCCACCTTCGACGTTCCATATTCTAGGTAAACCGTAGACTTTGCTCCTGTTTCGGTACTAAATGACACGATAGACGCGATTGCCACGCGTTCCTCTCGCTCGTTCCACTGAAAGTCTAAGGAGACGAACACGTGTCAAACGTCGAGGAAGTTAGTCGTTGCGGAAGCAGAGTTTAGTAGGTTTTAGTATAACTATTCGAATTCCCTTTTGTGAGAGACTGATATGGAGACACTAGCTTTTTCTGTGTGTTAGACGGGAGTATCTTTGGTTCAGAAAGGGGGTCCATTGTGAGACCCCTAAGGCCTTAGCCTTAACTATCACCTTCAGGTGGTAATACTTGACAATTGGTATCACTTTCCATAGAATAATTTTTGAGAAGCGATATGAAACAAAGAGCTACGCACCACTTTCAAGATATTTTCTAGCCGCGTTAAATTGTCAAAATTCAGGAAAACCCGAAATTTTATAACAAAATTGTATTTTCTATCACCTGGTACAAGGATTACGCCTAGCTACGGCACTGTCAGGACTAGAAAAACGAGGAATGGCCATATACCGTCGAATATTTCCTGGATCTAATCGAATGAAAACAGATAACTCTGTTCCACGGATTTTTCTTCAGAAAAATCTACGGAATACGCTATTTACAATTCTGTAAAATTGTACGAGATACCACCGATAAACCGACTGGACAGTTCCATGGAAACGATTGTCCGTTTGCCGCCTTTGGTTAAAGAAGGAATTTCTCACAGTGCCATTCTTTGTCTCACGGTAAGTGAACGATGCGAAACGGGATCAATCGGACGTCCTCGTTTCACGGGCGAAGATAGATGGATATATCTAAAATTAGCTACAGGTCCGGTGCTGCAGACAGTTCTTTTATAAGATTTAACGGGTCGTGCAGCAGGAGCTGCTCTCCTCGTTGCGCAGACGCACTTGATGGATCTATATCTATTGTTCCTTGCCTTGCAGCAGTCTACCTCTTGCTGCCAAACATTCATTTATCGTTTGTAATTGTAGTAAATCAATAAATAAAACACACGATGATACCGATCACTGACTTTTTCAATTTCTGCCATTGATCAATAAGGCCTATTGGTACGGTAACCACCAAGGTCAATTTCTCAACTGTCAAGCTAAGTTCGTGAGATTCTTCCTTACAATTTAGACTCAACAGCACTGTCATCGAGTCGGACCAAAAACCACTTCACTCTGGAAGTAATCACCTCGGTCCTCGTGACACCTATGCAAATGTTCTCAACAAATAACGTTTCCTTTTCGTTAAATCTCCACGAACCTCGCACGAGCGCCATTTCGCCGTTACATGCAGTATTAAACGCCGGTTTCGTCGTAACGCTTTAACAATGCGTCTGTTCTTCAAATATTACGTTCTCGACCTCATGCCAAACCGCAACGCCATATATTACCTAGAATGGCGTGGGAGCGCGATACACGCGGAGCAGCAAGGATTTAGAAGGAACACAACGACTGTTTACCCTGGTTAACTTCGCTGCGCGTACTGTTGGAAAGAATTTTTGGTGCAAACACACCGCGCACGGCGGAGGAAAATACGCCGAGATTATATTCTTCCGGCGGAGATTAATATTTAAAGGCTCACCGATATGGAGAACGGGCCCCGGGTTCAAATGGATCTAAAAGCTTTATGTCCGGAATGTCGGAGAATTTCTCTGCGAATTCAAACGAGGTTGAAACCTCGATAAATTGTATCATCGCGAGACACGCGTGTCATTGGACATATCATCTGACTTTTGTGTATCAATTAACTGTAAATACGATCTTCTTGTTGTTAATAATATAATGGATTTCGAATAAATTAGTCGAAAAGTTAAATTAGTTCTATTCAAACGGTGTTTCAACGAAGTATTTTTGCCGTTCAAGAAAACTTGAAAAGAGAATTGGAGGTGGAATGACAGGTATCCGTTAATCGACAGCGTTAAGCTGATGAAAAATGCACGTGATAATTTATTTTAGATTTCATTGAATAATCGAATCGATAGAAACTGTGATAATAACGTCGTTTCATATATTATATTTCAACCGTTTAGAAGAAAGCTTTGAAGCTTCTTAACAGGAACTTTCAAGAAATTATACGAAATAATACAGCTGCATGAAATTTTTCATTTTACTTAAAATAATATCCCCATTATTATATTATATTATTTACTCTTACTCCCGAATTTCAAATGAAAGTTGTTGGATTAGATGATTATCTTCTCGTTTAAATTTCAGTTTAATACAGAGTAAAAATTATTGACGTACATCAATTAAGTCAGTTCCCACTAATTATACGTGTGGAAACACTATTTCTATCTATTACTAAATAATACCAAATTTTCCGAAATTACTACAACCTTCCAGATGTACAATGCTATAATACCGATGTTAAATTAGTTTGTCATGAAAGAAAGAAAGATAGAAATCGTACAGAAAATAACGAAAGAACCCGCTAACGATAGATTAGAACGAAACAAAATTTTTTCAAATAAATCTAGAAATATCACAGGTCGACATATGCAACGACAACGAGGCTTAGTTAAAACCGCGACGAACATGTCTATTATCTGAAAAATCGAGCTTACTTCCCTGTACCGTGCTTTCGTGGCAAAGCTACCGTGCCAATTGTCCAATTCTCGGTGTCTTCTCGCAAGCCGTGATCGATGAAAAGCATCAGGCTCTCATCCCTGATACTGTACGCGCGGCTCACGCGTCAGCGGCATGCTAATTAATGTCCCCGGCAGGGTGAGAAAAACCGGGTGGCGAGAAAGGGTGGCAAGAAACAATGACAATAATGTATTCCGCTCGGAGTGCCCGGCGATCTCTTCTCCGGCGTGTCATTTTTCTCGGCGTTGGGGCCGCACTTTTATTTCACAGGGATGATTAATGGTCCCGGCACGGCTTAAGAAGCGTACACTCGAGACGCAGGAAGAAAGGCCGACCCGAAACGTCAAAATAATAATTCGGGGTATATATCAAGCCGGGACGTTTGCGAGGCCGTCACGTGAAAGGGCTGGATTTCCTTCGGACGCCATAGCGATCCGCTGATGCACGCTCGCCCGGAGCCAGAGGTCGAGATTTTTGCGGGAACCTGTACGCCAGCCGGATATTGCAGCGAACGTACCGCGAATACCCGGGGATTTATAGGCTTTTACTCGTTATTTGGAACGGATGCATATTGTTGCGCTCGTTTCGCGCGACCTATGAATCAAACGCGCGGGAAAACGGCAGAGGAAGAGCAGCGCCGCGATGGATGAGCGGCCGGGATTGATTTATTGGCCTCGCTGGTCTTAACACCGCGATGTTCGCTGAGGTAAGGAACCGTTTTGTTCCGAGAATGCTATGTGTTTCTCTTTGGACGAAGTTTCAGGGAATTCTAAAGTCTGTTGTAACGGCAGAACACTGTTTGAGGTCGCGGTCTATGAAACTTAATCGGTGTACACAGTGTTTGGAGATTTAGAGGATCGTGGATCGACAAGTACCGATTGAAATAGTGTTGTGAGTACTGTTGAAGTCATAGGTTGAGTTTTGGTTGCGAACTTTATCGAGAATCATGGGGGTGCTCAATTCTGTTACGATCATATGTTAAATCTTTGTTGTGATTGGTTGGTGCGAGATGTGAGTTTCCTTGGTCAAAGTTTCAGAGAATTCTAAAGGCTGCTGTAACGGCAGGACACTGCTAGAGGTTGCGGTCTATGAAACTTAATCGGTGTACACAGTGTTTGGGGTTATAGAGGATCGTGGATCGACGAGTACCGATTGAAATATTGTTGTAAGTACTGTTGATGTCGGTGGTTGAGTCTTGAATGCGAATCTTATGGAGAATCTTAGAGGGTGGTCGATTTTGTTGCGATCATATACTAAATTTGGTGGATCGGGTGTCAGTGATTTTTAAGTGAGTAATGCTAAGGACTGACTTATGGTACACTGGTAATAAAGATATTAATCAATCTTCTGCTCAGGTCTGAAAGTTCGGTCTTGGGATCACTGTTGGACCACGCTGTGAACAAGAGTCTTTAGCATGAATAACGCGTGAGTATACATCGTGTGGAACGAGCGTTTATGCTAGAGGAGCCATCCTAGGAATGTGCTTGAAGATTTAGGGTACGAGGCACCATGGAACGAGATTATGTGACGGAGGAAGATAGAATGAGTTTGGAAAAAGCTATAGTGTATAAACTTGATAAAGAATGCAAAGAGTGTTCGAGAGCAGACGTATTCTATCATACATATTGTCCTGAGCATTATAATTTTGTTATTCACTGTATTTCACAGTAACTTAAGTAAAAACAATCTGTAAGGAACATTTGTGCCACAGGTGCTATTTGTCGTAGCACCCTTTTAAGTGTACAGTTGGCTCTACGGCGTGACAATTATCCGGGCAAGTATATATCTCGTAATTGTCACGAGTGAAATGGAAAATTTCTCGCTCGCGAAACAAATTACACAGGGATCCGATATCCTTAGGAGACTTTATTTTCGAAAAAGTGGATTCCACGCAATAATCGATTGATCGGGAATCCGTAAGCCGTGGATGCGGAATTTATAGATCGATTTTCTCGAAACACGAGAGATTTTATGTAAAACCTCTTCAGTGGGCGTTACATAACAAGAAAGCCGGCTCTATTCTTTATTGAATTTTCCCTCCGACGGAATATTCCGCGTTGCATTTCCAAGGATATCGACGGAAAAACAATTTCAGGGCTAATTTATGGAAGACTCGGTTTCACCCACCGTACAAACCGTGCCGTGTATTTGTCCGTTCGTTATATTTGTTTATAAATACTTTATAAACGATCGATCCGCGTCATCCGCGACGCTTGCAATTACCGCGCAAGGTCTGCGAATTTCACGGGAAGACACGGCCGAGGTGGAGATAGTTTCCAGCTCGGAATCGTTATTAAGCATTCCTCGAGCTATCGTATACCTGTTCCTTGAAATTAATTCGACGAAAACGACGGAAATTCTGGGAGGGAGGGGGGAAAAAATTGCTCGGCGGAAGGACGACGGTTGAAAGCAATCGCAGGTTCTCGAATTAAATGAACCCGTAATTTAAATTCTTATACCATGGCAAGTGCGATTTGCATTCTAGGGTAAATATTTCAACGTCCGGCAGCGGAAATAAGAAACGTTGGAAAAAGAATAACCAGAAGCTACGCGACACACGTTCGCAGGATTTAATTTACCCGGAACACGAATTGCGCTACACAGCGAAGATTTAATTTGATAAACTCCTCCGCACCGTGGCGGAAAAAATTAAATTCCTTTGTAATAATTCGAATATCACAGGTTCGATTGAACGAGTCGTAGCTCGTTTTCGAACGTTATCGTCAGCGATCGAATAAAATTTTAACCGCGGCCAGGTTCAACCTTCGACTTCCGTTCCGTCCACAACGCGGCTTTTGTTTCCTTTTACAACGCGCGGTAATATTTCCGTAAGTGCACGCGTGGAGAAACAAAAGATGAAACAAGGGGAAATCAGATTGAGAGAAACACGCGTTGTAAATTTCTCGAACCAGGCGAAAACGTGAAAGAAGAGAAAGAAAAGAAAATCAAATCCTTTGACGAAATACGAGGCACCCTTTAAACCATTTCCACTCGCGCAAACGTCAATGGGCCCAATGAAAGTTTGAATGCCATCTGTCTCCTTCCTCCAAAAATTCCATGGCTCCATCGGAAAGCTATACACCACGACGTTGAAAGACACGTCAACCCTTCGTTTCGTCAAAAATCGGAACCTCGGAATTAGCACTGCAACTGCCAAGGCTAAATTGCTAATCTACTCCACGCACGGAGTATTATACGTAAGAACAGTCGAAAGTTTTAATAATTCACTTGCTTCTCTAAAAATTCCACAGCTCTATCGGAAAGCTGTATGAAACGAGCTTTCGTTTCGTCAAAAATCGGAACCTCGGACGTGACATTGCAACTGCCAAAGCAAAATTGCTAATTCGCACGGAGTACTATTCGGAAAACTGTCGAGAGTTTCGTTAATTTTCCCGCCAGAGTGCGCTAGTGTCGCATAATGGCGCACGCAGCGATGGCCGTGGGAGAAGCGACGAGACCCGATGTTTACTTATCAGTCCCGCGATTTCGACGTTTCTTCCTCAACGACTGCCTCGCTATCGTTCCGTCGTTAAACTCGATTGCCATCGAGGGAGCGAGGCGGCGGCTTCCGCGGGAAGTTGCCAGGCTCTAACAGGTAGCCAACCCGCCGGATTCGTTTGAAATTGGAATACAAATCGGCGAAGCGGATATTCCCGACACGTACGCGTATTATGAGCGCGCGCGCGCGCTCTCTCTCCGAGTTTTATAGCAACGAAATTTGAACAACGAGCCGAGCTATCCCGCCGCGAGATAGCCTCCGTTATGCACCTTTATCGCCAGGCATTAACATTCCGGCAGTTGCGTCATTCTTAAGTTTCGTACACCGTGTATGCGAGTAAGCCAGGGATGAACGAAAGGCATTATTGCGTACGAATATTCCAATATGGCGTAATATTCTACTCGACGTAGAATACTCCATCTAGACGATCGTTTGAGGTATACAAAGAGTCCGAAATTTTTTCACCCGAAGCTTCGTTGTTGAGAATATCAACTTTGAATACCGCTGGAATATTACGTCATGAAACTAACACTTCCAAATGATCCCCTTTTTGATTTATGAATCGCGTGTATTCGTTTAAGTGTAAATGAATCGAACAATTGTCGAATTTTTAATATATTTACTAAACAAATTAATTCCTTGTAATTATTTCCACTTGGGTGTATTCTCTATCTACAAAATTATATTTCGCAGCAGAAAGGTTTGATTCTGATCCTTTTGGTTTTCGAGATATTCCAAAAAATGGAGAATGCTTTCAACCTGTATCTATAAGGGCGGATTTCATTACTTAAATACGAAGGAAATACTATCTCTCACCAAAATTGGTGTATAAGGGTTGAATATGTTCCCCTGTGAACCATAGTTAATCGTACGTGTCCTTAATAAATACTCAAATTCGAAATTAAGAATAAAAAAATTTTTTTCCTCATTTTCGATTTGATTTTGTTGAATCACCCCTATCATCGATCAAATCAAACACCCTGCATATCGAATAGAAGCTTAACGCGATGATTAAATACGTGCCGAATGCAGAGCCTCCATTTTGATTAATACCGGTGTATCAAACGGAAAAATCTGGACGGTAAAAATCGAGCGACGTAGCGGCACGACACGTGAAACGTTAGATCGGTCGCAGGTTCGCACGGGGTTTATGAGATCTGTTATGACGGGGATTATTCGGAATTATGGAATTTGCTTTGATCTGCACCGGTGTCGTCGAACTTAATGCCGGCTATCCATGCAACTTGTAGGAACTAATGCGATACACCCTTGTAGAAATCGATATTCCGCGCAGGCGGTAGCTAACAGTTCACACTCATTTTCGCGGAGATTGATGCGGAACACCGGAGCCTACCGGACACAAAGGGAATACCATAATCCCGTGCAACGCGTCAATGCGAAATATGTTAGGATCAAACTAATGACGAGGATTACCTAGCACCAGGCATCGCAACTTTGAAACAGCGTTTCACGCCACCTGGTCCGGTTGATCCGTCGGGATCAAAACGATAAGAACGACGCAGAAATTCTATAAATAGGAAATTTGATACCAGAATTGGTTGAATTTGGGAATGATTACGGATCAACACTATGCCGTCACTATGCGAAAATTATCCGTCAAATAGAGGGACAGGATTGAGAACTCACGAGAACTGACGATGAGATTTGTATTGGGTTGTTCGGAAACATTGACGTTTCACATGATCACAAACGGTCGAATTCGACCAATTTAATCTCTCAGCAATCTCATGATTTGTCATTGCACGGTTTGCATCTATTAATGCCTTTATTTTGTCTTCATCGGCTTCAACGGGCCTTCCAAAATACGGTGCACCTTCGACATCGAAATTGCCAGAAGTAAATTTTGCAAACCAATTGTGGCATTGTTGTTCGATCGATACATCTTCTCCATATACGTCGCGTAATTCTCGCCTTGCCTGAATTTTTACCTTTTCGATACTAAAAGAGTAAAACATTCCGAAAATGCTGCTTTCGATTATCCACTTTTGATAGAGCACCGAACAGAAACTATCGCAAAGAATTAAATGAAATTTTTAACAAACAGGCCTTCCTATATCAGCTGTCAAAATAGATAATGATTATACGGCTTAAGTGTGAAGTTGGCTATGAAAAATTACAATTAGGTCCTCTGATGGAAAAAACGAAATTACTTCACGAACAACCCAATAAAACATGTTAACTCATTATCTCCGAAGAGAAACGAAAGAATTTATCGAAATAATCTTGATTAGATGTGCGAATGGCATAGCGTTAAGACAGAATCTCGAGCTGGAAGCACGCGTGACCTCGTGGAACGAACTATCAAGCGAATCTTGGCCTGGACTTGCTAGTCGACCTTGGCGCCAAACAGACGCTAAGTCTCATGATCCACGAGATCCTAGCCTCGAGTGGAACCAGGTGTGAAGCACAATCCTACGGCGAGCTGATATTAACGAGAAATAGTTCCTGACACCGGGATAACCCAGGATGACCGTCAAGTACATCCATGAGCTTGCTCGCTCTCGAAATTGCTTAAGTGTTTCAATCAGACTTCCAGTGTCCTGGTAATTGCCTCACTCGTATATCTCAGGCCAGCATTGGAAAAGCTATATTCTCTATGTACATACAGGATGATCCTTGCCTGTTATCGCTGCTTTAGGGATCACTCGTTCTGAGTGACCATTGCGAGTGACTCTGCTGCAACAACTATCCTACCGAACTAGGTTTTGGTTGGGCAGTTGCTGTAAACTGATAACAATTTGATAGGATGATAAGAGGATCTGCTAAGAGGATCAAAGTACGTTCCCCTTCATTCCTAAAGCACTCGGCGATATATTAATCCCAGAATAATATTCCGATTTCGAAGTACCTTCTTACTCGAAGGATGGTTCCCTAATTTTCCGAATTACGGGTTTATAATTGTGGAATAATCACGGATGATATATTCTCTTTTAAATTCTTTTTAAATTACTGAAAGAAGCATTGGAAGGTCTCGTGGTCCCTTGCTGCTGTTTTGTTATGATAGGTAGCAGGTAGAAGGGATGTGTTCGTTCGGAGCTTGTTAGTGGACTGGTCAACGACGTTTTTTAGCAGATCGTAACTTTAACGGGGAATATTTAGGCAGAATATGAATTTGTATTCATGGAAGTTGAAGATTCATCGAAAGAAACCTCTCAAATTCCCACCTACCCGTGAAGATGTGAAAATCGGTCACTACAATATTTTCAAGTGCCTCTCCAGAGTGTCTAAGAGACTACGTGACGTAATTCTCGGAATTTAGGTCTAATAGACTATTTATTCTATTATCCTTTTTGTAAATTACTCAACAGATTACTTATAATAGGAGATGGTAGAACACGTGAGAGAAATAAGATAGAAATGACGGTTTCTTATATTCACACAGACTAATCGTAGAGAGCGCTGCAAACTACCCATGAATCCGACGAATACAGACCTAATTAGCTCGATAGGTGGGCAATTGCTAACCTGTAAACAATTTACAGGATAAGAGGATCTGGTAAGAGGATCATAGTATAATTCTCCATGATTGCTGAACCTCTCGACGATGAATTGACCCAAGAACGTACGTTCCTATTGCGAAATACGTTCCTACTCGATGGTTTCCTAGCATCCAAACAGCAAGTGGTACCCCGACTACACGCAGACTGATGAATCAGAGACAAAAGGACACGTGATAGGAAATAAGATGCACGAATATTAGAAGATGGCTTCTAATATTCGTATAGTATTGTAACACAAGTATAATCCCGACACCTATTGTATACTATTTGATGAGTTGGGTGTCGCTGATATGATTGACTCACATTTTGACTACCTAACAGAGCGGATGTTTAATTTTGATATATTAGTTTTTTATTAGTTATTCTTATTAGTTATTATTAGTTATTTAATATATTATATATAATTGTATTTTTTCACAGCCAATTTCACACTTCATCCGCATAAAAAAAAAGAAAAAACAAAACGAAATGACTTTCCGATGAACTCAATATTTAATCGTGAATGAAATTATATTCAATTGCGATATATCGAGACTGCTTCCTGCATCCTAAACTTCAATCGACGTAGAACTTGGACGTTCGACCAGACGTTTGAATTGGCGGGAAAAGGAATTCGAATCGCGGCGAAGATGGCGCTTGCGAGCATCGGCTACGTCGATCTGACAGCAAGATTAATCGCGACGCGGATATCAGGTTTCTTCCAGGCACGCGAGCCAAACCCGACGTTCGTTTTTCAGCCACGAATTAGTCACGTACGGTCCTTCTATCTCTTATCTTTCGAACGATGACGGCGCGACTCTGGTCGGACGACATTTGCATAAATTTACACGCGTTTCGTTCGTTCGGAGAATTCGAAGGGTGGAGGGAGAGAAAAAAGGAAGGCGAGAATGCTAATGAAATTCTCGCGAGGAGCGAAGGAGGCACGGAATACTTTCGTTTCGTTAGGTCGGCGCTGCAACGGAGACCGTTTCGCAGGAACACCGTAGAAAATTTCCCGGAGATAACAGGAATTTTCCCATCTCTACGCGTCCCTAAGACTCGGCGGATGATCTCGGCCCGGCGGATGAATGGAAATAGATGAACGGAGGTAAGTACAGATACAAAGTGTCTCTTATAACAGCCGTTCCTTTTATGGGATTTACGGAAGCTGTTCTTGTCACGGAGGAAATGAACCCTGCCATCCGCCGTTTCTTTCTAAAGCCAGTTTTATAATCACGAGCCACGCTGCGTTCGAGGATTATTTCACATTCAAGCACGTCGGGAACCACGATTCTGGAAACTCTGTCTATGTTGGAACAGCGGTTGTAATTTTACCGTATCGAATATAGTGACGCTTTATTATACTATAATAGTTTATTGATGTGATGATATTAATGATATGTTGTTTACGTTCTGACGATAGTATACTCGATGTGTTCTGGTTGATGGTTGATTTAGTTCTAATTATCGATAGAGATCGCCATGTTTTCTGTCCGAGTATGTTGTGATTGTTTGTTACAGGATTTGGTAGTGGAAAAATCGAGATTTCTGAGCTGAATTGTGGGTGTGTCAGAAGAATCCTTGCTGTAAGAGTAAACAGAAGGCACAGGAGTTGCCTTTCGCTATTATTTTTAGTCATGATTTATGGACCCAGTTTGTTTGGTCTGATTGTCATAAATATTCGTTGTTCGTTCCTACTAATTGCGATTTAATTCGTAAGAAGCACAGCGAGACACGTTTAACCTTCTTTGTTACGTCGCAACAGTACTATAATTGCGATATCTACCGTATACGTGTGATGATTCGGTTACCACGACCCTTTCCCTTTGACCCCCGATCAATCCACGACGCGTAGAAATGAAAAATAATCGTCAAAAAGAAAGGAAAACTGGCAGTCGATCCATTCCGGACACTCGATTAACGAGTAGCCGTGTCCACCGGCATCCCCGGTCGCAGTAACGACGTTTCATCGCGTATAACGCGTAACGAAATTGCGATCGGAGCAAAAGCCAGGCGAGAGGTCTAGAGGAATGTCCGAAATAGGAAGTCAGGTGGCCGGGAAACGACGGTGCGCCACGAGAAGAGTGACGGTACGGGAAGAGGTCCCTGTAATGGAGGTTTATTGGCAATTAATCTTGCGGACCGGATGTGCCCGCTTCGCCGGCCACGATACACTTCCGTCTCGCCTGGCTACCGGTAAACCGACGAGAGATGTATTGCACCGTCGCACGGAATCAAACCTACGTCCCTCGGCTGCTCCAGACTCTCGTCCTGTCGATCTCGGCCTGTTTCGGCTCCCTTGTCAAGGACCGTCCTTGTCTTCTTTGTCAGTGCAATCGTGGTTGCTCGATGTCCCCGACGTTCTCCGGGTAGCCGTCGATATCGTCGAGACGCTTCGTGACCGAGCCGGCCAGGTGCATTAGGGAAATCAGACGGAAAAGAGGATCGTAGCCGGTAAATGTTATCGCCGACAGATCTGCGGATTCCGCGGCAAGACGTTATTCTTCGCGAGCTGGTTTCGCGTGGTTAAACGCCGTGCCGTGACGGAAGAAATGTGTAACGACCGGGTCTGCGGGGTAAAGACAAGACGTTCAAAACGTTAGGGGTCCGGCTTTACGCGGAGCGAGTGTTGGCGGGATATTAACGAGTATCCGGATTAATTAATCGCGATAGATGGCGCGATTGCGCGCGAGCAACTCGCGAGACGAATAAAAATTCAACAGGGTTAGCGATGAAAGCTTGCCTCTGTGGTGTATTACAAACTGCTTTCCAGGGAGGGATGGATTAGGGCTGCTCGACGATTTGCTTTCGACGTTTAATTGCTCGTTGCACCCCTTCGAATTGCGTGCTTCTGTTGATCCCTTAGAAGGAGGGAGATCGTCGATTCTTTCTGATGGATTATTATACCTAGATGTTCCTAAGTGGGGGCACGAAAATAGAAAGTTTGATATTTGACATTGTGTAGAGTGGTATCGGATCGTTGGACACTTAGAATTATCAAAAACGATGATTTCTGTAATTTGGTGATTTATGCTTTGCAACTATTTAAGTTTTGACGGAGATTTCTTTCCTTATTAATATTCTATAAACGTCTTTAGGAAATTGTATTGCATAGTAGTTCACACATTCCTCATCTAACCACCAGAAATGATCAAGAACATCCATAATGATACACATTTAAGCTCCAGATGATAAACGCTGACATAGTAGTATGCTACGTCATATCAGCACTTTTATTATCCTATGTTAAAGAGTTAACGCTGTGTCTACGACAGTGGTTTAACGTCCTGAGTCACGCAATGCAATTATCACCCCATATACACGCATCTGACTCTTCCAGTCAATAATGAAAGTTCCTGTAGTCTACCTCTCTGACTGTGAAAGGTGAAGATTCTTTACTGTGACCAATAAGACAAACTCACCTACTCTACCTAATATCTTCAAAATCTCTGCGTTTAGATTCCAAAGCATACACATTGACCTATCATCGTTCTGACCTACTGAGTCTCGGCCCTAACGCAACCCTATCCGTTTCATCGAACAGTCAACGAAGATTCGCGTAACCTATCTTCGCAACAACGTGAGAGGAAGATGGACCAACGTTCCTTCCAACTCACCAGCACCAGGCTACGTCTCTCGGCCGTTAGCAGAATCCCTGGTATCAGCGTTCCCCTTTAACCAGCGATCCCCTGGTAGAGGTGAACAGAGAAATGGATCGAAGCCAAGAGTGGCGCACAGAGGTGTTGCCTGCAACTCGACTCCGAGGCCCTCTTTTCCCATTCCCTCTGCTTCTTTGCCCCGTGTCGCGCTACACCCCCGCTGAGGGCTGCTCCGCTCCTCGAGCCAAGAGTTTTCTTCGCTGATCGTTAATGACCGCGCTCGTATTAATTCCACTCCCGCCGTACACTCGCGACTCGTTTTAATTGAACGTGCACGCGAGCATCGAGACTCGTCCGCGGCATGAACGGGGGAATAATTACCGGCGAGTCGGGGGACGATCGCGTTCCTTGGGCTTGGGAACCCTAGGACAAACATTGGCAGAAACGATCCATGATAGATTGATCCCTTTCTCGTCTCTGAGACTTTGATTTTTCGATCGTGGAACCGAATATTTCGATCCCTTCTTCGTCCCTAGGACTTTGGTTGTTCGATCGTGGAATCGAATACTTCGATTCCTTCTTCGTCCTTAGGACTTTGATTTATCGATCGCGGAACGGAATATTTCGATCCTTCCCTCGTCTCTAGAACTTTGATCTTTGATTGTTCGATCATGGAACCGAATATTTCGATCCCTTCTTCGTCCTTAGGACTTTCATTTATCGATCGTGGAACGGAATATTTCGATCCTTCCCTCGTCTCTAGAACTTTGACCTTTGATTGTTCGATCATGGAACCGAATATTTCGATCTCTTCCTCGTCCCTAGGACTTTGGACCTAGGATGAATCCATCATTCGAACGATCGACGAAAATTTAGGAAATTTGTGGAAAGAAGGTAACAACGTTAATCGATTGTTTTTCTTATAATGAATTACGTTATGAAATAGCATACATATATTTATAGTAATTCCAGCTGGCTCCTTATACCTTGCCCTCCGACAAAATTGCTAGTCTGAATGGGGGATTTGGAGGTGTCAGTGATTGGTGGAAGAGCTGGGGAATCCGAAGGGGGATGAATGGGATAGTTGACCCTGGAGGAAGAGTAGAGGAGATGAAGACTGCATTATGCGACGTTGCGTGTAATGGAGTTAGGTTAACTGAAAATAACCATGGAGTACTGACCTATATATAACAAGCGAATGCCAATTTCAATTTTTATTCTATATTTCCCCTCTCTTCCTTTTTATCTCGGGAATTGTGACGAGATATGATCATTTTTATTTCATTCTGCTTTACACGTAATATTGACCAGATATAATAAAATGAAGGACTTAAATTTCATACGAACTATGTAATTATAATCGGAGGATGAAAAGGTGTAAAATCAATAGAGATCCTCGAATTAATAAAAAATGTCCTATATATATTAATGTCACAGATTCAAAGATAGGATTAAATAAAAATATATATACCTATATCTCGAAACCTATAGAAACCATAACTAAATTATGTCAAGCTACCATGGACGTAACGATTATGTCATTTAATCAAAAAGTAAACCCCTCTGAATCGGCAATATGGCGAACAAAAGATACCGAGAATAAAGATGGTTAACGAACCCATAAAATTATGCATCAAACCGAACGTCAAAATGGCGGCCGGTTCTCTATTATTCAGACTAACGGAAATAATTCGCAATCGACTTTAATAGCGAGTAATTAGCGACTCGCGCGGGGACTGTGTCGAGCAAGCGACGCCAATACGTTGTATCCCGGCGATTAAAACGTTGGAAACGTCAATAAGCGATTTACACCGTAGAATCGATGCGAGAGGATCATCCGCGTTATATTTACCGATGGCCATTGAATGCCCTCGATACACTATCGGCCGGCCAATACGGCACGAATAGCGTATATCCGGCTTCAATAATATTTCCAGAATTGTATTTGGAAACTTACCACGATAGGCTGCACCCGCGATCGCTTTATTCGTCACGCTGTCACACGCTGCCCGATCGATTCGCCACCTTTTACCAACCGACGCACAGCGTCGTTTTACGCTCCTATGCGCGACCTTGTCGCCGATGCAATTATAGCTATCACGATTCGTTTGCGTTAGTGACAGGATAAAAATTATTAACCAGTCGTTCAAATATCCTTTCCAATTAATTTCGGACCTCGAGGACCCCACCGCGATATTATTCGCGCGTGCAATCTTTTCCGATGATTAATTATCGCCCGGTTATGCAGTAGATTCGAATTACACGGGAAGATTGTGAAATCGACGAGGAATAGAGGGAATTATCGTGCTGTTTAGCAGCGGGTATCAGCTTTTCGCTGTTTGATTAAGCTTTGGTTAACCTATTCCCTCAATAGTAGACCATAGATTGCTCAGGAGATGACCCAAGGGAGATACGTTGGTTCGATTGGTTATATCCGACAGATCTAGCTCCGCTAATGCAATCATAAAGAACAGGGCACACGTACTTTCATCACTGCCGGAGACCTCCGTGTGCGTCAAAGTCGAGGGCGTCTGTGAAGCTTCGAAACCCTCGCGTTTCTCACCCCTGCCACGTCTCAGGAGTCATCGGAGATCTCAACAGTATTACGGTGTTATCGGAACCATTCGAGAAAGGTATAGGCACTGCTCGATTGGTTCTATCCCGACAGAGTTACTTTCGTTGCGTTAACAATAATAAATAAATCACGCGTGATTGTCTTTGTTCCCGTATGCTGGCTAAAAAGGTCATCAAAACAGACTGGAACTTGTAATTGGTTCGAATGATGTATCAAGATCGTGAAATTAATCGAGTCTAACAGTAATTAATGAGTTAACATTTTTTTTAAATTGTAGAATGTTAAACAGAAATTGGTACGTTGGTAAATTGGTAATTGAGGAAGAAATTTGAAAATGGAATTTAATCGATAGTTTTCACTCACTTGTCTTGATTGCCAATGGCATCTACAGTGCTATTCTAGGACCAATCAGAGCTGCCATTACATGCAGCACGATTCCTCCATTACGGGACTGCTTATTATTTTATATCCGCTTTTGCAGTGGAATTCATTAATTACTGTAATGCACAGGGTGGACCACCTAACTTCGGCTGTTAGCAAATCAATTTTAATTCTAATTTTCTGACTCTTCACTAACGCTGTGTCGTCCGAACATCTAATCGCGATTCTTTCCTTCCATCGAGGTCCTTGATAAGCAATAAATCAAGTTCTACTAATCTCATGGTCAGTTCTCACGAGTTCTGAATCCTGTTCCTCTATTTCTTCGAAATTAACCTTAGTGCTAATATAATTAATTTTGCAAAAATCAATCTGTGTATTTGGTTCTTATCTCGGCTCTTATCAATTAAAAAATATTAAATATCCGAATGAATTGCATTCCGTGTGGTTAACCCTGTACACATATGCAAAAGCAACTCAGTCCCCCGGTTCTAATCACGCGTAATAATTCGCAACTTCGCATGTAGTTGATCGAAGCAACCATACACGACATATCCTGCAACAAAGTTCAAGGTCTCGCCGAACTATTACACACCAATGCCCACACGCGCTTCTGAACCAAAGTTTACAGCCAGTCCAGCGATGGCGCGAGATTTATTTGCATGACTATCGCGTCACATCACTGTGCACACACACACACGAGCAAACACGTACGCGCAGAGGCTAGATAGACGCAATACTTCGTGTCATCTGTCAGATTACGGCAGATAACGCTTGCTAGACGCGGCATTGTCGCCGTTTATATCTATCAGAACGGCGGCGAAAAGAGCGAGGCGGGTAAGGCAGTGGGAGAAAAACGACTTTCGGGTACGCGATTTCCTCAAACGAAGAAAAACTTGTCCAACTTTTTCTCCCGCCGCGTTCCTTTGAGGATCTCTGCATCCTCCGAGGATAAAAGTTTACCCGTCGCTGAATCGTGCGCCATTTCCAGTGGTCCGGAAAAATTCGAGCCCGCTTCCTTCTCCAGGGAAAAACGACCGGGAAAAGAGGAAAAGTAAATCAATAATTACGGTGGAATTAACCCGTACCCGGTGTGTCGTTTCGAAAGCTTCGATTTTCGATATTTGATCCGCCTAGACCAGTACATTTTGTGTACATACGTACATTTCTCTACAAATTCGATTTCCGTCGATTCTTTCTATTTTTGATTTACCTTTTGATCACCGACGCAGAATTTTTCCGCCGGAATTTGTCCATTTATGACGTATCCACCGTGTCTCCTTCGGTGAAATGTGGCGAAAGATAGGGCGCAGCGTTCCCGGCCAAATCGGCCGATGGTAACTTATTTTAGAGGAACGAGGGATCTGTATTTTAAGGCGAGATTTATCTTGAATTATGGACCAGATTAATACTTCACGGACAGATATCTACAAATATTCCCGGCGCGAAAATGGGATGAGAAAATCGAGTGCGGCTAGAGCTATATCGGATATCGGGATTCTAACCTAGGACAGCCTGTTTCAAAATTGCATAAATATTCACCTCTAACTGTGTTACAAACACGGATTTTACATCTTCCACTTATAGCAGCGCTGCTTGTGAATCCATAACGCGAGTCTTCCATCGATCTTCTCGGTTACCAGCAATAATAAATGTTCAACGCGCGAAACCAGGTGTCAAAATCGTCCCGGTGAAAATAACTAGAGTTCTTTGATCTAATGAATCAATTTTTTTATTACAAAGTGGTACAACGATCTTTCGGTCTTCGTGATTTCGTTAGGGAGTATCAGATAAAGAAATGACGCCTAAAATACCAACCATCTCTGGATAAGCAAACTTCCAACACAGAGATAGCTATTTGCAGTTACCATTTTTAACACTTTGCCGATCGTTAGCTTATTAATCGGCTTTTTGTCACCAATGCCTTCCGATTTTTGTCAAAATCAATTGTCATAGTGGTTGCTGTGACGCAACAGAAAAGGATAAACGTGCCTTTGCGTCCTTTTCACGAATTAAGTCGAAAAATACGAGCACCAAAAATTTAGATCTGCGACCGAGTGGCAAATTGTTAACAAAAAATAATTCACGAACCATCGAGCCTCGCGCTATGTTATCGAATATTCTTTGTCACAGCGGCGGTTGTCAACAGGGAAGGTTAAACGTGCCTTGACGTTCTTCTTACGGATTTAATCGAAAAAAACGAGCACCAAAAATTTAAATCTGTAGTAAATTGTTGACAAAAATAATTCGCGATGTTGTCGAATTTTATAACGACAGCGTCCAGGAACCCGTCACCTCCGAACTCCTGTGATCCGTGCAACGTGATCGGGAGTGGCAGCGACGCGAGAGAAAAGGGGAGCAGAGGATGGGTGGTCTAAGAAACCAATCACAGACACGACAGAAAACCCTGCGTCGAGGAATCGACAAAAAGCATCCTCCAGGGGGGAAACCATTTCTCGAGGATAGAGAGGAGACGCCGCCAGGAACAGAAAGGTGGGCGGGGAAGTACAAGGTGGAAGACGGTGCCGGGACTGCGGCAGAGCGGTAGCAGGCGAGAGAATTAGTGGGTGGTTCTCTACGCAGATAATTTGTGGCGTGCAATCCCGGCCCAGCCATCTAGGCGGATAGCTAAGGCGTACCTGTACCGTTTCGCAGTAATTTACTCGGCATCCCCGGGACCACGGGACGAACGAGTGCAATCAGAAACGGGTCGGTTGATTGATCCGAGGAGGAACAATGTCTGGTCGCGTAGTTTGCAACGATTCGTTCGTGAACGGTGACGACAACAGAGATGTTTCTGTTGCGAAATTGCATGCGTCGCTGAAAGTGTCGGGTTCGGTTCTATCACGAGCAGTAGAAAAAGGGAAAAGTCGAATTGATTTGGGTTAGGTTTGTTTCGGATCAATTGGAGGTTATGGTCGTTGCGATGGATAACATTGGGAAACAAGGTCGTGAATCATGGATTAGAGTGCTGAGATTGGTCAGAACCTCAATACTCTGCAGAGTTAAGTAAGTTATATTGAATGGCGGGTGATTTTTAGGGTTAGATCACTATCGCTCAAGATTATTAAAAATGGATTATTTAAACGAAGAATATTGCGACAAAGATTGACCTTTTTCTGGTTAAATTATTCGCTGCCATTCCTGACTGATTGAAGTAAGGGAAGTCATTTCACGCATATTTGAATATCATAGGAAAGAAATAAAATTACTGAAAACATGGCAGGACATTCGCAAATTTGGGATCTATGGTTTCCAACGAACTTGGCATAGATAAAAGTAAGTGGGTATCATAATTCCCATCGATCACGAAAGGGTTAAATAAAGGTTCCATAACCATGGATATTTCTAATTTGTAACTTTCGCGGGACTATTGACAGGTGATTCCAATATGACAGAACCGATTCTAAACCAAGGAAACTTTCATCCAAACACTAACAAAGAGAGTGCAGGTCCCTCGAGTCATGAACATAATTGAAACATTGCAGATTTGAAATATAACAAATATACCATTACAAGACCACCTACACCCTAGTTTTTGAGATATTTACGATTCAAATGGTAAAACTATATTAATACTATTAAAAACATCATTGGAATCTACAGAAACCTCGGTTCGTTAGGACGAAACGTGTCTTCATGGTTAGCTATGATCGCCCTAACTTGCAAGCCTAATCTCCGATGCTTGTAGAGGGTAGAAATGCGTTGAAATACTAGCTAGGTAGATTTGCATGAGAAACTTTTGTCAGAGAGGCGTAATTGATTTATTCCATCCATGGACAGAACAACCTAGCCGATGTCCCCTTTGGAGACCGTCATCCCCACTCCTTTGTTTGCCGCACATACCGTACTATGTCTGGTGTCACGTTGTAATGAATGCAAGACGTCGACGTGGATGATGATGAACAGAGGTTTCAGGATGCTACCAAATATTCGGGTTCGGTGCGCGTCCACGCTGTATGGGATCCGTTGTTGAGGGATGTCAACGACATCCCCTGCGGTCTCCGCGTCACTGGCCGCTTCTGTTCCCGTTATGGTACAACGATGAACGCAGGTGAGGTCTCGGGGGAGCCCGGGTTCATGACGTGCACTCGAAATTGCAGGAAAAAGTACACGGGGTTCGCCCAACATCGAGTTAATATTTAGACACGTTACGCCAACGCTAATAACGTTTGCGTAAATTAACGTCCCGATTGCACCAACTACATGTTTATAATAATCCACCGTCGCGTAATCATCGTCGACCTAATGCTCTGGGTACCCAATGAACATCCATTTACGTCAATGGGGACATATAAATACAATTAAAGGGATCTCTCGTTATCTATCGAAAAAATTACAACGAACAATTAACACCTTGCATTTTAAAATTAGCAAGGTCTATCTGTACATTCTTCGACTACAGGAGTTGCAATTTTTGTCAAGGAAGATTCAAAATTGTCCAAAGAACCTCTTAAAAATCCGTTATTGACAGTGTCCGTGACATAGACTCTTCCTGTTACCAGAAATAAATGAAACTCAAAGGAATTGCTTTTAAGAATGAGTGTAGCTATGAATTGTACAGGATAAACCAAAAAATATTAATGAACACAGAAATGACGGTAATATAGTGTCCTACACCGTTAGTTCATATTCGAATGCCAAAAGCAACAGATGTCGTTCAGAAAGTCACGATAAAATTCTATGTTCATACCGAATATTAAAAATGACATCCATGTTAATCGATGGCACACGGAAATAAAATAATTTCGAAACGTTGAACTTAGTTTCGGAATTGCAAGATGGCTGTCACAGAGCTACGAATCCGTTCATCGCGAAAGATTCGCACCGCTACTAGCATGGCGCCCAGCCGACATGTTCGCGCGAATTCGTGCATACGAGATGGGTCGGAAAGGTGGTTGAACCGCTGGTGAAATATCCGACGTTGAACGAAGAGCGAGGCTGCTAAACGGACAGCGCTTAGAGTACTTATTACGAAGGAAGATCACGATTTAGTCGCGCGAACGCATTCGCACCGGTTCGCTAATATCCTTGACACGACGTACGCCGGTGAGCCATTCCGCGTGCCTGGAATACTAACGCCATCCGGCCTGGATTCCATGCGAATTTTGTATTACACGGTATTTCTGGTGAAATATCGGTGACGTTGGCCGTAAATCGAAAATGGTAATGGGACCCCGGAGCCGCCATTATCCGGCGAGCAAGAAATCCCGCAAGGCGTTAGATTTATCCCGGCTCCACGGTCAACGATGATACATTATCCACGGGCGTCGTTAAGACTGCAAACCTAACCTATTATATCGTTCTGTGACGTCTCATCAGGGGAGCCCGCGACCCTACGCGACGTCTCTCGTCTCACTGCACTTGAAACCGTCTACCCGTCACTGGCACCGACTCGTAATTGAGTACGCTGCTCGACGATACGTGAACACACTCGTGGGAACACGCGACGACGACGTAAACCGAGCTCCCTAGACGCGACGAGCGGCCTCTGCGTGCAGGGGTCCTGAAGAATTTACGCTGCACGCTCGTTTCAACGACTCGGTTACATTCCGTGGCTTCGTAGCCGCGCGTAAAACGCGCTCTAACGGCGCCGACTGCGTTCTCCTCAAGGTTTAAGCCAATCGCTTGCGACTCGCAGCAAGGAAACTTTCCCGCTTTTATTTTCCACCGATTTTCATTTTCACGCGTTTTATGTTATATTTTAAGCTATAGATCATTTTATGCGCGCGTATATAACCAAAGGATCTCACCTCAAATCTCAAAGGAGGTTCATGGATTTTTTTGCAAATCCTTGGAAGACTCTCTGATTTTTATATATACCGCGTCTAGTCTCCGTCTAAGGCAGGGACTGGTAAGTCCCTATAAATCTAAGGACTAAGGAGTCCCTAACCAAAGGTTCCTACCCTCAGCGACAGATGCATTCCGAGTCAAAGGAGGTTCGAGGATTTTTTGCAAGTCCTTGGAAGACCCTCTGATTCTTATATATACCACGACTAGTCCCCGTCTCAGACAGGGACTGATGAGTCCCTAACGATCTAAGGACTATTCACTTCCTAAGGATGTAAGGATCTAACGAGAGCAACGAATAACTTAACTTTTCACTTTATATATTAATTTTGATCCTTCGATGGAACCCACGAGTTTCGTATTCTACTTAAATCAATCTAAAATTCCAAGTTGTAATCGCAATTCAGACTGACGGGATTCGACGCCAAGTCACGTCAAGCCTGGGTTCCCTCGATATCAGACAGGAATAGATTCTAAAGTAGAAGACCCGTTCTCAAACAGGATACCTATACATATTTCTCAATTCTCGCTCTCCACGCGAGAAGTCTCGAAATCCGTTTCAACCGGTCCGAAGTATATTATTCCACGGTGAAAATTTTTGCGTCGATTACTCGCAGCTTGGCGAGCAGGATATTACGGTCTGTTCGCGTGTTGCTCAGCGAGGCGGGGTTTAATATCGCGGAATACCGACGTAGGCAACACCCCAGAGCGCAGACATCGCTAGCCAAGAAGCGACGCGTTCCCTTTCGTCGCGGGGCCATGATCCACGGTCGCGTAGACGGTTTTCCGGCCGCTCGTAGCCTTGAATGAGAAACCTCGAACGTAACGAGGAGGGAAAACGCGGTGCTCGAAGGAGCGGGCGGCCCCAACGATGCCCGTTGAGGGCCAACCAAGCGGACTTAAGTAGTCCTTCCGCGCACTAGAAACCGTAACGCCTCGTGGAAACGCGCCCTGCGGACCAGCCGAGTGCGCACGTACGAGTCGCCGGGAACGGAGACAAAGTTGTAGGCCAAGACGGCCGTCGGCGATCTTCAGGCTCGCAGCGTCTACTGTCTTCGCTCGAGGACCGGCTAATTGGATACTCTGTACCCGACACTCCTTCCTTTCTCCGAGTCAACCTCTTCTATTCTCTCGTTTTCTTCTTTCTTTCGCTTCTTCCCTCTTCCATTCCATCGCTGCCCTCTTTGTTCCCGGGGCAGCCACGATCCGCTCTGTGTTCGAGTGGAAAATCGCTGACCGCGAATGGTTCAACCGGTCTTGCCAGATGTACGTGTATGTTGTGGTAAATGCGATTAATTCGGTGATTATATATAATTGCCACGATGTTTGGTATATGCGACAGTGTCGAATATTTATTTATACACTAGTCGGAAGGATAGGTTTTCGAATAACCGCGAAGAATGATGTTTTATAATTTAGAATAAAAAATTCGATAAATGGATATTTCTGGTCACACGGATGTATCCTGAACGAAATTTGAATAAGGAACTGACGTGGCTTGCCAAATAAAAAAAAATTAATCACATTTATCGTTACATATATACTTGGTGTTCGAATGTAACGAGGAAATTCCAGGTTTAAAAGTTTCGATAAACCAGGCTTTGCTACATGTAGCAGGAACGACAGTGACACTTTTATGCACGAAGGATAGTAAGTGAAAGATGGATACGATTTATCGATAACGTTAAAAATAATTAAAAAAAGTTAAAGCAGTAGCAATATTAATTCTGCCATAAGCAACTGCATACTCTGAGCAACTGCAAAAATAAACAATCTAAACTCAACCACTTTGACTCCTTTATTAACGCTACTTCTAGCGTTAATAATAAGAAAATACCCTCGAATGACCCGTTGCCTCCGAATATATTATACCTATTCAAAACACACTTCTAGTACCCTAGATTAAAAATAAATCACCCCAAATAATTCGAAAACTTAGTGAGAGTAGGATAATAACGATTAATTCCGCGAGACGCAACCCGTAAGTAGTACTAGTCCGCGCTGTGTAAGACACCGAAGATGATTCCCTAATACCTATTTAAAATACACTCCTCGTACATTAGAATAAAAAAAAATCACCCAACATAGTTCGAAAACGTAGCGAGAATGGAATAATAACGACAAATTCCGCGAGACGCAGCAAGTAGTACGAGTCCGCGCTATGTGAGACGCTGGAGGCGAATGCTCGGAGGAAACCGAAAGTGAGAGGGCATGTTGATAGGGAACGCAATACGGAACGGCGGTGCACGCGGTAATTATGGCGAAGTCAAAAATAAGATTGCCGTGCGCAAAGGGCGATCTAACGAGGCACGGCCGGTAATTCTTTGATGTCAGAGCGGGCCGGGAAAAGTCGGAAAAACTGTTTGATATCATCTTCGTTCCTTTGTGCCGTCGCGAGGTATAAAATTCGCTACCACGGGGGACTGGTCGGCGCAGGGGAACAGAGGCCGTAGAGGGAAACATAACGGTCGGAAGAAAGAAGGGGGTGGGAGAGGGGGTCAAAGAGAGAAAGGGAAGCAGGAACATCGCTAGGCCCGGCGGATATAACTAATTACGTGCACTCAGCGGTGTCGTCATGCTACCTTTGTCAGGGGCGCTTTATCTCCGCAGCGCCAGAATTTTCAGTGGCCGAGACATTTCGCGTTCACCGTGTACCCCGGGGACCTGGCAGAAATAGTCTAATAGCGTTACCGTTCCCGCTCTTCTTCTTCCCCCTTGAAATCACGGCGGCCCGTCGTTCCCCTCGCCCCCTTGCCCCCGACTCCAATGGCAAACTTTATTAGCCGTTGTTCGCTCGTATAATTGTTTGTCCAAAGCAACTCTTCGATTCCCTCCCGTTCGACCAGCGTCGTTTTCGTCTCGATCACTCCTCGTAAATATCATCCAGATATCTCGTGCTATCGTAAAATCTCGATTTCCCTTGCTCGACAACTCGTCAATGTTTCTGGGGTGATATTATTGTCGAACTGTAACGCTATCTTTGTGATGAAAAGCAATTTCGATCGTGAGATGGAATTGTCATACTTTCTTAATCCTTTATTTTATGATAGGAACAGAGTCTGGCTCATGACGAGAATTTTGAGTCCAAATTAACCCTCTGCACTCGGAATAATGTTCGCCGAAGATGTGGAAGGACGTGTTCTCTGTTCCCGAATATCGCTTCTTTTATATATCTCAGTAATTTTACTATATCTTTATTTCATTTCTTCTGACATTTCCAGAGAAAACTTCAGGGAAACATAGATTTCTCAAGAAGTTCTGCTGGAATATATTATTATCCCTTAATCGCTAATAAACTTGAAGGTCTCCTGAGAGGGGACAGCAGAGTGCAAAGGGTTAAATGTCACGAGTCTGACTCGTAATCGACATTTTGACCAAATGTAAACATCACGAGTTTAAGTCATGGTTTTAATCTTGAAGCAAGTATTAATATCAATTTAGATCATATACCATTTGGACCCATCATTTGGGCCCGAATTATCGGAGTTAAATGCTACAACAAGGGTTTAAAGTAGATTATGTTCAAAGTTTCGGATTTTGTTTCTTGGATCGAAAATTATCCGTGTTTAATTGCAGCATATTCGTTTTTTATATTTAAGGGAGGAAATAAGAAGCGAATTTGACGATGTTGCTTATTTATAAGTGAAATTTTAAGGAGATGTTTTATTTTTTAAGATTTGACGAAACTTGGATACTTTCTATTTGCCCTCGAACTTCGAGAAAAAGATCTCGCAGAAGGGCGGATTAATTTTCCAGAACTAGCTTCCGAATTTGTTCCCGAATCTCGCGTCACTTCAAAGTTCCGCCATAAACTTTCTTTCACGGTTCTTTCCTTTAACTCCTCTCTTTGACTTCGTTCCTAAGTTTTACATCCCTTTCAAACCCTCGCTAGAGACGCTTTGCCGACCCCTAAAGAGCGCCACGTGTATGCACATACAGAGAAGTATTCGCAAGCGGGTCACTCACAATTACTATATTGCAAATACGCTTGTGTGGATCCATATAATTCTCTGATCTCTTCGAATACTCCTTTGATCTCTCAACGATACGAAAATTAAAGACGAAAATTGAAAAATAAAATTCTAAATTCCAACGTACCGATCTCGGTCGATTTACCTATCCATATGAAGATGATAACGATAAAATTACCTAATACATTATCCAAAATATTAAGAACTGAAACAACGTTATTTCCCGATCTATTAATCTGAATTAACCAACGCATCCGTACTTCCTCGCAATTAATCCGACTGGTTAATTAGTGTCGTTAAGAGTCTTCAGCAACAGTCTAAAAAATAAATGATTAATTCTCGTGCAGAGAGAACATTTAAACAGCGATGAGGTCCTTAATTACGGTGCTCGGTATTCGTGACGAGAACGTTAATCCATAGCCGACTGCTGTCCCGTCTCGCAATTCTCAGACCGTGATCTCTCTCCCAGGCGGAATTCCTCCAACCGAAGGCATAAATTGCGCGAAAACGCGGCACGGGAAAGCACTCGCGAGAGAAAAGAACGCCTATGAATTCGTGCCGGAACTATGAAGGTGCCGTTTAAATCGTAAATTTCGAGCCGCCGCTTAAATCGATGCCGGATAAGATGTTTTCCGCGAGGGCCCTCCACGAGTTTCGATTCTTCCGGCCTCGTTCTCAACGTTGCCACGGAACCCTCCACTTCCACTGTCTTTTCAACGTCACTTCGCTGCGTTCGAATAACGACACTCCTCCTTTTGCCGGCGCTAATTTTTCGCCAAAGTCCCGAATCGCTATTCAGACCCGCGCAATTCTGATAAATCCCGATTACCTTCAGCGAGACACTTCTGCGAAACTTTCGACTAGCTCTTGAAATTTTCTTGCGATTAATTCTCGCATTTTTACTTTCGTCTCTCGATTCGAAAAAATTTGTACTGACCGAGTACCTATTATAATTATTATCTGAATAATTAGGTTTACTTTCTTTCCGTTCTAAGATGGATTCCTGTGCTAATAGTAGGCCGCGCTAGTGACTCCAATTTTAGTTTCTATTACCTCTAACATTGGGACCGTATTCGTAGAAAAATCAGTACAAACCAGCAATATATTTTTATCAATTGCGAATATATTTTGATCAAAACGAGTCGCTCAGAACCTCATAATAGTTCCAGCGTTAATCGCCTCGCTGTTAAACAAACAACAAGCTATATTGAGCCATCTTTCCAGTACTAATGAGAACTTCAAGCGAAGCAGCTGTTGACAGAAGTATCTGAACCATCGCCTGCACGTGAGTAATCAACGTTCCATTATCGCGGACACAAAAGAAATTAGAAGTCAGTGGCGAAAGCGATATATACCGGAGAGTAACGAAGAAGAAATTCGCCATTATCGTATTTTACTTAGCTACCTAATCTCCTCCGTACGTACCGCGGCGGCTTATCGATCTGGAATAAATTTTTCCAACGAGACAACCTGAACCGCCGAGGCGAGTAGCGACGCTTATGTCTGGACGCCGCGACGCAGCTGGTTCACGCGTGTACGCGGCAAATTCCGTCCGAGAGATTAGAGATGGCAGCACTGGATGCATGGCGCATACTATCTGTATCATACGAACGCGATAGACAGGTAAAGAAACAGGTCGAAAAAGAGAAGAGAAAAAAAGACGCGAGAGCAATAAAACCGGAGCGTTTTTCACCGGTAAGAATTTGTTCACGGGCAACTTTTATTCCCCGCCGTAAAAGCTTTTACGGCGAATAAATTTTTTTCCTTGTATCGAACCAAATTTATCCATCCGACGGAAATTTACCGTGCTCGTCCGTGGATCTCGCACTTACGACGAATCGATATCGCTGCAATTCATTCCGGTTACTGTAATTGCCATCTTTCGCGTTTGTTTCGAAGCTAAAACGAGAGATCATAGGCCGAGACTAAAGTGTTGTACATTCTCGACGAAAGTTCGGCTTCCTTCGAATATTTACTGCTTTTATTACGAGATGCGTTACGACGGCGTGCTCATAAAGCGAAAAGTAATACCGATTCCCGTCTCGCGAATCGCGAATCATTCGGCGGGAAAGCACGTTGTCAAATAGAATTTTATCCGAATGTTACGCGCGCTTCGTGAATTTACGGGTTTCCTACGTTGTAATATAATAACAAGCGCTTCACTCCACGAGTATTTCGAGACAGAAATAATCATATGGTAAATAGTATAACGAGCTATTAACTTTCATAATCATTATATCAGTTTTACTATAGGTATAGTTTCGTATTTTGCGACAAAACCGGCGAGGGGAGATTCTGTATAAAAAAAGAAGTCGAAAATGTGATATACAATTTTTTTGTACGGAGTGTCGATTACTAGAAAATTCACGTTAAAATTTACAGCAAATGTGCACTAAGGGGGGAGGAGCCTATGTCGCGCCCCTGTCTCTTATTTGGATCCAATTTTCTCAAAAACGAAGACACATATCAAAAAATTTTGTTCCACGTTTCTTATTTATTTTTTCGCATAGAATCGTCTCGTTCCTTTTATACAACCGTACAACACTCCATACGCGAGATATTCCTCTTTCAGCATCTGTAAACAAAAGTTACAATTGCGCGTGTATTAAGAATTATCAAACAGCCAGAATTCCAATGAAATTGATTTAAATATACGATGCAAGACTTTCGTGAGGCTTCTTGTAAATTTCTGGACCTTTATGATCCATAAGAAATATTTTCTCGGTTTCTTAATAATCTACATTTAATAACGGTGACGTAGCTATACGTGTGTTCACAGAAGATCTTATTTTGTCTAGCTCAGAAGCAACGACTGATCGAGAACCGTTCCGATCCGGGGCACTTAATTCACACCGCGGTGCTTGTTAACGAGATACCAGCTGGTCGAGAGAATCCCCCGGGGCGAGAAAAGAAAGGCCCACTTAGCGCAAGATAGAGGGTGACACGTTAAACAGATAAATGGACTAGGAGGAAGTTGGGGCCGTGGTGGGGAGAGTTCCTCGGTAGAAACCTTCGGGGAAAATTAATCGTTTGCTGCCCGCCGTGACACTGGATCCGCGAATTTAACGCCTCGTCGAATTATCCGACCGCGAGTAACGACCTCGTACCATTGGTCGATCCGAACCACGCTGCACGAGCCACTGCTTCCTCTAATTATTTTTAAACATACTTCCAAATAAATCTCGCAAATGTACCGTTATTTTCGGGTCAACGAGGTTTCGTAGTTTTTCAGAAAAAATTCTCCACACTTTTTTTTCGGGGAGTATTAAAAATGAGAGGCGTCTTCAGAAGCGTATCGGGGTTCACTGATTGGGATGACACTGATTAAATTCCATATGTGAGTCTACTGAGTGTTCGTAATGGTAGGAAAAATTAAATAAAATATCGCAGGATTATGAATAACGAAGATTTGGAAAGATTATGATTCCTCGCTTTCATTAAGCTAGTTTCCAGTCTTTTTATAATAGATATTAAAGAAACAGGACATTTTGATGTTCCTCGTGATGAAAAATGGCGGAATACGTGAAGAATATGTTAAGTTTATTTATGATCAATTACCATTAGTATATGATAATATAACACCTCTTTCTAATAACTTTTATTATCCTACTTTACGTCCCAAGCCCACGTAAATCATTTGCAGCGTGGACCATTCTGTGAAATAATCAATTTCACGAACGTGTATGTATGTATGTACATGTCTGCTAAGAAAACCCCCAGAGCACGCGAAAGTAAATAGGAGCTTTTATGGGACCTTGCTAAATAAATTCTAACAAACTTCCACAGCGATTTAAGAATGCCATAAACCCCGGTAATAACGAGCTTAAAATTATTCCGAGTCTATCTCGTGGTCGTGCACCATGAAACAGTTATTCACAACGTTGTACATTTAGTTATAAACCATACCTTTCCAGGTCGTGGTATTAAACGTAAGAAGCATGCGAATTTCTCGTCCGCCTGAGTAGCTCTTAAAATGTGGCACGAAGAGGCTAAAAAAAATTCCACGCTTTCATCCGAATCGAAAATAACGAATTTTGGACACTAAAAAGACATTTATTTGTTGCTTTATCTCAGTAAAGAAATTTTTATCCAAATAACTCTTAAAATATGACACGAAGAGGCTAGAAAAAATTCTACGCTCTCTCCGGATCGAAAATAACGAATTTTGGACACTAAAAAGATATTTGGTAGATATTTCATCCAAGTAAAGAAATTTTTATACGCAAAACCCCGTATTTCAGTTATCTTTAGCCACCCATCGTCCCTCGATATTATTTATTTCTACCACTGACTGTGACAAGTAGCACAACCAAACCGAAATCTAACTTCGAAACAGCCGAGGTATTATATTTTACAATCCTCCAGTCCACAAACTCTTCGGCTGCTGGCAGATCAGATTAGATCGGATGAAATCGAGCAGTGCTACAGCCGGATTAACATCGAGCCACCATTCTCCGTTCGCCTCGATATCCATCCTATCTGGCAACAGGGGAAAATATAACGGAACGTGTCAGATATGTACGCGGAAAAACATTTTCCCAATGAATTCCGTGTATTACGCGTGCACCTTGCAACCTGACGAAATTGACCATGGAAATCTGGTTAATCCTTCTCGTACCGAACCGATTGCACAAAACAGGGTTAATAACATCCCCAATGGCCGGGGCCGATATCGATAACGATTACCAAACGGCAGACTTTCAGCGGCCAGTGTTTCATAAATTTCACACGGCTCGAAGCGGATTCGCCGGCGCGTACCCCTGTATCGGCGATTCCGTCGAAAACAAAATTCAATTGCCGGCCCATTTATTTTTCTTCGGATAATACCATTCAGCGGCGACGCTGAGCCGGTAAAAACGGCAGGGAATACCTCGCGGAAATTCGCCGCGGCTTTGTTCCGCGCGCGAAACAGTTCGGAGCGGACATTCGAGCCAGCTTCCGGTCTCCCGGATTAATATCGAGAGAGATGCTGTGCTGGAGGCCACGTATTTTCTTAATAAAACGTGTTCCTCGAAGATTAGACTGACAGAGGTTTAATTAAAACGCGTATATTTTCGATAACGAGATCTCGCGATTTTTGCTCTTTCGATTCTTGTCCGAGCGTATGTTTTTGTGCATAGTCCTATTGCTTTCAGTTCTGGTGAGCTTCTGATATTTCCTACCAGAGAGACGTTGAATGAAGACCCGAGAAGCATAATAACCTAACCTATCTTCCGTTATTTCGACACTAGAACTACCGATCTTCAATAGGTACTCAAAACATAGTGTAATTATTGGTGGTACGAGCAAGATGAGTAGGAATATTAATTACAGGTTTGTCTTGATATGAATGGATGATAATTATTTCATTTTTTCAGACTTTTGAGACCAATGCTTTTGATCTGATCGGTAGTTCTACCGTTAAACCCGAGAATCATTGAAATCCTACATATCACTATCTACTTTTCAAATATCACATATCAGTGACTCACCAAAAATTGTAACCTTAAAAAATTTATAAATCCAAAAGAAAAAAGACAAGGATCACATTCTGAAAAGTTCCGATGTTCCAAACTTTAACCCTTTCGTGGTCAATGGTCCTATGACTCGTTGGAAATTAATTTTACGTCAATCAGAAATGTCTGCGAACAATTCAATCATGGAAGGGTTAAAGAAACTCGCAGTGTGACGAAAGTTATCGGAACACGTCGATTGAAACAAGCAACCTTCTGATCCATGCGTGCATTACCGCGACGGTGAACACTTTTCGCACACTCGGTATATAAATCCTTGGAATCCGGCAATATTTTTCACGCGAGGGACACGTACGCGTTGATGGAGGCGCGCGATTACTGCGAAGGGTTGTAATATCGCAGGACGTCTGGTGTAATAGGACGCGTTAGACGGAACGGATTCGAGCGGAATTAATCACTATGCCACGGATACGCGATACCGCTGTAACGCGGCCCTTTAACCGCTTCGACCCTCTGCGTTCCTATGCTTACACACCCCCATCTCGCCGGCTTTCCACCCCCTCGAGCCTCGCTCTTTCACAGCTCGCGACTTGCTCGCAGTTGTTGCCGACGCCTGTTACCGCGCGTCGCGGATTCTCGCCTAGAATGCTCACCGTGAATAGCGCGATATTAGGAGAAATAGCCGGCTGTTGGAAGAAATAGGTTAAGGGGACGGTAAAAATGGAGGAAGAAGCGGAGGAAGATGCGTCTCGACTCTCATGCGGTTCCCGCTTATGCTTCTAGATACGGATGCAAACTGATGGCGTTGAATAAACGCGCACGTCGAAACACCTTTGGGTTCGGGCAACTTTAAACGAGATATGAAGCAGCAGAGAATTTGATCAATGTAGAATTTTATATATATTAACTTTGCAGTCCTATGTTATGTGACTCGACGTTGGGAAATTGCTTCAAGAGATTTACACTTGAAAATTACAAAGTATAACAATAGTCTAAATATAACTGCTTTTTAACAGAATTTCTTTCTTCCTTTATTTATTTAAATAGCCCTATTTTTAGTCGAAATAAATTCCAAATAATAAATTTAGAAACGTTANATATTATCCAGTATTTGATATTAGGTATCTAGTATCTAGCATTTAGCATCTACCATTAGTAGATACCACCAGTATCTAGTACGTTGCACCTAATATCTAGAATCTAGTATCTGATATCTAATACCTGAGAGCAAATATTCAGTATTTATTATGAAATGTTTAATTTCCAGTATCGAGTATCTACCATTTAGTATTTAGTATCCAGTACCTATTACCTATCACCCAATACCTAGAATCTAAGATCTGGTATCTACTATCTGATATCTAATATCCAGTACCTAATACCTAACACCTAATATCTAGAATCTAGTGTCTGATATCTAATACCTGATATCAAATGTTCGGTATTTAATATGAAATATTTAGCTCCCTGTATCGAGTATCCACCATTTATTATTTAGTATCCAGTACCTATTACCTTGCACCCAATACCTAGAATCTAATATTTGGTGTCTACTATCTGATACCTAGTATCTAGTACCTAATACCTAACACCTACTATCTCCAATCTAGTAGAACCAATATTTAGTGCTCAGTATTAAACTAAAGTACCATGCTCGCGAATAAACGTTAAACGAACTCGTTTACTTTCGGAATATACTAATTTACAGAACGGTCAAGGAAAATGAGAATAGTTGGCGTTCGAAAGGTTTAACGATACAATGAAATATCTCGAACACGCGAAATAGAACCGTTCTGTTATTCGGACGGCATCAAAGGCCGATATAGTTTACACGGAGTTTCGTACGAAATGCGCATAATCGGGGGGCGAACTATTTCGCAGCGGAACAAGTTTGCAAAATCGAATTATCACACGGGCAAATATTTTACGCGGAGCCGCGGTAAATTTGCGATATTAATTATTTCGCTGAGAGAAGAGTGTCCGAAATTGCGATACCCGTAATAAATATCGAGTTTAATTTCGACGTAGCTGTTCCTTCTACGAGGGGCAAGAGGGGGGAATTATTATCGCAGCCGTCATTCGGGACACGAGCGAAAATAGCATGGAGCACGGTTGAACTTGCCTCGTCTAAAATTGTAGTTCCGTGCACGCCACAATAAAGCCATAATTGCAGCGTTTTGCGAAAATAAGCGACGGTAACAAAATTCACATTGCCTCAGCCACTTTGTTCGACACCATCGCTTAACCTTAAAGCACGCTCGTTCTCTAAAGCGCGATACTTACGTCCTAATGCCTTTGCCAATCTACTTCCATATATTTCAGTCATTTTCAACCCGCGAAATAACGATAACGCGCACTTTTCGCGATAAATAATTCCCGAAACGTGGACGAACTAAAATCGAACGAAACGCGATCAAAGTTTTGCACCGATTTTTACTCACTTCGAAAAATATACTCTTCTCTATTATTGACGATTATCCAAACCTCGAGTTTCCTGGACAAAAACTAAAACAATATTGTCCTTCGTTTCTGAATCACTCTGGATCAAAATTTCACAGCATCTTTAATTGACTTCGAAAAATATATTCTTCCCTATTATTCACAGACGACAACCCACATGTATAATTTTTTGGACAAAAATGAAAACAACACTGTTCCTCGTTTCTGAATCACCTGTATAACCCGATCTATCCGTACAAAATATTTCTGCTGTAAATTAACTACTGCTATGCAACCCTGTGGCGACCCTTGGGCTTCAAGGGTCATCGGTTTTTAGTTATTCTAGGAATATATTAAAGAATAGTCACTTAGTGGAATTCGACTGTTATTTAATTCTAACAACTGTTTATTTACAAAGTAAAGCGAAGTTAAAACTAAGGTACAACTAGGGAACTCTAAAACTCGACTCATCACTGAACTATCAATTCTGTCAACTGAAAAACTAACTCTAACTCAGTGTGCTTCCTTTTATATCCCTCCTCTGCTACGTTCACGCTTTCGAACGTTTCCTTTAGCAAGCTCAGATGTGATTTTCCGATTGACCTGAGTGATCTTAAAGCGACGTGTACTTACATGATGGAAAACGCGCCATAGTACCCTATTGTAACTCACGAGGACACATTAAAATCTCATCTGAATTAGACTTTACACACTCGTTACGATACAAATGTATCACGTTCATAACTGTAACACGTTGACCAAAACGAGTTACAACCGGTGAGGCAAAGGCAAATCTAATCAACATGGTCCAGAGAAAATAAAAAATCGCCGACCATCGGTGGAATCTTCCCGTGCTGAAAAATATCGCGAGAGCAGTTGGGCGCAGCACCAGGATCCCATCCATCCGCGCCACGTTGGCGAAGTAATTTCGCAAATCTTTCTAGGTCGCGCGATATTAACGGACGGCTGGAAAACGAAATATCACGCTCGAATTTCCACCGACTTGCACCGTCATCTCCGAGGAGACACGTGTAGAGACGCCAAGCGTCCGCCGCGTGCGTCGCACATGCCAGGCCAGCGAGGTCGTGGGCCCTCGTTGGTCGAGGAGTGGGAGAAAAAGACGCGCGAGCGTCGCGCCATCTCCGTTCGCGCGAGTAGAGCGATTTCCTGGAAGGTTGGCTGGCTGTAGGCTCGGCCGATCGTAAATTCCGCGAAACGACGGAACATCCGGCCAAATTATACATCTCATAAAGTATTCCCGGCCGGTTCCTCGAAGCAAGGCAGAAAGTATTTCGCATAATATCTTCTCGAGCTACGGATGGCGATGGGGGGCGAAAGGGGGTGAGAACCGAGTCGGTTCGATCCGTTGCGGCTCGAAGAGAGAAGAAAGAACGAGGAAGAAGCCCGAGCTGGGCGGGGAGAGGACGAATAAATACGGGAGCAGAGTTCGAGGGAAAGGAAGAACTGTTCCGATACGCTGATACGGCGGAACGAGGAGAAAAGAACGGCACAATATTTCAATATGCTAAAATTATCGGGCATTTCCCCTGCAGTACTTCTGCTAAGCAAACCTTCCGCTCATCCACGGATAACGAGGATTTCCGTTAACGCGCTGTCGATTTTCCCCATCGATCCGACAAACCTTCCGAGAGAATATGGGCAACCATGTAGCGGAAGCACGCTTATCTCGCTGCGTTTGTTTCTTCCTGTTCTACGATTCCATGCGAGAGTCGGCCAGGTAAGTACTTGGTATGGAGATTATAGTTTTCGTCGAGAATTATCTCAATCATTCTCGCTAGAATTGTTCGGTGAGATTGTAAATGCCAGGTGAAAGGATACTCGGGTAGCAATCTTACAGTGCTTGAAGTTATTTCGTTAATTAACGAATAAGCTCGAAATTTAGAGTGGACATGTCTAAATGCGTTTCAGAAATGGCTGCATTGAATAAATGCATCCCATAATAAACATAAAAAGAGTACATTTCATTTTATTTAATATACCTAACCAAAATTGGCGATTCTAGGGATTCTAGGGATTCTAGGTTCTAGGTATTCTAGGGAAGAAGGGGTAATTCTAGATGCAAAAATAAATCGGAAAAAGCTCCGGATTGGAAGCTTCGTTTTCCAGAAGATCGGCTTTGAATATTGACCGAGTGAGCGTACGCTTAACTTCGGCTCAGACGAATGGAAAAATTTTATTCCTCATCCGTAGGATCATCCCCTCCTTGGCTGTACCACCAATGTTTGAAACACCCTGTATATTCTGCAGGATAAATAAAAATCCTCCTCTAAGCGAAACGTAAGACAGAATAGATCATTTTAATTCTCCTCTGGCGCCAAGGAAAGAGGATCCTCAAAATACAGAGAAAGGAACGGTCGTTATAATCCTCCCCTCGCGTCAAGGAAGGAGAAACCCTAATTTATCGAAAACGAAGAAACGTATCCTTGCTTCGAAAAAAGAGAAAAAGAAAAAGAAAGAAGATCAGTAGCGGAACTGACGTTACACTCTCCAGCAGCGCGTTTACACAAAGATTAACTCGGCATTATTCACATGATACGGTGAAAACGTTAAACCAAACAGCATTGCCAGCGTCCGTTACTTCAAAATCCCGCATGCAGTTCATGAAACGTATCTCCCGTTCAAATCCCCGGAACACACTGGAAACGTATCAACTGGCCTGCGTTAACCGGGACAGACTGCGCGCGATATTTATTACCGGCCGACATCAACGCCTATTTATAACATCTCCGTCAGAAAGGCGGGCAAAAAACGGCAATCTGCGTATCAACTCTGGGATCACGTTATCGGAACGAATGGTCATTCGTTATCGGGCTCGACGTGATTCCCGATACACGATCGGTCAGAAAGGAAAAATAAAATAGAAAAAAAGGGGGAGAAAAGTGGCGGGAGAAAAGGGAGAGAGAAAAAAGGTTAAATGTAGGGACACGGAATGGAAAACGGACGCGAGGGTCGGGCCTCTGTTCCTCGAATAATGCAATAATTCTTCCGTGGACAGGTGGACGGAAGCAGGGACCAACGTTCCGGTGTAACGCGCTGTAACGGGCCGAAAAGGAAGTGCATCGCGGCATATCTAGATATCGAAATGGAGCGTTACATCGGGGCCGGTTCTATTTTACCGACCGCGGCGACCACCGGGGCATATTCCTCCTCGCGCGACGGCTACTCGCTCGATATCGTCGGTCTTCGGGGAGATAGCGAAATCGGATTCGCCGGACGTGTCCATCGGACCGTAAAATCGAGTCGTATATTTCGGCATTTTTTCGCCGGGGTTCGATGCCAGCGAGACGCCGCGCGTCGCGGCGGCTCACCCTTTTTCTTCCCCCCGCTTCCTTCCGCGATACGTTATGCGCTTAAATGGAATAATTTACTGTCACGCCGGTAATATCCGAATGGGGTTTGCGGTTTCCGATATTTGTTTTCCTTCCCGAATGCTGCGCCCGTTTACTTTCAGATGCGACTATGGTATTTGTATCGCGTATATTTATGCAACCGTGTGTATGTGCAGGTATTACGATTATGGTTACACGTTTGCAAGTAATGGGATGAAAAAGGAACTAGGTTTCTCGTTAGTGCTCGTGAACCTTCGTTTCTTATAGATATAAGTTCCTGAACTGCTAATAGCGAGCTGATGTTTGAGGCACGGGTCGGTTAGGAAGTCTTACTCACTAATGAGTCTTCTAGAAGGTCCAGAATGAAATGCATTCCTTCCTTTTCTCGTGCATTGTCGTCCTCACTCGCTCTATGATCAAAGAGAAATCGCTTTAAAGGATAGGCTAATTTGTTTGATCGTTGGGCCTGATACTAGTTAACATTAGTAGGCCCAGGACGAAATCCTTTCCTTGCGTATTATCCTCTTCGTTAGCTATTTGATGAAAGAAACTCGCTTTAAGATAGACGTCAGGCCCGTTTGATGAACGGGTCAGTTAGACAGCCTTACGCACGAAGCTTCGGACCCATTATAAAGACAACAACTGAGACCCAAGAATTCGTTTCAGTCTACGTGAGAGATATATCAGATTTATGAAAACTAACAAGGGAAGGAAGAGATCCGACAACCAATGGTTTCTCTGACTCGATATACGGGCCCCAAAGCGTTCAAAAAGGTGGTACTGAATATTTTAGGCCCTCTTCCGAGTTCTCTCACAGGCCCAAGACCAATCGCGTCATTTCTCTTTCTCCTATACCATTCTCTTCACTCGCTCTTTAATTAAGGAAAATTGCCTTAAGATAGTCAGGCCCGTTTAACTTTACCAAAAAGATTCCTAGCAGGCCCAGAACGATACGCATTACTTTCATTTCTCCTATATCGTTCTTCTCACTCCCTCTTCAATAAAAGAATCGCCTTAGGATAGCCAGAACCCCCGTAAAAGTATACAACCTCGATGTATGGGGACAACGCGACCCAAGGATACCGCTAACTCTTAAATCACAGAGGAAGAGCTTCAGCAACCGTATATCGAATGCAGAAGGGAGATCCTGTCAATACAGGGTTGAGGTAACAGTTGTTACAGTGTATCTACTACCAATATCACGCAAATTTGAGTATCGGATATGGTAGAATTTCTAGTTTCAGTTTCGATACAATTCTACCATACACGGTAGCCGAAAATTCTACTGTTCGAACGGTCTGTTATTTAGATAGTGCGTTCTGCTCGTCACTTCAATGCGAAACCAGACACTCTGCGTATCGATGCTACAAGTGTCGTTCCAGGAATCGAATTTTATGGATTCCAGAAAAATCGGAAGAACGTATATCCCGAAATATTGGTGTTGTAATATCAAAGAAGAAACTTTTTAGATGATTTAAGGTGTATTAAAAATAAGACGCACGGTTAAAAGAGTATCGCATTTACATTAGATCTTAACCCTCGTTTCTGGTATTACTCTTACCAAAGTACAGGGTGATCGTTATGAAGAAAAATGGCTGCTCCCCTATCCGAAAGTTCCCTCGTTCGAATGATCCTGTTTCCCCATTAATTCGGTTACTGGAGCCTCCTCCGCACTCGGAATTGTTTCAAAACAGCCATTCCCAAGGTTTGCCACTTTGGCGGCTGCGAGGAGAGAAAGTTTTCGCCCGATTCTCACTTTCTAGCCCTTAATCAGAGATATTATCGAGCAACCCCTGCCTCCGTGAATTCCTTCGCCCTGTACTAAATACACGAACGAGGTGCAGAGCAAATGAAATAATAACGGAACTCGTCATCTCTAACTACCAATGTCCCCATAGAAGTACCATCATCTTTATCTCAAGATCATCTTTCTCGATACCAACGTTCAAAGCGTCATCGAGCACGAATACACGCTCGCAGTGGCAAAAATCGAATCACCCAGCATGCTAGGAATGCACAAGAACACTCTGGACTAAGGTAAACACTGGCATCAAAGGATCAAGGCAAGGAAACGATCGGAAATCGAAAGTATGCTGTTTCAGAGTACCGCTACACAGGATGGAAAATTTTTTTCCACAGCTCGGTCTCTTTGAAGGCGTCGATGTAGCCATCCTGACCCCTCTAACCCCCGTTTCCAACACATTCGACCCCGCCCGTCCAGGTGGGTCGGGAGGTAAGCAACCGGAAAAGTTGAAGGCGAGCCAGTCGGTTTAACCGGGGCACTAGTCGAGAGACTGTTAGTCGGCGAAGAATTCGGAAGTCGGAGATATCGCTGGGAGCTCGGCCTAAAGAGGGAAGAGTCAGGCGTTTTAACTCGAGCACTACCGTAGATTCGGGTCAGCCTGAAAGCAACGACGCGATATAAACGATGGCCTCTATCCGTGGAACGGGAAACCGAGAGATATCCCTCGCGAGCGAAGGGATATCCTGCAGGAAACGGAGCTTGACGCGGCGTTCTGTTCGGCTGGCCTCGGGCTCACTGTTTCACTCGCTCAGACTCGCTCCTGGGAGCAGCTGTACCTGCGAGAACAGGTGTACCTGGCGGAAAGGATACACGTTTGGTACAAGTTGGATCACTTCGAGTTTCCATGATCGGGACAGCTCGTGCTTTGAAATATCCAGGCACGCGAATGACAGTTCATCTCAGGGTGAAATTTGGGACGGAAATGTTAGGATGGATGTTAAAATAAATTTCATGCATCTTTATTAGGAGTACAATACACGACACGTCAGACAGATTCTACAGAGCCTCGTGAAATAAAAGAATTCGAGTAGCTTCATTTGTTCTCACATCCATCGAAAGATGACGCCGTTGCCTCCAAATTAATTATATTTGAGTAAGAGGTACTCTAGTAGAAGTAGTATGGGAAGAGTTAGGAAATCCTTGAGTGGAAGTTGTCAGAGTTTAACCCATTTGCATCATAAGCGCATATATGCGCGCATTTTACTTAGGCGTTTATCACCAAAACGCATATTACATATATCAGGCCTGTCCAACGGTGGGACCACTCACGCACTTTATTTCCCTTCTATGCTCCTAGACAGCTCTCTCTCTCTTTCTCTCCCTCCCTCTCTCTCTCCCCCTTGTCTTACCCGCTATCTGCGTTGTTTTGGCGCTTGACGTGAACTGACCGTCTTGGCGCTCATGTCGTAACCATGACAACCGCCGCTTGTCAAACGGCATTTTTAATGAAGTAAAAATTCATTATTTATGCGATATTGATTTTATTTTTTATATTTTGTAACATTTTCATTAAAATTTAAATACAGTGAAAAGAAATTTTGGTGATAAGAACGAATTTTTGACTTTTCTTTGTGATGCAAATTGGTTAAACATGAGTGACCTAACCATGTACGAGGATAGAAATTAGAATATAGTCTCGACAAGTCACTTCCATAATTAAAAACACGTTCTTCCCATTACCTTACATTCCTACGCTTGTTTTAAAACAAATTACTAACAGAGATTTAATTCCTTTCATCGAGACCAACCCCGAGAAGCAAACGTTAAAGATAGCTACAATATAGAAACCCGATAACCATTAAAAATACCACAGGTTTTTAAACCGTCTAGAATACAAAGTAAACCTTCTAGAGTTTTTCTAAGGGTTCGAGGGATTCGCGAAGCAAAGGTACGGAAAATAATCGACGATGGGTACTGTTATTGCGGCGGATGTAAGATCAAAGCTGGCGCAGGGCATGTGCCGTTTTGATTTCGCGTTTACACGATACCACTTGCTACTTTCGGCAGTTGGACAACCGTATACGGTTCCCGTATGTCCGTCACTGCTATGAGTTTTGAAACATTGTAATAGGATTCCTCGTTACGACTCATGTAGCATAAAGGACTTACGCGGATACTCACCTGACGTAGAAACAGGGATGAAAAGCTGCCGGATTATCCTGTGGCGAGAACTTCGGTAGGGTGCCGTGAAGGAGGGCCAGACGCACCACCAGCAGCACTCCGAACTGTAAATAAAAGGAAGCCTTTAGCAAACCGCTGGTGCTTAATTGTTCCGAGTAACGCCGTTTTTCTCGCCAGCTCCGCGACCAACGAAATTCAAAGATCATGGAACCATAGCCAAACTACAAACGTAGAGTTTCTTTCTCATTTTTTAAGGTTGCAGGTAGAGAAAATATTTTTAATCGGATTTTGAATTACATAATATATATTCAAAGTATAGAAGCATAAAAATTTTATAGTAGCATATAAAAATGTAGTAAATGAGAGTTCATGGTTTAAAAAGCGTACCAAAGAATTGGATCTAGGATGAAGACACGGGATACTATTTTTATCCGTTTCGTTACGTTATATTAGCCCATCGACCTGATCTCGCTGGGATTTTTCGCAGATTGTTTCTCCAAGATTCGCCGGATTGTAAAACGCGAATTTTCTACCTGCCGTTTACACGGCTCGAAAGATGAATGAGAGTGAAACAAAAGGGAATCCAGATTGCGGAAGAGCCTCTTACTAGCCTTTTCTGGAGGAGGCTCTCGACTTGCGGCTCAATGACTCGCTACACTGCTAGAAGCATTGGAAGCTTTCATTAGCTAGCTTGGAAAACGGAAAACAAGAAAAGCCCCGAGCTAAAAATCTCACGCGGAAATACAGTGCCGGACTTAGTTGCATGCTGGATACGTCTTCATCCGGAAGTAACATCTTCCTTATATCTATAACCTCGTATTTTTACTAGCGAAAATCCAACGATCAAATTTACACACGTAATATCATGATTTCGTGTTATAAGTAAAAAGTACAAATTCGAAATATTAATTTACAATTATGTCGAGAATTATTCTTTGGGAATAATAGATTACCTTTTTTTTTTGTAATGTATATAGTGGTGCTGGTGCAGCGATATCCTCGCTTTACAACTCTTCCCCAATAATGTGTCATAAATACATATAACTTACACTTTACAATTATGCAGATTATGAAACAGGAGGATCCAAAGCGATATTTATGGACTACGGACTATTATAAATCAATGCATTCGACTTTTATCGACGCTCGATCCAGGAAGTATAATGTATAGTCTACGATCGTTGGAAAGAGGTTAACTGCACTCAAATGCATCGACGCAGAAACCAAGAAACGACTAAGTATACGACAACACAGATAATTTCCAAAATCTACCCAAAATATAATTTTCAATCGACAAACGACACATTTAAATCCTATATTTAAGAGAAAATCTTGCACTCGTGTCAGTGTACATACAGTTGACAGTGTGAGTACAGTTCCTAGTTAAGAGTACTTAGTTGATAGCCTCAGTTGAAAGTTCACAGTTGACAACGTTTTGAGAGTTGTTAGAGTAATAAGTGAGAGATAATTCGTATCTCCAACTGTCACTCGCAAATTTTTATAATTAAATAAATCACCATCTTACGTATCCTGCATCCGAAACCCCAAACGTATCTCTGTCATCGAGATACGTCAAGATACGAGAAATTTCATTCCGGTCTGATGACAGTGTCGTGGCATTTACGCAGCGAACGAGACCCGGGTCCTTGGTCGGATTTTCGTCACGTCCTGGATAGACCTCGTTGGAGATCGCTCTTTACGCCTTACCCTCGAGCTCCGTCAACGAGCTTCCTCTCTCTGTCTTCGGCAGCGTCCCTCCATGTCCCCTTCTTGGACAGATCGGGAACGAGTGGATCCTAGAAGGGTTCTACAGCCGGACAATGTCTGCCAATCCAAGGCATTCATATTCTTCTGCGATCGAGCCTACGTTTACGCGCACTCGATACACGTCCTAACCTAACCTCCGTGTCCAATGACTACTCTCGTCGTGGTCGCTGACGTCTTCGTCGGGGGGATATCGCGTTATGTCGCCACCAGGGCTCGCTGACCTGCGCCGGGGATCAGACAGAAATTCAATTTCGGTAAATATCCGATGCGCGTGGGACCTCGCTGGACCACCGCCGGAATTCCCTCTTGTTAGTCTTCCGGGAATGCCCGAGGTGGTATTATAACCTGACCCGTGTACACGCTCCGCAGTCTATTTCTCCCTGGCCCGACCCGACGTGTATTTTTACTCTCCAAGGAGCTAGCTTTTCCGAGCAACTTGCCGAGGCTGTTCAGAGGTACAGTACGCGTCAAAATGATAGTATATACTAGGTAGATCTTCTTTTGGGTGGTATATTTCGATAGAAGTTCGTGCGGTTGTAAATCGAACTTGATTTTACAGGAGAAGGTCAGAAAATTGATCTTTTCCCGAAATATACCACCTCAAAGAAAAAGCGTAGAATAACAGATCAACGATATTTCGTTCTTCAAAAATTACTCCCCTCATATTGTCATCCCCTCACTCCGAATCTGTCAATAATAGTTACTCACCATTTTAAGTTTAAGAAGTATTCCAAAGTATTCCAAATATTCCATGATCAATGTAGTTGATTAATATTAACCTTGGAATATTATATAAATTAAAAATGGTGAGTAATTTTTAATGACAGATTCGGACCGAGGAGATGACAATGTGTGAGAAGTAATTTTTAAAGAACGAAATACCGTTGATCTGTTATTCTACGATTTTCTTTGAGGTGGTATATTTCGGAGAAAGATCGTGCGATTATAAATCAAATTAGATTTTAGAGAAGAGTCTAAAACCTTCAAGATAGCGACTAGCATAATATATTATAACAGTTATAGTTGAAAGTTACAAAATTATATTAAGTATGCGATAGAATTTTTTTCGAGAAAAGAAAATTCGTATCATAATTACAGTCGTATCATTTATCCATTCACCGAGAAGTGCCATATAAACATTGTGTCGTCCATATCAATAAATATATACCACTGTTTGGATTATTAAAATATTTCTGACTGCCGATTAAAATTTTAACTACAGCCGAAATTTGCGCGCGTGTGGTTCTTTGACGCACCCTGGTCCTCCGTTATATTTTTATTCTCAAGCTATTATTAATTCGCGAATTGTTGCAGCTTCTAATTAGAAAGACACCCGGTGCAATTATTTTACGGGCAATTAACTTTCCCCGTGGAGAATAATTGAAGCCACGCCGTTTAAACGCGTCGTTACGTTCCGGGATCCTCCATTGAAGATTATATTTTGGAATATGTTAATTAAACGTCCCGACCGTCGGCGAACAAAAGCTGCTCGTGCTCGCGAGCTAACACGACGAATGGAATCATAATTGCACCCGTGGCCTTAAGACAATTCGCAGCACGGAGCTAAGATTTAAGCGGCAAGCCAATTGACTAACAATAGGCATACTGATGTACAGTCAGTCAACAACGCGTATCCCTAATGCATTGGCTTATCGATTACGACTGCTGCCGTCCTACAGAACCGTAGTGCACGCTTCGTTGTTACCGGAAGTGAACGCTGTTGGATCAAACCCAATACACGCGTGTACCGTGCATCGATAATTACTGGTTAGTTCGGCTAATTACACGAAGAATTCATCCGCGATCCACTTCTTACGCGCCATTTATTGACAGTGCTATATCGAACAAATTTTAATATGCATAATAATTTTAACAAAAGTATAAGGAAATTTCTGTTGGTAATGTATGAACAATTACATCGATAATTCCTGGTTATTTCTTCTAATTACACAAAGAATTCATCCGCGATCCACTTCTTACGCGCCATTTATTGACAGTGTTATAACGAATAAATTTAATGAATATGTATAATAATTTTTATATAAGTATATTGAAATTTCTATTTTCTACAAACGTTGCAAACTTTGAAGATTTTTATTGAAAATTTGTTTGTTCGGAAATAAAGTAACTTGTAATTTGGAAGTTTCGATGTATATATAGTTTGTATATATACAATCTTTGCCCTCAGTTTAAAGAATTATATATTATTAATTAATATCGCAGTAACGCATCGCAATTTATTATTCATTATTACGTATGTAATTATTACACGAAGTGAACGATCATTATCTTTATATATATTAAAATTTTCGAATTTTTCTTTTCATTCATTAAACTGAGAACAAAAATTCTTCGCTTCGTCCAAAATCTGCTCATTGTACCTACATTTAAATTTCGATCCTTAAAAACACCTATTCAACAATTTTATTTCATAATACCTACTATTTCCACTAAAAAAAAAAAATTTGTATGATTTCTAATTTACTACAGGACACTTTGTCAGGCGATTTTAAATAACGAATAATTTTCTTCGTGGCGAAGCCGTATAGCTAACAGGATTACCGTGCTCGCGTACCTTGTTTAACCGAACACACATTCCGAAATCGATGAATTTTTCCACAGGGGGTCCGAGAGGCGTAAAAAAATCCCCACGAAGCGATACATCGTGGAGCGAGTCGCTGAACGAGCCCTTAACACGAAACCCGGTGCCGTAGTCCGGCACAGAGGGATCAAGAAATTCCGCGCTCTTGAAATTCAGTGCTCCTGAGGGGGAGAAAGTACCCTGTCGTAGAGAACACGGGTTTAGACGTGTAAGTGGCGATAGGTAGCAGGACCAAGGAGGCTGGAAAGCCGGTTAAACGCGCACGCAGGGCCCCGGCCTCTCCCTCGTTTCTTCGCATAAATTAGCATAACTCGGAACAGTGTTCGCCAGGACTTCTGAACGCGCCCTCCGCTTCCCATCGGCCCTGGTGATATTTCCTGCACTCCCATAATCTCGCGGCTGCGATACAAATTACGCGGAACGAAACAGCAGGGTGGAGCCAGAAGGGTGGAAGATGAAAGATAATCGTCGTTCTCGTTAATTCGCGGTTAATGACGCTTCTGTGTGTATCTATGCGAAGAATTTCATTTAACACTCGGTGATACTTCGATAAAATTCCCTGTTAGGTTCGCGGACTGCTATAGACACGCCTTTCACTTTCTAGAGGGTTGATGATTCTTGGTACACCCTCATGAAATAAAAAAGGGATGATAGACTCGAATATCGGAGCGAGACAAATTTGACGAGTGCAAGATTTTCTCTCAAGTATAGGATTTAACCCTTTGCGGGCGAGAAACGAAGCTAACGATACAATCGGTGTATACTAAATGATTAAAAATAAGAAATCGAGGGAAATTTTGTGAATTAAAAGATATGTACGACATTGACAACAATGCTAAAATTATTTTTCGCTATATTCCGTGCAGTTTTACTTCGGAAAAATTAAAAAATTTCCACGTGTAATATTACATTCGTCCCCAAAGGTTCAATGCATTTTGGAGTAACAATATTCGATTAATGGTAACTATATTAATAATTAAAAATATATATATATATTTTTTTTTTATTTTTACCATTATATGATTTATTTCAACTTTAGAACGAATTGGAAGTTAAGTACTAAATTCGTCCTCCCAAAAGGGGTTAAACGCGTATTCTGACGTCGCAGAATTCTTTAACCAGGCCTCACGAAAGGTCACGTCGATGGTGGTACAGTCAGCTCGATTAATTCGCGATTAACGACATTCTTATCAAGCATGCTCGCACGGAGAGACTAATTGTGTCAATGACACTCGAACAAAGTTCCTCTGCCGCTCTTCTACGCTCAGGGAATATCACGTGCTATTTACCACGACCGTTTCGTTATTCGTTAATTACAGCGGGTTAATTAAAATTAATTAATCAGGGACAAGGCGCGTTTGCCGGGTGTTAATTGGCGAAACCGAGATCTCAGACGGCAGCGTTTGCCACCGGACGTCGCGGGGTCATCCTCGACTCGCGGAGGATCCGGAGGAAGTCGAGAGACATCGAGCGAGCAATTGAGACTTGTACGAGTGCACTTTGCATATCTTTAACGGCGGCCCTCACGGAGATATCGTTTAAATTAATTCGCCACGGCGAGGACAATGAAACGTCGCTGGGAAGGGACTGATGCCAGGGCTGATACGATCACTCGTAACTTCCCGGGGTGATTCCTGTTACGATGTGCGAAACGACCTTGGGAATGGTACGTTAAATTTGCCAACGATCGCTTCTGTCGATGACCCTTTGAACAGCGTCCAACTGTGTAAGTTATTCTTTAAGTTGCGGAACGTTGACATTTAATCGGTGAGGTGACGTTAAATATAACTCTGTGTTGGGATTGACGTAGGTTTGAATAAATTGTAGATTCGAGAATTTTTATTACACCCTATATGTCTAGAAGAGAAAACTGTTAATGTTTTCATGAGTACCGAAGCATTTTTATCGATTATTCAATTTTTCGGTTTTATTATATTATATCTAGTATTCTACGTGTACTTAATAATTGTTCTGAATGCAAAAATCTCGAATTTGGAACCTGACCTTAAATTTAAGACACGACATTTAACCCAGATGCGGACGTTAAATTTGTAATTTAACGCTAACATTAAATCCAGAATCGGACTTCAAATTTGCAATTCAGCGTTGACATCAAACCCAGAATCGTACTGTAAATTTAGAATTTAAAATTACTTTAAAATTTCGAATTTAACCTTAAACCCAGAGCCTAAACCTAGATACGTAACTCAACCTTAAACCCAGAATCGAACTAAAAATACAGAATTTACCTTCAGCCTTAAATTTACAACCGAATCTTAAACCCAGAATCTAACGTTAAATTCAGAACACGAGCCTAAATTTATCGCCGTCTGCTTTAAAATATTTCTCCGCAACGTCACTACCGACACCGTATCCCCAGAAGTCATCATTGTCCGCTGATCGCGAAAACAACACGCGAGCATAGTGAAGTATACGCGAACATCTGTTACAGCGGCGAGAGGAGAAACAAGAAAACGGGGAGTCGATAAATAGCAGCACCGCATCCATAACTACTCCCGCGGCTACCATCGGCCTGTCTCGTATTTCATCGTAAGTCTTCGAAAGCCACGATCGCTTTACCGCCGCCAGTGGAATAGCCTAAGCAGTTTCCGCCGGTCGGCCAACACAATTCGAGAGAGGCGAGTTTATCTTACGCGATCGTAAAAGCAAACTCTCGACGGCGAGTGTATCTGCGTTAACGATCGTTAAACTTACTTAAGCCGCAGGACGCTGCGAACATCGCGGGTCGCCTGCGACCGGACGATAAAAACCGGAGATATCGCTCGTTAAGAATTAACGACACGGATCCGGGACCATTATCGCGAGACAGGGTTCCTACAGTCTTACTCGCGCGAGTCCGAGCTATGGGACTCGATACCGGACCTGCCAAACACCGATCAAACTGAATACGCGAACGCGTCTGACCAATGACGGGTGCGCGCTACTTTGCACTCGTTAAAATAGAAAACAGAAATTCGATAGCGAAGATTCCCTGCCGTTCCTCACAGCGGCTAATAAAAGAACATGGAATAATTAACACACTGAATAATTCGATATCCTGGATCTAAATCTGTTACATTGTCTTCGAAATTTGTCAAATGTCAGAAAATTAAAAGAAAGTTTACCTTTTCTAACATATTCAATTTCGGGATTTTTATAGGAACTTGTTTCGAGCTCGAACCATGATAACTGTAGGTCTAGCGTTAATGGTGTCTGACCATATAGGATTTAAACTACTTGCTACTACAGCTGTTTATAGATACACAAATATCAGATTGGGGATAAAGAAATCCACTTAAAATTATAAGAATAATGAATTTCTTTTTCCCTAGCCTAATATAATTTATGTTTAGGGAAAAAGAAATACATTATTTTTATGATTTTAAATGGATATCTTTATTCCCTAAACAAATTATATTAGAACAGAGAAGAAGAGATCCACCATTTTTATAATTTCAAATGGATTTCTTTGGCTCCAACCATAAATTATATTAGTCTGAGGAATATTCTTACTATTTTAAACAGATTTCTCTTTCCCCAGCCTAATATAATTTATCATTAGAGAAAAAGAAATCCATTTAAAATCGTAAAAGTAATGGATTTCTTTTTCCAAGGCTTAATATTTTTTGGAAAACATGATATTAAATTCGGCTAACGCACAAACGTAATTCATTTAATTTCCGCACGTATACTTCAACCTAACATACATAACACAACCTTCGAGGTTACAAACGAATAAAAGAGTAACTTCTTACCGACCTCGACAGACGTACACACCCGCGACGCTAAAATTAACGAAAAATCTCCAGTTGAACCGAGTGCCGTTTCGCCGTGAACGCGCGAAAGGGTAGAGAAAGGAGGGAAAAAGTATCGAGCACGGGTCAAACCTGCTCATACCCGTTCACCTCTTGCCATTCGAAACACAGGTACATCGAGCTAATTACCAGGGAGAACTCGCGTCGATCTAACAGTCGGAACGGACGGTATAGCACCGTCGGGCCGTTGCAGGCCGGAAACAATGGGCGAAACGCGAGGCGTCGGAACAATATTCCCGTTCTCGATCGACCGTAACGAAGGAACTTCGGGCGAATTTTCAAGCGGCAGCAGGAACAAAGCCGTACGCTCGCATTATACCCCTCGCGAGCATTCTCCGCCGGGCCGGCGGATTTGCAGCTATACCGGCCATGTAAACGACCTTCGGGATAATTCCGCGTAAACGGCGGAATAAATTTGCCGGGAACGCCCGGCCGACTCTCGCGGAGTATCGATTCCGCTCGGTGTCGCGTTTCAATTTCATCATCGTCCCCGGCAATTTCCCGGCACGTCTCCAGGAGGCGAACGGAGCTCTTCGAGGCGGGATAAACGGATAGACCAACGCGTGGACCATCCTCGAGGATCGTTCCGTCGGTTTTCGTGGAACGCGAGCGTAGACATCGGCTGGTAATACAATAACGGCGCGATGGCCATCGGGCAGAACACGCGCGCGTTCTCGCGCGGACTCGCGGGGCTTCCACGCACGAGTGACCGCGTGTGACACGTTAAGAGGATTCGATTTTGTCCCCGGCGGTATTCGTGGTTGCGCAACCAGACTTATTGTCTTCTACTCTCTTATTGCCGGCGGACAGGCTCGCCTGTTCAGTTTACGGTTATGAAATCTGATTTGAATACGAGAGTAACCAAGTTAGGGGAGCAACTGGGCTGAAAGGTGACACGATTGCCGAGGATTGTCCGGCTTTCTCCGGGTTCCGCTATTATTATGCCCTTCTTCCTCCTACCGCGACAGTCTTTTCCAATGTTTTCCCTTTATTTCTATACTTTTCCCTGTTTTACTTGCTCCTGTGTGTGGGGAGTTAATGTAAACGCGATTAGTCCGGTGATTATGGGTAATTACTGGTTATTATGTGGAAATAGCGAGCAGGATGATATATTAACCCTTTAGGGACGAATGTCGCAGTATACGTGGATATTCTTTTATTTTTTAGAGCGAGAACTGCCTCGAATATAGAGAAAAATAATTTTAGCATTGTCAACAATGTTGTATATGTTTTTAATTCAGGAAATTTTTCTCGATTATTGGTTTTAGATTGCTCGATATATACTCGACGTATTGTTATCTTCCTTACTTATCCGTAAAGGGATAAAAACAATAGAACGAATGGGTTTGTGATCTTAATTTCAAGTGCGTGCAGATAGATGAAAGAGGTCGTGAACAAGGAAATCGGACGAACATGTTTATCTATGACAGGCTACAACTGTGTGACTTGAGATATTCATTAATCGAATTTTTGAACCGTTATTCGCAACCTCTCGTGTCATAGTGTCCAACGAAAAGCTATTCTTCTGATGTTCTTCTGATTAGTAACTAAATAAAAGAGAAAAAGACGGACCCTAACAGACTCTGCTGATAACATCCCCTAATTTTAACCTAACTTAACATTTCAGCAATGCTCGTCGCTATTATTTTCGTCCAGTTTTGGATCGCAAAGAGATGTTGCATATGAAAAATATTTATTACAAACATCCGGAACTCTCGTTTGTCATGTAGATTCCTGTGCTTATCAAGCAAAACGTATCAAGCTGTACAAAGAAATTTCCAAAATCCCTCATTAACCCTTCGCAATCGATGATTTTCTGGCTACATAGGAGTAGAATTTTCCAGATTTTATGCTATAAAACTGTCGTCACTTTTCTATGACGACACGTAAAATTATTTAATTTCCATATCTCGCATATTGTTATATTACCTGAAATTTGATGTATTAATCAATATTGGTCTTCAAAATTTTATGACGACTGACAGTCTCCTCCCGAGTGCAAAGGGTTAAATAATATAATAAGTCCCTCGATCCGAGATGATTCACGAATCACTCTGAATCACCAGAAGTATAAAAAACTCACCGAAACCAGCAGCGCCGCAGCCCGACGAGAAAAGTGTCTGGAATCATCGTTCCACCTGGCCTCGAAGATAGACCTGAAACAGGGAAAAACAAACGGTTAATCTCAAACTTCGACGCACTCGCTGGCAATTTTCTAAACCGAATTAAAGCCACGTAAACATGCCACCACGAATCGAAGGTTCCCCTAAAAGATTCGGCGAATTTGCCAGCCCTGATTTACACTCCTCCAAGTATAGTTATTCGAGCACGCTGGTCCCGCATAATCCGGGGTAAACAGTTAATCGGATTTCGCTGTTTTACGATCGGCCATCGGATCTTTGTCTTTGCCTCGCGCTAAAGCAAATCCCATTTCCCGCGCGTATGCAAAGGAGGAGCAGGCGATATTCGTATTTCACGTTTCACGCTACATATGGCGCGGCGCGATTTTATATTTCATTTTCGAGAGCAATTTTATACGCTCGGGCGAGACGCGACGGGATTCCACCGAGTAATTCCTCGCGCCCGACCCACCGATTTCTCGTCCGTTTTAATAGCCCTCGGAGAGTGGCAGGGGTTGCAGGGTGGAGGGTGGCAGAGGGGAACGGAGACACTTTACGATCGTCGACCGATCGCGCTGTTTGCCACCGCTATCCGTGGAAATAATGACCCTGATTGTTTTAAACGTCCGAAAGAAACAATGGAAGTGCAAATAAAGGAGCTCCGATGGATCATTGTTAAGCGTTAGCAAGAAGAAGGAAAAAAAACATTCGCGAATGTTTATTACGTCGCATATATACGCCTATGGTCGATTATTTCCCTGGTTGTTTAGTATCACCTGTTCGGACACTTTTTTTCCAGTCTGAACTGGGTCACTAATACTGAAGCGTGTGTTTGCACTGATGCAGAGTTTTCGAAAATGTGAGTATATTATGGAATCATCTATTACGTTAATTATCATACGAGATGTACCTATGTCGATAGTGATCCGAATTACAAAAATAAATTGGTAATTGGAAATGGGAGTCGTGATTGAGTTTGTTTAATACCTATGTGTATCTACGAATATGTAAAATTGTAAACACAAAAATCAACTACACCTAACAATTTTTGGTACTAAATAAATTAACATTAATCGTCACTGTACTACTTTTTATTGAAATAGAAATTTGTTAATTTCGAAATTCACTCACAATCATTAACATTGGAAAGTAACATCATGGTAATACTGGTTACAAAATAAATGAACACTATCTTCATATTATATTTAATAAGCTTCCATTGTAATCTCTCTACTCGCTACACGCGTTACTCGCGTAGCTCATGTTAGCTGCAAGCTGATCTCTTCGCGTAACTTTCGCGAAACAAAAGACGCATCGACAAAGGCCACGCATTTTCTGGCTCGTTTCGGCGCCTCAAAGGAACGAACCACAGACGTACACTTTGTATCTCGCAATACTATACTCGCAAAATGCATTAACAGCATTCTTCTGATCAGAACCATAAAAGAAACCCAACAGAGAGGTAAAAAGGTTACTTAATCACGGATTACACACACAGAAAGGAAGAAATGGTAACGAAAATGAAACACGCGTGTGCTGCCACCTAACCACACCGGTTAGTAACTAACGTGACTAAGTAAAATTATGGCGGCACATTTGATTCCTCGGTTATCACACTGTCGATTATCTTACTCAATCACGGATTACACAGACAGAAAGGAAGAAAGGGTCACGAAAATGTGACACGAACGTGCTGCCACCTGTCGACACCGATTATTAACTAATGTAACTAACTAAAATTATGGCGGCTCATTTGATATCTCGGTTATCACACTTTCGATTATCATACTCAATCACGGATTACACACACGGGAAGAAAGAAAAGGACACGAAAATGAAACACGATCGTACTGCCACCTATCGACACCGATTAGTAACTAACGTAACTATGTAAATTATGGCAGTATATTTGATTCCTCGACTAATCTTTCGATGCGATTTTGGACTCAACACAGAGAAGATCCTCAACTCCGTGGATCCTAAAAAGCAGAAGGTATCAAACCTAACCGAAACCTAACCAAACCCGACTCGGAGCTATCTCGTATGATCCCGGAGACAGGGAATTCACCCTCTGGTGAGTCTCGTTGTAAGGGAAAGAATCGGGGTTCGCGATAGGGCGGTGTAAAGTCGTAGGAACTACGGAGAGCCAGGGACAGAGTGTTACTTCTTATTTCAGGATTTATCGGCGTGAGCTACGTGTCGCGTTTCCAAACTGCTCCGCGAGCGTGCGCCTTAAACGCTTACCTCTTGATTGAATGCCAGGAGCGACAGAGGTCGTAAAGAAGGTTTAGAGGCAAAACAGTAATGCCTGTTTCCTTGGCAAGCATCGACAGCGCCCCCAGGCACACGCTGCTCCACACGTAAGCCGTCTGCTGGCTGAAACACGAGAGAAGAAAAATTTCGTTTAATGCGTTTAAGGAACAATTTGCTCGTTAAGTTCAAGCTGTTTAATGGTTTGCTCTATGGTCACCATTGAAGTTTCTTAATATACCTCGTTCGGACCTTTCGGGTATAAGATTTAACGCGCTGTTACGTTTTTTAACCTCGCTTCTCGTGTTCGTACACGTTAGGAACGATGGAGATGAAGCACTTAGGTTTTAACAATTTAACTGTTAAGATCAGTTCATTTTTGAATCCGTTTAAAATGGTTTAGCAGGTGAAATTTTACAAGATTTGGGACTCGAGACTTGTGATGCGTGAGATTTTGCGAGAGTAGAGGCCTTTGGTATATTTGGGACTTACTGGGTAAATCTTTTGCGCTTCGAATTATTCTTATTACTAATTTTCCGTATTCTTGTTTAGTAAACGAAAAATTGAAAAGTGTTGAGCAACATTCGACAGAGAAGTAGAAACGGTCAAGATTTAATTGGGCCTCCTACACCCATCTGAAATATCGGGACTAGTTAATTTATTAATTTTTATTGCAAAAAGTATCATAATATTATCGAGAAGAATGTTCCGAAAAATATTCACCAAAGACCAAGTAGCCTATGTTATTTTTGAATCTCGCTAAAATAGCATAGCAGGTGGAATTTTAGACATTTCGAGACTCAGGATTTGTGAAGCGTGATATTTTGCAAGACTACAGGTTTCAGGGATATTTGGGACTTACTGGGTTAATCTTTTGTACTCCAAATTATTTTACTACTAATTTTCTGTATTCTTGTTTAGTAAACGTTAAATCAGAAAGTGTCGAGTCATCTATGACCATCTGAAATATCGAGACAAGATAATTATTAATTTTTGTTGCATAAAACATCATAATATTACTACGAAGAATATTCCGCAAAATATTCTCCAAAGGCACGTGTGATTAATCCCGTGGAAATTGATTAGTTTAATGCACCCCGAGTAGCAAGTTGTGTACCACCCTGGAAGATTCTGTTTTTCAATTGGAATGATTAAATTCATTAGGGTAATGTTTGTACGTAATTTGCGTAATTACGCGGGCAGAGAGTAGCGGAATGACAATTACCAAAAGCGTTCGGGTTGTTTCCTTCCTTTGTTTCCCGCGCTTAATGCAACAACGCACACCGGTGGCCAAGGACGGCATACAACAAAGAAAACTTATGTACAGTAGGATTTGCGCTCTGCTTGGGTAAACTCTGCTTCGGTCCTCGCAGTAGACTAAGCTTCTGCTTACATATTTTGTCTTTTCGTATACTTTATATGGATAAGACGATGTTTGCAGCACGACTGCCAACAATTTAAGACCCGAGCTATCCCGAGACTACTGCATAAACGAACCAGACCAAAGTCCTGTCTAGCTGAACTTCCATAGTTTCAAAATACCGAAAAACGAGTGTACATCGAAAAAAGGAGAGAGATAAGATTATTAAAATTTACTTGCTATATACCGATTATCTTCGGTTCACTTGACACCGCGGTTTCATTGTCGACTAAGTTCTTTGATCGTGATGTATCGCGTGTATTATCTCAGCCGACATAGTCTTCCCGGAAAAATGGGGAACCATTCTTCCGGTGACATACATATATCGTTCTAGGTGCTAAACGAGCAGTAACTTGAAAGTATCGCTATATCATCGAAATGTTATATGTAGTCGTATTAGGCAAGGAACAGGGAAGAATCGTTGCAATTTGTCCAACCGTGGAAACTGTTGTACATACTATGTACATTTGAAGCGATTTCACAGAATTCTTAAATCGAGAATTACACGTTTATCCCAGAGTATATACAATATTTTGAGAACACAGTATTGTTAACACTAGATTTACCTGTCAATTTGACAGGTGATTTGCAGCAATTATACAATATTAATTGATTTAATCAACTTATATTAAATTTGTTAATATCGTATTATTAATATCGTATCGATATTTTTTAATATCAACTTACGTTAAATTTGCTAATATCGTAATTGTTTTTAAATTAAACTCATGGCTTTATTTTTTAAGAAAATACGTAGTTTTCTTTACCCGCAAATCTGACGGGTCTCCATAAAGATAGGTATTCAAAAACGTCCGTAAACCTAGTGTTAATAAAAACGAGAGGAATTTGGAAGTTAGATTCCAGTTGTAGTTTTACGATTTTCTAACGGAGTCTGCGATACAACGATATCTAAATTAACGAAAGGACAAGACAATTCGCAGGAGGGAATATTCAACTAGCTGAACACTGGTTATTTCACACGGGGATTATTTTATCCCGGTAACAATAGCAAAGAACGAAAAGTAATACAAGCGTAATATCATCTTAATTGCTTATCCTTGCCTCCACCAAATTGCACGAAATTTTTAATACGATAAGTAACGTAGAATTACATCCCCGTTCGTGCTTTGTATAATCTAAAGGTCCATCTTTTAATACTATAAAAGCTGCGGGGCGAAAATAAATTTTAGAACACCCAGCTGTACTCGTGTTGCTCTCTTGCTACCGCAACAAGCTCTACGGCTTCCATCGGTTCTATCATTCGTAATGCTGGTTTCACGTTGTAATAACGAAGAAAATAACCAGATAACAAAATATTCCGATCCTGAAATGTTCGCACGAAACATTTAAACAGAAAACGTATAAATATTAATTCGCAACAATCTGATCTCTCCCATAATACAATCAACTATTAGGTCATTTCGTTTTTTCCTAACAGAGGACCTAAGTGTATTTTTTCACTACCAACTTCACGCCCTAGCCGTATAAAAAAAGAGAAAAGAAAACGAAATGACTTTCCGAACGACCCAATAGCACGTGTTATTTTCATAAGGCGAGAACATAACTACTTTGATTTATATCTATCGTGTATCATTCGTCGACTTAATTGCAAAAATTGATGGTCATATGGGGGTCCCTAATCACGGTTCGTGTAACCTATGGTGTTTCAAGAATCGTCTGTGTCTGTCCCTTTAAATTTATCTAGTGAGATGGTCGCCATACTATAATGGGAATATCGAAGATGAGAAAAAGGTGTGCTAAGTCAAATGCAATCGCAGAGATATTCTGATGGGGTTTTAAGTAACATGGCGCTGCAGTCGACTGGAAGAAAGTGTGTTTGCAGTGGCGACCATAAACGAATCGATCGAAACGAGACGCACGCATCGGCTGAGCAACGAGCGATTAAAAAGCACGAGCTGCGTGCATGTGGCTACTCGGATCACGATCAAAATCGCTCTATGGCGGCTTCAAACGTAGTCGAGCGTGCAAATAAACATTTCATTAGACGAAGTAGCGATATTCATATTAAATTATGCATGCGTTTCTAAATGCGCTCCCGCCTCCCATAGCGCACACACACACACACACGTGTCTGTATATGTGTACGCAATATTCGTTCCGTGTTGGGTTCATCGCGATAGCTGGAAGACGAACGGGTAAATAATTAACAAATAAATGAATAAACAAAATGACGGGGAGAACGTTGAATTTACTTTACAAACAACACGATGTGGATAACAGTAGGGAACGTGTTGCAGGAAATGCTTTGATATACGATACGGTGACACTGATTAGTATGCAAAAATTTCTTAACGAAGAAAACGCTAGAATAAAGGAATAACGATACGAATAAGAAACGAACGGAGCGAGCAATCTCTGTGCCACGATCTTCGCTGTTTCTCCTTGACCTAAGAACAACCGCGTGGGCCAAACATGGCCGATAGTGTGACAGGAAAAAGTATAACATAACCTACAATTTATATTTTGCACACTTAGCGCTAGTGGGGGTTCAGTAGATTAGAGAATCTTATTTATATCCCGTGGCTCCAGTTTTGCATATTTCTGTTTCCCCGTATTGCGTGGATAAGGAATAATTTCATCCTTAACCGCCATCTTGGGAACTATAATTAATTCACGGACTTCGTGAATGCGTGCATTTTTATGCGATATCACGACGATGATAGAATCTGTGGGAAAAAAGTAAAGAATGCTTGGTCTTGGGTATCAGAAATATATCAGGAAAGAATAGAAACGACTAAGTAACGAAACGTGGGCTAAGTAAAGAACTAACCTAACATTTCCATAAGATCGGTGTATTCGTAAGAAAAAAAGAGTATATGTCTTTATTTCGAGTAATCTCAAGAAACATAACGCCGATCTAATGTTGAATTTCTCAACTCGATTACCAGGGCGTCATGTTCCAACAGGGTTCTAGCTTCTAGACAAAAGCGAGAGCGCGAAGAGGGTGGACAAAAGGCGCCATATTCAAAAGGTTTTAGACGCGACTTTTCAGGACCACTATTAAAAATTTACTTGACACTGAGCTGAAAATTCGTTCTAAATGAAATCACCGTGGACGGGGAAGGGGGGAACCGTTTAAATTAAAGGGCAGACCGCGTGGTTAATAACGAGCACCGAGCAAAGGTTAACGAGGATCATTATAACGTATAATAAACTTGACCCATCTTTGTATCATGGCGCCACGAGGAACAATTACATCCATTCTTCTCCGCGATATATTCGAACGGCATTGTTGTCCGCGGCTGGACGGATCACGGCTGAAGAAAAGATGGCAGCACTGCTTCAAAACTCGCAAATGGCAGCCGAACGGATCACAGTCGAGGAAAAGATGGTACCACTGCTACAAGATATGCAAATGACAGCAAACGAATCACAGTCGAAGAAAACATGGAAACAGTGTTTCGTTAGACTCGCAAATGACAGTCAGACGGATCACGGCCGAGAAAAAGATGATAGCACTGTTACAAGACTCGCAAATGGTGATCGAATGGATTACGGTCGAGAAAAAGATGACAGCACTGTTCCGAGACTTGCAATTGGCAGTCGAACGCATCACAGCAGAGGAAAAGTTGGCAGCGCTGCTACAAGACTCGCAAATGACAGCCAAACGAATCGCAATCGAAGAAAAGATGGCAAAAGTTCTTCGTGAGACTTGTAATGGTAGTCAGACGAATCACGGTCGAGGAAAAGATGACAGTACCACTCCACAATTCGCAAATGGCGGCCAATAGAAAGAAATCCCGGGCAACGTGAGATTTTCAATTCGAAATCTCGCCGTTCACAGATACCGTTGCGAAACTAATAACCGGTAAATTTGAATTGCGACCGGGCCGAACTCTGTTCGCGGAGATCACCGCGACACGGACCCTTAAGGAATTTAAACGTTCAGAAAAAATTTCACTCGCCCGCTTTCGCCGGGGATAATTCGAATTTGCATATAAATTGCGTTTCCGGGACGGACGAACGAATTCGTAGAAAAGGAAAGCCAGGGAAAATATTACACAGCCCGGAGGAGGATCGAAGTGCGAAAAAGCAAGGATAGGAAAGGGGAGAGACACAGCAGCGGAATGGAAAACAGAGAGGAAAAAAGAATACGCTGCGCGTGTAACCAGCAGTTAGACGCACATATTTTCTTTCAGGATGAAAGAACATCGCGCGTATCGTCCGACCGCCGTTCTACCCCAAACCAGAGGGATGTTTCAACTTTTATCCGGAGTAAATTGTTATTAAGAAAGTTCGTAACTTGTCATTTTAACGTGTCAGCTCCTGGAAGGTTCGCTTTCGGCCCGAAGAAGAGGAAAGTTAAAGATATATCGCCGATAACAATGGCGTAGAGAAACTCGTCGGTCCTTCTTTTCTCTCCTCGCTTTTTTCCCCCGTTCCATTTTCCTCCTACTCCAGGCTACAGTTTTACGAGAACTATTCGAACTTCTTGAAATTAAATTAGGATATCTTTGAAGCGCCGCGTCGGCATGGCAACTTCGGCAAGGTCGAATAGCCAAGAGGAGCAGAGCTTTCCAAGCCAACGCTAGGGACGATTTTATTTCTAACAAAAAGAGAGAGAGAAAGGTTAGGTGAGATATATCGATAATAATCACGTGTTGTAGAACTTCGGACATGTGCATTTCCCTCGCGAAATTATTCAAATTTCGACTCTGGTGCAAGCTCCTTGCTTAACTACTCGAATTTCTGAACGTGGATATCCCAGGCTCTCTAATAATTTTAAACACCTTCGATATTCGAAGCTTCTCGTATTTCGAGACTCTGGTGAATATATCAGAGACGTTACGGTTAAATATACGAACGTGACGTCTGTGCCGCGTCTATCTTCGGTAAAATTAGCTATCCTATTTCCTCCTCTCATTCGGCTGCTTAAGTTAATTAAAATCCGGTAACAATAGCTGGCGGTGAAATATGCCTGAGCTCCACTGAAACGGCTATTTAAGCTTATCGATAGCAATTGGCCGAGTTTTGTTTTATTATTTCAGGCTGTATACGTTGCTGATTATTTTCATTCACGTCACGCTGGTTACTTACTAGCTTACTCGTTTAATCGCTAGTTGCGCCGAGTAATTAAATTCGATTTGCATAGGGAAGGCGTGCTGGCGTGCCGGTGTTATAAGGGCAGAATATTTAAAAAGCGTTTAACCTTTTGATAACGACTCCATCTACCGATTATTACGAAATCCATATTTTTCTAACACTTAATTTCGCCCGAAACGAAAACCTGAGGTAGAACCAAGGATTAAATATATCTCGGAAGTGCAAAATTGCATTTTTCCACTTCGCGTGAGTCTTCTAACTTTTTGGGCCAAAGGAGGATAAAAAATTTCCCATTTCTTAATTTTTCTAATTTATACAATGATGCATTGTGGGACATTTTTAGATCCACCTCTAAAAATTGTAATAACTGTGTGCGCATAAGTTTATATTTACTTTCATTCTTTAGTTTTTAACACCTTTGTGTAAGTCAGCTCGTAAACCTACATTAATAAGTCCTAACTATATTGACATTACTTGTACGCTAATGGATTTTGCCCGTTTATATTGAATATCGAATAAATATTTTGTTTAAAAAATAAATACCGTCGACAAATGTTATAAATGTTGGATTGTTTTAGTAAGTACCATCCATGAACCTATGGGACACGAAGCGATATGATTGTATCGAATTATTATTATTTTTCTATGTTTCGACATTACGCGATACCTTTCTGAATAAAAATACATCAATTTTGTTCAATTAAAAACGCGATAGAATTTCAACATGAGCGCTGCGGGGTCTATTTTATTTTTTGAAATTCTGTGTTACAAACAGTTAACATAGAATGATCGATATCCTAAAATATTCGTAGTAAATGAGGTTGCAATAATTTTCGCCTTGCTTTAACTGCATTTTTGCCTATTCGATATTAAAACAGTAAAACATACCGAAAATGCTGCTCTCGATTTCATAGGGTACCGAAAAAAAACTATCGCATAAAATCAATCGAAATTTGTAACAAACAAGCCATGCTATATCAGCTGTCAAAATATATAAAGATTATGCAGCTTCAGCGTGAAGTTAGCTATGAAAAAATACAATTAGCCCTTTACGGACGAATGTCATATTATACGTGGTAGTTTCTTTAGTTTTTCAGAATGAAAGATACATGGAATATAGCGAAAAATAATTTTACCTTTGTTATCGATGTCGTAGATATTTTTTAATTCGAAAAATTTCCCTCGATGTGTTATTTTGAATCGTTTAGTATACACCGAATGTATCGTTAGTTTCGTTTCTCATCCGCGAAGGATTAACTCCTCTGTTAGGACCAAACAAACCGAAATTAATTTCCAAACAACCTAATATATCATCACAGATGCATATACCAAATAAAAAATACAAATAAAACCTCCGACAGGAACACACGTTCCCACCGAATCCCGATATCATCGCGATCGAGTTCGAATCGTCCGAATCTAACCGATGAAAGAAACATGGCAGCTCCCATACTCCCGACAGCGGCGTCGCCGTGCGGACGCTCGTGGAACGATCCCGAAGCGGAAACGGGCCGGCGACATGGCGGCAAAAGCGCGGACCACGGAAGAGGGGCAAAAACGGCGAGGGAACGTCCGTGGCAGAGCGTTTCTTGCGATTTACATCAAAGCTCCGTAAGTAAGATTAATGAACGGTCGCGGTGACGAGCCCAAGGTGCCGAGTTGCAGGGTTCGGCTGGAAAAACAGGGCGCAGGCGCCGGAAGACGGGGGGATTACGCGGTGAAATTATTACTTATTGGATATTCAGCCGGCAATTACCGGGAAAAGAAGGCCGGATCGAGAAAAAACCGCGGCGTTTGGTGAATTTGTAAGTTCGCCAAAGGAACAAAAGAGCGAACACGACGGGAGGTGAGATAACGGTTTAAGCGGCAAGGTCGTTGATCCTATGATTTATCGGGGTATGCTCTGTGTTCAACAATAGATTCATCAGGCTAATGAATGCAGCTGCTCGTAGTCGGAATGGAAGCGTTCTTTCTTCAAGGGGCCGGCTGGAAGGGTGCTTAATTGCGAATGATTTAAGAGTTTCGTAGCGCAGATTGCTCGCGCTCCGGGAATAATTGGCCGGATGGATAATTAGGTTTCTTTGCGATGATCGATAATTCGCGACGCGAGGATATTTCGGTTTTGGTATCGCGTTCTGACCATTTCGCGGATACTGAATTTGACGATAAAAATGACGAATTGGAGAAGAATGATCTCTTTGTAATGAAAGAATATGTATATCTGATTTTAGAGGCGTTTTTCGTGTAACTATTTTTACGAATACCCGTTAAATTTAAGGATAAAGGTAACTACGTATTTTCTGTAAAAAATACACGATGAGTTTAATTTGAAATCAATCGCAATATTAATAGATTTAATATAAATTAATTAAAACTATTAAAATCGTAAAATTGAAGCAAATTGATAGGTTCCGGAAACCTAGTATTAATAAAATATCGACTGCAATTATTATATAATATATTATTATTATTTAAACCCTTTATGTTTCTAAGATTCTGACTGAAATTAAGCGTAACAAACTTTTACTTATATTTAATCCAAAAATTATATATATTTTAATTATAAGATCAATCTGTATGATCTTATAATATAAATATTTATTTTCTGAGATAAGTTGTATGATAGCTAAACTTAATGTATATAAGCAACAGTTATCGAGTGTAGATTATTCCGTTTAACGATGCAAATGGGTTAAAGATCGGTTGCCCTACGATTTAATTATTCCACAACAAAAATAGTACGCAACCCAGGTAGCAAGACCCCGGCGACGATTAACCCGACTAATGAAAACAATCGTTAAGCGCGTCTAAATTACTACTCTCCTAGCTACGTAAGTTCCTAGTGCCCTCGACAAAATAAAGAAGCAGGTATCTCTACAGCGACCAAAAAAAACCTTCGAACTAATTCCACTACTATCGAACCACTGTATTATCCCTCCCTGCCGAAATTTTTCTTGGAATGGTGAAAAAATCGTAAAGGAGTAAAATAAATAACACTAACATAACTCCTAGCTACGTAAGCTCTCAGTCTCCCTACGAAATAAACATGCAGGTGTCTCCTCCGTGACCCAAAAAAACCGTGGAAGTAATTTCTCGATTATCGAACCGCTCCATCATTCCTCCCATCTAAAATTTTTCTTGAAACGGTGAAAAAAATGCAAAGGTGTAAAATAAATACGACAAACGTGACACTCGTTTTAAAATCATCCAAGTTCCGATGGCACTACTCTTCTAGCTACGTAAGTTCCCAGTTTTCAGACAAAATAAACACGCAGGTATCTTCTCAGCGACCCAAAAAAACCTTCGATCCAATTCCTGTACTGTCGAACCACTCTATCATCCCTCCCTCGCCCCAAAATTTTTCTTAGAATGGTGAAAAAATCTTAAAGGTGTGAAATAAATATTACTAACTCCTAGCTACGTATGTTCCCAGTCTCTCGACAAAATAAACACGCAGGTATCTCCTTCGTGACCAAAAAAACCTTGTATCTAATTCTTCTACTATCGAACCACTCTATCATCCCACCCCTCCGAAATTTTTCTTAAAACGGTGAAAAAAACATAAAGGTGTAAAATAAGTATCGTTAACCTAACGCTCGTTTTAAAACCATCCAAGTTCCGATGGCACAACGCAGTTAGGAACGTTCGAGCCACTTGGTCCTACCTAACACGGCGAAGAATAACACGCGACATAAACCGGAAAACACCTGTGAATATTAGCCACGAGCCCGGCTGTGTTTACATCCAGCTGTATCCAAGAGCCACGCCTCTGGCCACGTCGTGTTTTGACCGATTTCCTTACGAGCCTCGCGCGATTTTGTAGGCGAAAGGGTTAACGACACTTGGCCGAGGCGAGTTGAAAACGGAAGTTACGCCGGAATCGGAATACGTTAAATATTCGCGAGGCAGAGTTGGAAGGAACTTCCTTACAATTCTTTTGAGAAGCTCTGTAATATATTCCGCGGATTAAATATACATGTAGCTAAGTTACACTGGGATGAATAATGCAGGTATATAATATCGTACGTTAACGTTATGCAAAACGGACCTTTTCTATATTTCCACCGACGGGAAATTAATATGTCCGGGGTTAATTCGATGAGACGAGCTGTTTCGTTAACCTCACGTCTTTTAGCGCGCAATTTCGTTTACGTTTATCGATACGTGATGTTTTATCATGACAAAATGAAGAATGTTGATATTAAGAGATATTTTCAGCTTGTTAATTAGAGAACTGTATATTGAAATAATAATAATACTAATAAAAACAAATAATTGTATTAAGAACAATTACAGACGATATCTCGAAATAAAATAATTTTTTCGTTCATTTCTTAACATAAATATTATCAGCGAGTTTGTAAATACCTAAGCAGAGCTTCGAATTGCTGTTTGCAACGAAAAAATTCTCGAATCCATATAAAAACTATAAATGAAAACTAATTATGAGAAATTAATTGAAATTAATAATGTCAATTCTTCGTTTAGAATGATAGGAAATGTAATCGGTTGTTTAAATTATTATCGCTGTGCATTCAAAAATTTTTCGCTATGAAAATATAAAAATTCGAAGCTTTTCTTGTATTTTTCTAAGCTCTGTAATATATGTCTGGTCGAAAATCAGGTGTATTTCGTTTCAACATTTCACATGCAATTATTTCAGATCTAGTTACAGCTTTACATTCGTTACTTAAACTTCTTCGTAGATTTATTTAAAAAATATCGCACAATGATTAAATATTTATTTTTGCAAGAGATTGTAGCGAATAAAAATACTCATATTCGATTATTCTGGAGCACTGCAAACCTAGCTAATCGTGAGTCCTTGTTTTCCAAATCATTTAGCCAATCAACGTATTCCAAGCGATCTAATGACAGTCCATAGCGAAGCTGCCGAATGGATCAGGGGCTGAAAATGTTCCGAGAGTTCGTAACCCGAAGCTTTCTCTCTTTCGACATGCCTGATCTTCGATGAATTATAAAAAGGCTCGCGTCCTTAAAGTTCTTCGTCCGGAGTGGCCTTGGAGGGATGTGTATTTTTTGGTAAGACATGGAACGGTCTAATTACACCTTCCAATTATACGACATCCCTCGAGTCTCCGAAAAAAAAAAAAAAGAAAAAATGTTGCTACACTTAGACGTATGAGGACCGTCGAGAGACAGAAGGTTCCTTGACCTGTGAGGACCGGCTGGCGGATGTTTAGTCTAACTTTTATGGGAGTCCTCGACGATGTCGATGGCTGGAAAATATTCTACCGAAGTTCACCAACGCTATTAGCATTCTCCAGATAGACAAAGTCTTTCTAAAGGTACATAATTTCTGAGTTTATTAAGTGACTTTTGTCGAAAGCAGCATCGCTCGCTCTCGTCCTCATTGTAGATTCATCGCGTGACTTCTTATTCAAACTTCATATTCCGAATTTGTGTAACTTCGAAACATCTACTTCATAGGATTATGATACTCGAAACATCCGTGAACTATAATACTAGTCACTGCCGAGTTTCTTGTAATATACCATTTTGTAATATTTGTAATAATATTTTTCTTGCAATACATTCACACGATCTACTCTGTGTATTGTAAAATTTCTTAAATATTTAATATTCTTATTGCAATACTTTAAAAATATTTCATACTTTATTACAATACTTTAAAAATATTTCACACTTTTATTATAATACATTAAATATATTTAATATTCTTATTGCTATATTTTTAAAATGTTTCAAACTTTTATTGCGATACTTTTGAAATATTTCACGCTCTTATTATAATATTTAAAAAATATTTAATAACCCTATTTTTTTTTTCTTACACTGCTTAATAATATCTCACTGCAACAGTCGTACGATATTTAATTTCATATCACAAACTCTGCCACTGAAATAATAATCGAATACCGGTCTACCAAAGAAGTAATCAACCAAAAATTTCGAAGTGCTCAGAAGCACCGACGAGAAAGTTCTAAAAGCGAACGAAGGAAAGGTTTCAGAGCGCCCAATCGAAGAGCCTGACGATCGTAAATCGTGGACCACTTAATTTCCAGGTAAACGTGCATAAGCAGCCGCGAAGATGGAGACCCGTTTCGGACGGTCGAATTTCAAGTGCGGCAATTACGCGGATAAGAAGTATCGTCGCTGAAAGGACAGGCTAAAGCAAAGGGAAATGGAAAAGAGGGTGAATGGATTCCTCGGGTTCCGAGACAACCGCTTTATCCTGCATCCAGCTGTCAATCGATCCACGCAGCCATGGCTTTACCCTCTTTTCGAAACTTCTTCGAAACGCTGCTTTCAGTGGGAAGCGTTCGTGGCTTCGAACGTGCCACGAGCTAAAACCGTCACGGTCTTAAAGTTTCTTGCACACCGTTCCGTTTCTAGATAAAACGCTATAATTCACTCCATTCTTTATTCTTATTATCCAAATATAACAAACAATTACTGCGCAAAGATCAGAAGATTAAAACAGCATAAATTCAAAAGGATCACCGTGCGTGTTTCATATGAAGTCTGGAAATAACTAGGTCACGCCATCTGTTGACAGTCTTTGTCACGTGGTCCCAGTTAAGATGAATTACGAGTATGTTAACCACTTGCGCTGGAAAGACGTGCCACGCACGTCGTAATGCGTTTGTCACAGAATCGCCAACGACGTGGAATATACGTCGTCATGCGATTGTTACAGAAACAAAAACGACGTGCGTGGCACGTCAGGTGGGATTATTGCCAGAGCACGGATCATCATTGCACTGCATAGTGTACTGTTATCAATATTTAACCCATATTCTAAAATAGAAAGCAAAAGTCTATCATTGTGTGACGTCTCCTAGCGAGTTACACTGGACTGGTACACACGTCGGTGAATTTTTTGCCAGAGCAACTGTTTAAATAGACTATTGCTCTCTAGTTTTGTTCAATTCTGCATTGCTTCTATGGAATTTCATGCGAGGTACACAGGGTATATATGAGATTACGAGTTTTAGATCCTTCTTGTGAATATTTGGTATATTTATTGAACTATATCGATAGAGAAGAGTGGTGATAGTTGTTCGTCAGAGTTGTATGTATCTGATAAATAAATAGGGTGTAGCAATAATTGTTATTCCCGACGTATACCAGGATAACAGGGGCACATGTGCGGCCAGTAACATCTATCGAAAACAACTGGTGACATATGCATATTGGAAAGAAATTGACGTCTGTCGATATTCGAAAAACTGTCAGGGAAGTAACGTGGTAGACGAATGGAACAGCGGAGCGAAAAAGCGTATAAGAATTAAAATCGATATTGATTTAGTACACCGTAACGTTGAGAGACTTAGAGGTTTTCTGCGAATATATTTAAATCTTTAATTAATTCGATTCATTTCTCTTGATCTGTTTAACACTGTTATATATTTCATCGTTATGCAATTGTATTGATATTGGACGATTTCTGAGATAATAATTATTAATTCTCAGAATCAATCTAATTTTTATCTTCTCTTTGTTAAAATTATTGACATAGAATTCTAGGAAAAATTTATTTCTGCTGTAATACTAATACATTTTCATCAATATAAAACAAGGCATTCATTTCAAATTCATCTTCACTTCATTCGTACTCGATAGGTAATCTTTAATTACAATTTAATAAAATTACGAAATCGGATATTAATTCAATCAAATCAAATAATTCTACGTATTAATTATTACACGATTAATTGCACCAAAACGTATCGTCAGTTTCATAGCTGGAAACCTTCGAACCTTTATCTTTCGTAGCGAGAAAATCGGCAAAGGGGTAAAGGTTCCCGAAATTATTATAAACAATTACCCCTTTAAATTCTTCCAACAGAAGAGAGAAGCTACTACAAAGCTGTTACAAAGGGATTCAAAGACTCAACGACGTGACATTCGCTAACTGTCGAATAGGTTTCAGTAATTCGACGAACGATGTCACTGATTTCGAACAATGAACGTCTCCTCCCAAACGTTTCCCCCACTCTCTCGTATTTTTTTTTTCTTTTTTTTTAATACAAATATTCATTCGAGATTCATTACCTAAAAGCCCGGGGGTTGACACAGTGACCCGGTTCGACGGCCATTTAAACGAAGCCAGCCGGTTTCCCTCGTGCGCCTTCGTTTCTCTCGATATACCGCGTATTTTACACGACTCGCGTTTCTATCGCGATACCTGTTTCCCTTTCTCCCCCATTCAGGGGAAAAAGGAGGGAAGGAGAAACGGGAAAAGGGAAGAAAAAAAAAATCGTTCGCCAGACGTTGAGGAGCGCGGCCATCGATCGCGATACGAAGCACCGGGCACCACCCTCTTTTCGAACGGACCTGCGAAAGGTTCAAGTTTAATTACGCGGCCGTCTCGCGCGTGAATTAATTTCGCCACTCGCTGTTGCTTCCGGCGAATTACGTCCTCGTGGTCGAGGTCTCGATCTGTGAAAAAATCGCCACCGTGGGTCTCCAGAGGGGATGGAAGCGTTGCGATCCCCGTGGACGTGAGGAACATTCGGATGGGATGGATATCGGCCGCTGGATTTTCCGCTCCGAGATAGGGATTGCTCGGGTTTCGCAAAATTTCTCAGCACTCGTCCTTTCGGTACAATGCACGATCAATGATGGTATATTTTACACGATATATAGCCATTTTTAGCGAGAAACGGTTAATTTACCGTGTATACGTTACACTTTCTATAGTTAAACTGTCTGACTTGAAGCTCCCTAATTTTAATTTAAAAAAAAATTGACAGAAAAACAGTAAAGCAATTTGATATAGTTGTACTTTCATCCTAACACTATGGTAGTATCAGATATTTGAGCACCCGTTATATAGATAAGTAGCAAATCTAGAGTTAAAAATTAATGAGAGTATACTTCATAGGCCATGTCGCCATTTTTAGTGAAAAACTTTAATTTCCCGAAAAATTTTAGCAAGAGATTTATCATTTTCATTTTGACACGTCGATAACTATTGATACTAGGATATTTAGGCACCTGTTATGTCCATAATCAGCAGATCCAGAGTTGAAAATTAATGACAGTATACTTCACAAGGTATGCAGTTAACATCAACATTAAAACAAGGAAATCAATCAAATTCTCAGACTCGTCATATCCCTAATTTTAATTCCCCGAAAAATGAACCAAGCTTGACCAAGATATTTATCACTTCCATCCCGGCACTTCGATAATTATCGGATACTAGGATATTTGGGCATCCATTACGCGGATAATCAGAGGATGCTGGTGTAAAAAATCCTCTTCCGCCGTATCCCCTGTCCATTATACCATTATGCCCAGGTCCGAAAAGCGGGTGGAAAATCGAGAAGCGAAAAAAGAAGCAGGAACGTCAGAACAGCCCTTTAATACGTGCACCAAGGTAGGATCGGAGGGAAGCAAGCGAGTTCTGTTCGAGGGACGAGGCTGCTAGCCGTTACATCGCTTACCATGCATAAGTCCGGAATCCTCTTAGAGCGACGATAAAAAGATTTCCGCGGTAAGTTCCGCGGGATCGTGCTCGTAAGCACTTTATATTTTCGCGTTTAAGGATCGATATAAACGGCCAAGGGGACAAGGGGGGCTGGCGGAAGTGGAGGAAGGCCACCAGCCGACGCTATAGCGCTGCTCCTCGGGCTCGAGTAAATTAGTTTAGTTTATAATTTCCACACACCGCCCAGCCGCTCATGAGAATGAATGGGCCGCTGTTTCGGTGTCGGACTGGCGTCGTCTCGACGCTAAGCGACGCCCGACGTCGCTGACGTATACGTATACGTATGTACGCGCAGTCGCTAAGTTCCACGGAGTTATGGCTGTATTATGCCTCTGACACGCTACCTTATTAGGTTACTCGCAACCTGAACGCGGGATAAAGAGAACGAAACGGGCTGTGCACGAGAGTTTTTCGTTACCCTTCGTTACACCCCCTTTGGAGATAGGTGCTCGTGGGTTGTTCAGTCGGCTGGTTCAGCAGGACGGAGTTGAGCTTCCGCGAGGATGATGGATCACTTTCGTCAAGATTTTTGAAACATCTTGTGCCACGGAGTTCGCTGAATCGGCTAATTATCGCAAGGTGCAAATGGTGGATATAGAGTTGCGAAAATAATTACTAATTTTCTATTGGGATTGGAGGATTGAAGTCTGCTTTTTCACTCGCAGTGTAAGATTCGAAGATGTTCGCACGTAGTTTTTACTCTTCTATGACACTACCGAAATCGCTAGCTTCAGGTTCGATAACTTAATACGTTAACATAGACGTAAGATATCGGTGAAATTCCTAAACTCACTCTACTTCTGCTATCGCATTAGAATTGGAGATTAATAAGGGTTGATAAAGATTCGGTCTTGCACTTTTCTTCACACTTACTGTCTTCAACTGATTGTTTCAAGCTTGCGTTCGTTTTCACGTTGGTAAATCAGAGTGATAAGAAACTTGACAGACGAATTTGTAGAATTTAATTATTTGTTTCCAGAAATGATCCATCTAGGATAACTCGATTAGTTCGAAGCTAGGACCTGCAAGTGTCACGGATAATCTTCACGGTTTAAGATTTCGAGATAGCAAGTAAATTGAGATTAACGCGTAATACTCCAAGTTTTCGAATAAAGACTATGCCAATAACTTCACAGAGGCTAGATTAAGAATTAAATCACTCGAAATAGAATTTCAAAGCTCCGTGATATCGCATTTCAAGGATATTGCGAATTTCTTTTTCAATTAAGAGATTAGAACCCGAGGAAGCCGAGAGACGTTTCCACGGCTCGTCTCGCTGTTACACTTATCAAATTTCGTTAATCTACCGTGTAATTTCCTCGTACTCGCGCAATTATGACACGAGGATCAGACCGGGGCTAATGAACGAGATTACACTCACCCGTGATAAGCGAGAAACGACAATAAGAAGAAGATGCACGCGAGGACGTCAGCTCGTCCGACGATGCCGGTCACCTGAAACATAAAGAAAATTGCAATTTCAATAAAAGTTCCTTTCAATGTGTGGAGTAAAGAAAGATTACATTCTCATTAATATCTAGGACGGTGAAAACCAGCTTGGGATCGGTGGATTTATCCCGCTATGGATCGCGTGAACGACACGAAGCCTGGAAGGAAGCGAAGCGACCAGTTTATCGAGGAGAAATTATACCGGAGGGTTGGATCCTGGACAGAGACGAGGACCAGAACTAGGAGGGCACAATGGAGGTCTAGGCAGCCGCGAGGATCCTTTCGGGATGTACAGTAGGCGGTGGACTGAAATTGGATTTAGCGGTGTAAAACGAGAAGGCGACACGCCGGAAGGCAATGGCGAAAGGCAACGAGGGGATTTCTTTCACGGCACAAACGATGACGAACATGGGCCGCGTGAGCCAAAGGAACGGAGAGGAATTGAAAGAGAAGAGAGGCTGGCCAAGATATTGACAGCCAGCCGCCAGTGAATGACCCGGCTTCTCGAAGATCGCTCTGGACCGGCGACTTCACGGTGTGTGCCAAGATCCTCGAGGATCGCCTCCAACCATCGCTCCGAGTCTATGTGTGTGTGTGAGAGCCTCTGGATCACCTCGCCTTATGTTTCTTTGTTCCCTCTTTTCATCCTCCTCCATTCACCACAGCCGCGGCTAAGAAACTTACGGATAGCTCAACCGTTTCCAGCGAATTAATTCCCAGACCTGGATCCGTGACACGGATACCAACCCTTCGTTCAAACGAGAAACCACTGGCTCCTTTTAATTTCAGAGAATTCGCGAATTCCCGTGGAACAGTGGAACTAAATTCCTGTTTCGATCTTTAGACCGGCGAGGTCTGTCAACGTCGCTATGCGATCGAGTAATTTTGTCTGCCAGGAGTTGGCTGTGTTGCAGGAATAAAGAAAGACAAAAAATTGGGACCTGACTATTGTATTTCACAAGACTTTTTATCGTCTTTACAGATCTTACGCTCTAATATGAGTAATAAGGTGATAAGGATGAGTAAGGGATAAAAGGGAAAACTAGTCGGACTGGAGTTTATCTGATTGATAACATCTATAAGGGATTAAAACAGTCATCTAACACCATATACGTGTGACCATGAGGTATTAGTATAATTTGAGAAGTGTGCAAAGAAAAAGTAAAGATTGTAAAACGAGTTAAGAGAAAAGTGATGAATTAAACCATAGCTTTGCCTTTTATACGCAAACCTGTAACACATTTTTCGACCCGATTAAACGAGCATAATTAAAGCGATGCTGCACGCGAGCCTGGTCGAAACGTATCACGCGGAAGACTCGCAGGAACTGTTCATTTGGTTGAATTTCAGTGGATGAAGAGTAAAATGAGCGGCGACGTCGCATCTTCCATTTGGCTACATTAATTTCTCATCGACACACCATGATTAACAACGCTCCGCCGGCGCGGCTATGCATATTCTCCGCGTTCGAAAAATGATTAACGTTTGTCTGGGAAATTTCGAAGTTTCCCCGATGCCATTAAATTCTCATCATTATTAACTGTCCCGTACGGCAATAAATTACGTCGCCGTTAATGAAGCACCGCTACACACGCTCGATCCGCTAATTTCATACGTTTTATAGACGGTCCAAGGATGCACACGGGGAGCAAAACCGATACAGTTGCCGATGTTATTATTAAATTCCGACTGTAATTACGCCCGTGATGGACATTGATGAATATGACTTTCAGCGTGGCCGTTGCCCCAGAAAGCGATAAATCACTCCGGGGATGATAAAAGGAAATGGAAAGGAGGCAACGATGATATCGATCTCCTGCTTTAAGGAGGGACACCTCGATCAAACGTTAATTGCGTTCGACGTGCTCGTGACCGCGGTGTCAAAATCGTGGAACGTGGGTCAACAGGTACTTTTTTGGGGAGTCTGCAAGCCGTAGTCAAAGAAATCTGTCAATGAAAGAGGTATTCAAGGTCCAATACTATTTTGATAAATCAATTTCACGGTTTGGTCTTATTCGCTTTTATGAAACGTACTCTTAATTATATCAATGAAGGGACAGCTTTTAATTTATCCGATTAAATATTTCGGTTGAATATTTGGTACATATATACATAGATAAATATATGAAAATAGTATCTAGCAAAGAGTTCTAAAGTTCAGGCAATATTATTTTTTGTCACGGAAGAAAAGTACCTTTAAATCGATAAATCGAGAATTTAAAAATGGACATATCTGTAGGAATTTATTTAAATCAAAAAATAACTTCTATCTAAAAATAAAAATTGATGTACCCGAAGTTTATCTCAAACCTTGATACAATTATAATCCTTAGCCAACGGAAATATGATTTATTTATCAGAGTTGTTCGTCGCGACTGCCGCGAGTTCTTCTAATAATCGAATTTTCCCCAAAAATTCTCCAACCATTAGCAACAATCGTCCTTATCTCGGACGATCCCGCGGCGATACTCCGTTCCACGCGTGACGTATCGCGTTTTATGAGTTATTGCAGCGATTCAGGGCACGAGATCTCATCGCAGGTAAATGGGGCCAGAAACGAAATCGGTATAAGATAAACAACAAGTTGACATTTTCCCGGGGCCCTGTCCTTCGTCCTCTTATCTACCCTATCCGCTTAGCGGAGGTCTGAGGAAAATCTCGGTCGTGGAACAATACTCCGTCAACGTCAAGGGGATGAGAAAGGAGTCGAAAGTGGCCTCGTCGAGGACCAAGGAGCCATAAACGAAGGGTCTACTTAAGATAACAGAGATTACTCTGGCCACTTTGTGATAGATTCTTTCGCGCGCCTTCAATGTCCCCCGAACTGATGGCCAGGGATAATGGGTAATTTCGAAAAAAACACCAACCGACGATTATCCTAAGTGGCGGCTACACGGTTCTCCGCGGGCGGGGCCAGGGGGACGGAGATTAAAATGGAGCCGGTGAAAATCGAAGAAAATTCTGGCGCTCTGCTCGCGTATCTGTCTAACTTTAAAGCGAACGTCCAAAGGTCGATCCATTTCTCTAACCATTTTCAAATAATCCCTAACACCATCTCTATCGCACAATTCCTTACACAAATAATATTACTATTTCTTTCCTTTACTCATAAAGACCAATTTCTTTTAATTAAACAATATTCTTACGGTAGTGATCAGATTATGAAGATTCATACTCGAGAATATTCCATTAGGAAATACGGAAAATAATTAAGTAATAATCGTGAAAGTATTTCCTGGTATTTCTTAATAGAGTTTCCTCGAAACGAATTTTTCATTTGCAGGATCACCATCTGGCCTCTAATTAGCGATTCTAGCGACACGAATGATCAGTCTCGCTAAACCTAACCCAAACCACGAAAGCAATGACGCCGAACTGGCCTGTCAGCGGCGTCTCATCTAGATGCATTGACTGAAGTCACCACGGAGGTATTATTTCGATAGGATCCGAAGCGAGGATGAAGCAGCGGGGCCCGGAGATGCAAGATAGCCTAACGAATCCTCGAGTCGTCGAAGATCGCTGATTCCCGCGGAAGTGGGTAGGCTGAAGTAGACTGAGACTGGAGGATGCGGTGGTTGATACGTTCGAGTCGGCGGCAGTTTGCTCCAGTTTGTACTTAGCTCAACTCCATTACCATCTCGCTCGTTCAAGAGTTCTAATTGATTATATGAGGCGGTAGTTCCGTAGGAGTTGGCTCGTTACTCGGGAGGTGGCTTATCCGCCCCTTCTTCTTCCGGCCCCGGTTTTCTCCTCGCGACTCCTCGTCGCCGTTTTACACCGGGCTGCGTTCCTTTTACTTTCCGCCGCCTTTCCGTACTCGCAGACGCGCGTAATTAACGGCGCAACTCCGTGGCCAGACTCGTCGAAACGGCCGCTTCCCCTTTGACACCGTGCAACTCTGCCGTGTAACGCGTTTACCCGGCGTCTTTCCCTGGTCTCCTGTCCTCCGACGCTTTGCCAGTCCGCGAATATCCAGTTTCGTCGTTAACCTCGAGTGCGTCACATGGATTTCCCTCGTTATTCGCGTAATACGTCCGCAGACTCTACTCTGGTAGAGATTTGTCCCGAAACCGTTGTCATTCGTCGCAATAAAGGGGTAAGATACTCGCGAGGAGTCGTCGTTGGTTAAAATGAGAGTAGTTAGAGGGTTAGGTGGCGCTAGTTGGTTTCGTCGCGCTACTGCAGCGCCACTATCGGTCGCGATCAGTAATTGATACACTAAACGCCATGTTTGTCACCATGGATCGGTATTTGACCGTGGGACTTTAGACCACAGATTTTATATTAATATAAATATGATATATCATAGGTCACAATAGGCTGTCAAGTGGGCCTGAATGGAACAGGGAACAAAGTATGCTGGGAGCTTAATTTGTCAACGATGAACTGTGTTGCTTGTCTTAGTATTACTGTATTTATTTGATTGAAATTATTCACAGCGAATGTTAAGCACGGAAATTCGGATATCCGATGTATTCATTCTTCCAGTAATTCGTGAAATTTTTGGACAATTACTGATATATTTATTTACTTTAACAGTGAGTTCCGACGTCTCTAAAGACTCGCGTGTAATTATCCAAAACTCTACTATAAATTCGCTATAATCAATTATAATTTTGTCACAAGTGGATAAGAATTTTTCATAGGTAATGACGAATTGAAACTACCATTGGGTTGAATAGTATATGATTTTATTTAACAAAACGAAATTGATTTTCACGCGTCTTCTGTGTATTCGCGCTTAATTGATCTTAAACGTGACAATGCGAGTTTGATTGAAACAGGACAACTTTTGGCTGGAACGATTTTCCGATAGCTTTCAAAATATTGCAGCGAGACGATTCGAATGGGATAGCCAGCACACACGCGTTAATCTCTGATCTGTATAATATAGAATTAATATAATACACGTGGTAACGGAGAATCAAATGTGGTTAGCCGTGTAACATCAATATGCCCGCGAATTAATTAATCCCATGATATTATATAATGGTACATGTTAATAATTGGCGGAATTAAGGAATAATGCAATGCGCGTGTCAATAATACAGATTGATCCGGTGTTTTGTGGAATTAGAAGCGATATGTAATGAAAGTTTTAACCTTTTGAAATAAGTTACACCTTGATTACATTGTCCGATAAATTTTAGCTTTTCGATACAAAGTAGTTGAAAGATAAATAGTTCAAAGGTAAAGATAAATCACCACCTAACTATTGAGATAAGAATCAATCTTCCAACGTTATTACTCTTCGTTTTATCCGCAAATATATGGGAAATAAAAATAAAAATATTTCGATAACATTGTTATCTTTATTTCAGTAAGTAAACTCTACGAGAATTACGCGGTGGATATTACGGATTATAAACTATTAACATATAAATTATTAACATATTAGTACTAAATCATTACAATTTACATTAATAACAACGAAATTAATCCACTCGAAGTGCTTCATAAAAATGAATTGGACAAAGTTTAGCAGCGTATAATTTCAAGATTAATGTAGTTTCCTCGTCTTATAAGTCACAGAGGACTTTCCTGTCCCCGAAGAAAGCTCGCTATTACCATCGGCACAGAAAAAAAACCTAGCAAAGAGAATATCCTATCAAAGACCCGCTACTCCATCTACACAAAGAGAAGTTCTCCGGGGACTCGTTAATCCGGAGTTACCAGTCCTATGTGACAGTCAATCGCGGCAGTTCCGCCAGTTTCACGATGCATAACACGTATCACCTGAAGATAATAAATCCCCTCGCCATTTCTCCCTCAACACAGAGACCTTAGCATCGCGTATTCACTTGATACTACCAATTACAACTTAACATCTAGCCATAAGAAGCATAACCAATTCAATTACCAATCTTAAGAAAAATTCTCAGACACACCTGTCATCGTGTCATCCTAGTATCGTCCTTCCACGCTCTAATTTCTCTCGAATCTTCGTGGAACCGTTAAAAACTATGTCAGTCAACTATGTCAACCGTTAAAAAACCCCGTTGTGTCCCGAAACCCTAACCCAAACCCTGGCCCTTGGCAACCGCGAGCACTGACACGGTAACGACATCGTAACCGTGGAACAACGCACGACCCTCTAGCATCTCTGCCTACTCATAGGCGAAACAGGTCTCGCGCTGGGAGACATTAACATAAGGTGCACGAGTACCATGAGGGACATCTCCCGCGAATATACCGAAACAGTCGCTTATCGCAAGATGGGACCATCAATAACGAACCGTTACTCCGGGATGGAACTAGGGACAGGCTTTAACATCACGAAGGAAACATCCTTTTATTACAACCTGCGATATAACTGATACAAGGCTATCTTCTCTTTTATTCTTTCGCGGAAACACGCGACTTTCGGACCCCGATCCGCAAGGAATGAGTTCGGTTATGGGCCCATTTCACGTAGCTTCCACTTCGCGACGAGTCCTTTGCTATTCTTACGCGTGGTAAAGTAGAATCTGGTCGTTGTAACGCGACAGAGGAGGTTTGGAGAGACAGGGATAGAATACGAGACATTCGGGGTAGCCACACCTTGATATTAATGATACAAGTCTATTTCTTTTATCCTTTCGCGGAATTATCCGGCGGAAACATGCAAGTTTCGGACCCCGATCTACAACTGGGTTACGTACTCAGTTATGGGCCCATTTCACGAGTCCTTTACTATTCTTACACGTGGTAAAGTAGAATCTGGTCGCTGTAACGCGACAAAGTGGTTCGGATAGACACTGGGATAGTATTTGGGACATTCGGAGTATCCAGTTTTTGGTATTAGTGATACAAGGCTCTTTGTTATCCTTTCGCGGAATTATCCGGCGGAAACACGCATGTTTCGGACCCCGATTCGCGACGAACAGGTGACGTCCTCGATAATGAGCCCATTTCACGCAGCTTCCACTTCGCGACGAGTCCATTGCTATTCTTACGCGTGGCAAAGTAGAATCTGGTAGTTGTAACGCGACAGAAGGGGTCCGGACAGACAGAGATAGAATTCGGGACACTCGGTCTAGAATAGTCGGTTTTCGATGACGAGCAGGGAATGCAAATTTATGATGGATGCGGTAGACGTTAAATAGACTGAAACCGGAGGATTAACGACCGCTCTTCCGAAATTGAGAACGTACGCGGTGTCTTCCCGTGGAATTCTAATACGTGACGTGAATCAGCTTCCCGTAAGGCACATACGGTTATCGTACCCTGCAATTTCAGCTTCGCTCGCAGTTTCGCGGAATCGCAGGATCATTAAAACTATGTGATACATTGTTCGTACGTAGGGAACACGTGAGCTGGGAGCGGATGAACCGGCTCGGATGTAACGGTAAACATGGCGCTGTTCTACAATCCTTATGAATCATCGTACTTTTCGTTAGGCGAGCTGCAACTCTAGGATAGGTTACCCGATAAGACTATTAACAGGATTAAACGGGAAATTCGAAGCTGAAGAAAGTATGCTCTTTATTTTACAATATCATCGTCACAGCGATAACAATCTTCATTTATTAATTTAATAACAGTAGATTACGAGATTCGTCAATTTGACGTTCTGTACAATATTAATAGATTTAATCAACTGATACCAAGTCTGTTAATATTGTAACTGTTTTTAAATTAAATTAAGATTTTTTCCATTTATTTTCTGAAAATTTGTGGTGTTGGTAGAAATAGGTATACAATGAATACTCATAATGCTCGTGTTAACACTAAATCTATTATTGTGATCAAAATGACTCATTTTTGATATTTTATATTGTTATGCAGCTGTTTCTGAGTAAAATTGCTATTGATATTTTATTGAAATAGATGTAATAATATATTAAATAATATCAATTGCATGCATCGTGTTAATTCATTCGAATTATATTAATCTCGGAATCACTGACCTGTGACAAGCAAGTAAACGTATGGTTGACAAGTGTCAATCGCGCTGATAATTTTGCACGCAGCATTTCTTAATCTGATCGAACAACAAAGAAGTTTCCAGTATTGGAAAATATTATATTACTGTCCTACTGTATTATATTGAGCAACATAACTCGTGCAATGCGAGCTTGGAAACTAAGCATTAAGGCTATTACATTGTAAACCGGCAAGAAGTTAGCGCGAAGGGAAAGTGGCGGAATAAGACGATTAGGCATGACGTGGTAACAGTAATCGATAATCCGAATGTATATTTGAAGATGTAAAGCAAAGCAGGGCTAGCCGGCATCCCACATCGATTTCCCTATCCTTGGCGCCATAGAACGTGACACAGACCACCGGCGAGCCATGGGGCTGTAAAGTTCTTAATACCGAGGTCGTGAGGCAAATCACGAACAGTACCGAGACCGTGGGATCTCGATATCTATGAACTCGAAGCCGTGAGACTGGGCACCGATGGCTACCGACCTGCTAGACCTTGAATTTCCGGAACAACGAATCGAGAAACGATCCACGAAGAGTCCTGGAGCTACGAGACTCGACTAAATCCAATCTTAGAACCGAAACTGAAATTTCATCCATGTTTCACCAGTCTAACTCGTAAGTTGTTCTATCGAAGATAGAGCAACAGAGTAGAATCGTCGCTATTATCATAAATTCATCGTCCGATACTCGGAACCTTAAATACCCTGGCTCGAAGCGTCCATTAGGGATTGTCTAAATCTATAGAGCTACTGGTCCGATTGGTTACATCTGGATAATCCTATCTTCGTTAATGTAATCACGGGAAATAGGACACACGTATTTTCCTTGTTAACTGAAATTTCCGCGTGTGTCAGGACGTGTCTGTGAGAGCATTGAACGAGGATTAGGAGCGGCGAGAACACCGGTTCCCTTGCCCTTGTGACGTATCGCGGTCATCTTCTGCACGGTCCTTTCTTGGATTCGGAATCTTGACGAAATATACATAATTCTCGGTGAATGGACGCTGTAAGTGGTCCAGTGTCCGATATTCGAAGCTTCGGATTAAACATATGGGGTCGGGATGTTCCCGATTTCGGTTAGTTTGGATCACGAAATTAAAGTAATAATGTAACACAGCCCCTGAAGTCATCGATACAGCTTAATCGCTGGGAACCATAATAGCGTTTAGGTGTCTCTGTACAAAGCGCTGCACCGAAGTCCTTATCTACCATGACCACTCGCAAAATCCTCCACTACTCTCTTGCCTTCTTCTCACGTGCTATTGGCCCTTTTCTCCGGTCAAGGCGATTAACTTCGTCTTACAGACCTTATAGTTCAGGCCAACTGACGTCGCATCTGCCAGATATCGAGAGAGATAGTCGAGTTCGCAATAAACCTGTCTTCAACAGTTTCTTGGCCACCTGACACGTTTGCGAATCACGTCAGACACTTTTCCAAGTCTTCGTCTCTTCAGTGACTGCCACAAAAATAGACTGTCAGAAAACCTATTCACTCTAACTCATAATTCATCTTCTCGCAATATTTATTTCCAAGTTGACACTTTTCTGCATAAAAGAAACAAGGTTTATAATCTCCCTTTCTGCTCTGTGATTCTTTGCGTTGCCTGGCTGATATCCTGGGTGCTGCTATCTTTCTTTTGTTTCGTTCTGGGTCTGCTAGTATCAGTAAGGCTTTCTAGCTAGATACTTTAGACTTGTAATAAACTTGTAATTACGAAAATTGAGAATTCACCGAGGCCTCGCGAGGATCCTCGAACCTCCGTTTTCAATCTACCACAGTGAAGATACGAACATTGGTCGTTATAAGTTCAAAGTGTAATCATATTACCAACAATCACTCGTTCCATTATCTAACCGTCTCTACTTCAAACCTCGCCGACAATTCCCACATCAGACTGTGCTTTCTCAGCGACTCGGTTAGCTCGCTCTCTAAATCTCCCAAGAGTACTACGTCTTAATGTTCGGAGAGGAGCTGACGCACGCATGCGGGTTATCCGCGAGCGTGTTTCGTTAAACACGCGATATCGCGACATCACAGAGAGAGAGAGAGAGAGAGAGAGAGAGAGAGAATGCGACACCGGCGAAGTCGCGTGATTCGCGGTTACGCGTTGCGGCCAATCCTCTGCTCTAATGCTACAGCGGTCTTTATTAAACCTTCATCTTCTTACAAGCTGCCAACTCCATTCTCGACTGTATCCCCGGGTAACGACGTCGTTACCCTCCCTCGAATTTCGTCCGCGCCGCGAAGACGAAGAGGGCGGCTGAGAACAGCGCGGCCAATAATCCTTACTGCTACAACAGGCTTATTAAGGACGTTAAGGCGTTTATAACGCGGCGGTTTGGAACGTGACAATATCGTCTACTTTCTCCCCGCTTTCCCCGGCCCCTTTCTACGCGGTGGCAACGAGGCTGTTAGCTCCGTTCGAATTCCGCGACAGAGCCAGAGGAAACGGTAATGGAATGGAAATTTTGAAGGAGCGACGCGGGATTCCTGGTCCTCTTCGCGAGCTTTCTTAATTACGAGACGCCCGGCGTCTTCGTACCGGCGACGACGCGTCGTTACGCGTGTTTAGCCGGCACAATTTTCTCCCCGGACTCTTTCTCTTTTCACGAGAAATTCAATTCCGACGCGGACCGGCCGGAGTTACCGCTCGTAATCACGTGCTAGAGGGATGTTATTACCCGGCAGATTTCGCAGCTTCTTGCGTATCGCGATTACTATGTTACCCTACGCGAAGATTGCCGCGTGCGAGGTGCCCGTGGTTTCACCAGCCATTCAGAAATTTCGTAATGGACGTATTAATGATTGGATATTAAGGAAGTGATTGCGAATTTTCCATCTCGCGTGTTATAAAACCTTTTCTATGTATATTTGAAAGAAGTAGAAATCTATGGGACAATGTACGGTTCGAATAATGAAATTTCGACACTTTTGGATTTCGAACTTCATTATTTCTTTAACTATAGTTCGTTTCGAAAATCAGTTAAGTCCGAAAGATCTCGGAAGACGAGAGAAACTTCGTTCTAAACGAAAGTGACCTTAATTAACTAGAAAGATCTTGTAATAATTATAAATTTTTAATAGATGGACGCGTTCGTTCGTTTACTTATGAAATTCCTAAAAAATGAATTTACGACTTTAAATTGTAAATTGGTTCATCGCGAGAGTGGTTCTTATTCCAGGGAATAATTCCAGCGCAGCCATTCGTACAGGACATACTTGTCATCCACAAGTTCCTCAGCTGTCAGATTCCGAGGATCTTATAACATCGAATTAGATCTTCCTGGTAATATCAGATTCTCGTCTGACTTTAACTACCAGGGACATTTCGTTAGATTCGCGCAGCCCTCCTTTTCCATTCGCGGAGCTAGACCGAAAACGATCCCATTTTCGTGACGAGCATAAATCTTCCCGGGGAATATTATTATCGACAAAAATGCCAGGCTTTAAGAAGCATTACGCTTTCCCATCGATTCCCATACCCGCGACGCTGCTGACGTCACCTGGAAATAGCTCGCTTTGTGGAAATACTACTCGGCGGATCCTGTACTCGAAAGGTCCCTGTTAGGCCCCTGTTAGGTCCCATCAGCTATAGACTCGTCCTATCGTAAGACGTAAAACGGTTAAAATCGTGAGAAGACCAGGCGGATCTTTGCTGCCTCGAAACGGCCATTTTGGATTACGCGATACACTTTGTTCATCTCGAGGATCGATAATTTACTCCCGACTATACCGCTCCGATCGAATCCAGATGGATTAAATCATCTTCAAACAAATACAGTGGCACGTCGATTATCCGAATTAATTGACAGACAAACGTGTGCAAACAATCCACCCGAAAGCTGGAAATTATTCAGAAACGTGTCAAAAATCGCTTAATGATTCCAATCCGTGTGAAATCAGAAGAACACAGGATGAAGAAAACAAGTTACACAGCATATATTCCTTCCTGGCTCGTCGTTGCGCAATCAACGACCCATTGTAAACGAAATAATCTGCATACACGTTCACCTCAGTACCCAGAAGCTAAGCTCGTTTACGCAGGAACAGGAGGCCATATCGGGGTCTCGGTGACGACCCCTGGAATATCGTGCCCCTAAACGTCGGTAATCACTTGGCGACTCGGGTAACGCCCTGTGATCCCAGCAAAAGGCTCGTTAAGAGCGAGTCAACAGGGTCTCTTTGTCCAACGAGAGTTCGGCCGCCATAGTAGGGGTAGTAGCGTCTTGCGGAGAGACGCCAGAGACGACCAGATCGCGGCCGGCGTCGTTGGCTTTTCTCTATTTGTCGCCAATTACGCTCCGAGCTTCCCGCTGGATCTTCTTAAAAGCTGGTCCACCGAAAGAGAGCAAAATACAGAGGAATAGAGAGAGAGAGTACTCGCGGTCAGCGAGTTTTCTGGGACAAAACGGCGGAATGCACGCGGGGGCTGAACAGCCCCGACAAAGGGGATTTCCGCTCGATACGTAATTCTGTCGATACCTCTTCCGGCTGTAATAATGCCGCGCGACGAGATAGCAAGCGGCGACGTCGTCCCGAAGCAATTTCATCGGCGCGTCGGCCGATTTATAAGTTCGGATTTATAAGTCACCGTGGTTTATGGATTCTGACGCTTGAACGGGCCTGACGACGGTAATTGCTGAGACATTGCTGCGGCGGATCTTGGCGACCGGGGTTGATGACAGATTTATGGGATCGGCTCTGGCGGAAGTACGAAATTGTGACAGGGCTGACAGCCGGGCCGGGAGAGACCGAGGTGACGCGGGATATAGAAAGATTATGACGTTATTGAATGTTCGGCTAGGGGCTCTCTTTTCTCGATCAAACCGCCGCGATTGATCAAATGACCAATGCACGGGGAGAAGGGGAGGAAACGAGTCTTAAAAAGGATTTGAATAGGGACATATCGGAAAATTGATCGCGAGCAAACCTGGTAACCAAAGCGATCGCGTCGAGTGCCAAATTTTTAATTAAAAACTTTTTAAATTGTCGCTTAGGTTTTGGGTGAAGCTAGGCTTCACGTGTGCTTTCGTAATGCGTTTAATGTGTGCTGAAGATTCGATGGTTTCGATTGTTTAGGTGTAGATATGATTGATAGATCAGGTTAGAATTTTTTAAATGTTCGAAATATGAAATAGAATTTTTCCTTGAATTTCCCGAGCTCTGATGCCTGTGACTATCATCTGGTGCCGTTCAAAACGAGTGTAGTTCTTGCGTTTGGTCGTGAGGACCCAGGAGAGAATATAAACGGACATTTTCGTTTCGTTTCTCAAAGATAAAAATGGAAACACGAGAATTCGTGTGAACATCTCAACCCGAATTTTGCAATTTATTCTTGGATATGAAATAACATTAATCGATAAACAAGTAAAGTGCAATCGACAAATTTTGTCGCAAAAAATTATATTGACCCAAGTATTTAAATGTTACAAATGAATCCTTATACATATACTATTTTTCCACGAAATGCTCCCAAGACTTCTGCTCATCCAGGTGAATTCGCGCGTCAAAATGATGGTCAGAGCTGTCAATGAACAAAAATTAAAATTTCCAATCTTTATCAACCTCTTTATCAACATCAATTACTGACATCAGAGGTTCGCAGAACGGTTTCTACGTCAATTAAGCGCCCAAAGGAAATTACGAATAGAAAACGGGAAAAAGGTAGAGGAAGAGGTTTCGCGTGAAAAATTCTTCCCCGAGAAACTGTCAAGAAACGGGCAAGATTTAATGTTAACGGACAACTAGTAAAAGTGGAAATTTATGCTGATATATTTTCCGTACTTGGACACGAACGGCGAAGATACTCGACACTGGTAAAAAGAAAGTTGGTCGGTTGTGTGGCGAAACGGTCGGGGAATAAGGTCAGCGAACGATTACGAGGGAAAAGGGGGGCTGGAAGGAGGCGGGGGCCGATGAAAGGAAGAAGGTGGCTGTGGAAGAACGAGGAAAGCGAGCCGCGGTGGCAAAGCCCTTTTCCCAAGTGGAGTTGGCAGGCCTCTTTTCTTGCAACTTGCATAAAACCATTTTCCAACCCCAGTCAAGACGGGCTTCTATGAAGTTTCCTTCCGCGGGCAACTAGTGCGCCGTTTCAGACACTCGCTGCTAGACTGCCGGTGCTTTAAGCTGCGCCGCTTGCCCGGTTTGCCAGTATCGACGATGCCTTGTGGACATTTTTTTACCATTGTCAAAGCCACGAGAATTTTTCAAACGTCTGAAAGGAATAGGAGCACTACCGTGCCTCGCGCTCCTTCGATGAATTAAGGTGAAATTGCTAAATCCGACTACGCGCAATTCGACCAATCGATAGGATATATGCACATGTATATATTCTAAGTTCTGGATTAGGTATGTGACTTACTATCCAATCGTATGTGAACCGAAATTACTAAATCCGAAATTACTAAATTACTAAATCCGAAGATTGTGATTTACAAGTTTGGATGCTGGAAAAGGAAACGATAATAATAAGCAACTAGAACAACAACAACACTGAAGACTGTGTCTTACAGGTTTGGATGCTGGTAAAGGAAACGATAATGATAAGCAACTAAATTAAACGGGACAGAACAGATCTTATAGAAAAAGTGTAAAGTCTCAAGAGGGTTAATATGAAATGATTGGAATTGAGAAAGGAAAGACACGTTGAATTGGAACCGTTTGGATTCAAAGATTTCAATTTTTCAGTTCGAAGCTTTTCTTATATTTCTCTCAGCCCGATAATTTTTATAAATTAAGATAGAAAAATAGGTGTTGGCGTGAAAAACGATGAAATAGAATTATTTCACTTCGATATTTCACGTGAAGATACTTGCAGTTTAGTTCTTGCTTCGTATTTAAGCTTCAGAATATTAAAGCAAACGGTGGCTGAGAGTCGCAGTTCGAGTGCGAAGGAATATATTATTTAATTGTAAATTATGATATTCCGGTTGTAAATTATTTACAGGCGGATCAAGCAATTGTGCGATTTGCGAGACTTATTTTCAATTTATATTTTAAGATTTTTAGGCGATACTATGGATTGCAATATATATATCAAATTTAAATGATTATGGTATATTTGATCACATGCATAACCTATTTTATGAAATATGCGAGGGTTTGAAATCGAGACGGTTAAGACAGGAAGAATATAATATGATTTTGCTTTATTGCGATGAATATTTCACTATGCAAGTCTGATGACTTTGCTATGGATTTAAGTATTTATGCGTTATTTAGTTTCTAAAAACCCAAAATTTCATTACCTATCTTAGGAAGGTAAATTTCTAGTTTCGAAAATGTAAATTTCGAACACCTAAAATTGTAACACAGGTATCACGGAAACTCATATATACTATTCATGCGAAAATAAAAATGAATAACTTCTGTTGTTCGCAAATCGAAAAGTATTTTCTCCTTTTACATAACAATTATTATCCCCCGTGAAACCGTTGCAACTATTTCGAGAAAGACGATTCCGCGTGTTTTAATCGCGGATGATTGCGAAAATTTTGATATCAATTTCGAGGGCCGCGTACGCGATGAAAATTCGATGGAATTTAAAACGCGCGACGGAAATTGCGATAAGCGGGTAGGTGTAATTAACTCGCGATCGCGGAACGAGGTGATATTCGGTAGAGAACATTCCGCTGGCTCGGTTATCAGTAACGTTTACATTGCATTCGTAACACCGTATAAATTTCTACTTGAAAACTTCGTCTGATATAATAAGCTCTTTCGCTTCACGTGGAAAGCTTGCGAAACTTTTCCAACAAAGTGCTCGGCGGTATAATTCGCGAATTTTCGACTAACTTACCGGCATATTTACACGCCCTCCTAAAATTACATTAGCCACCACGATTTTCCATTTAACCGATTCCAGCAGAGAGAGAGAGAGAGAGAGAGAGAGAGAGAGAGAGAGAGAGAGAAAGAGAGAACACTTCATCGATACCATCCGCAACTTCTCGCAGATATCAAGTTTAATGAAACGGATTGCGGAAACGGGAGAAAAGTTAAGATAAACGCAACTTCCGAGCAAAAAGTTCCCTCGAGCACGCGTACGTTTGCACGACGAAACAAAATCGCGACGTTTGCACGTTTTCCCAGCTCGCGTGTGCAAACACTCGCCTAACCTCAAATTATTCTGCGGATTCAACTTCCGGGAAAATGCTCGGAGGCGAGGGAAATAAATTAAGCGCGATTCGTTGAAATAATCACGCGCCGGCCGGTATCAGTTCACGGCACGGTTAATTAACGAGTCCAATTAGCAGCCTGTTGCGTATACAGCGGCTCGAACGCGAAACCGTGGATCGCTAATCTTAATCGTCACCGTGTAGAATCAATTTCCTATCGAGCTTGCGGAAAAGTTCGCGGCGGGTCCAACATGGCGGCCGTTATCTCGGAGAAATTGTTATCTTCGTCCCGGAAACCCGCAGCAACAACTCAGCCATTTACATACCGTCGTGATAACGGCTGAGTTATGCCGACTAATGCACTTGTCGACTAATGCCCTCTAGAGTTACTCCGGATAGTCGCCAGAACCCCTTTCAACCAGGTTCTCTATCGCCTCCTACGGGATAAAGCGAATTTTAAGGCCAGATATCCGCGCCAATGAACGAAATGGAAAGGTAACCTTACGGGGTCGCTTTCGCAGTTTCCAGAGAAATCGAGGCCTTTCGATTCGACGAATTTTAGCGTTGAAATACGGAACTGGAGTTTGTCGATCGCTATTACTACCTGAGAGTACGATTTCTCGGTGCTTTGAACGACGAATCGTGGTTTGGAAGTTTATAGTGCTCGTTTTGGTGCTTTTGGTAGAGATTGCAACACCCTTTCGATGCTCTGCCAATGCGAACGGATCCAGAAACGACGCCCAAGACGTGTATACACATTTTCCTACGGAGAACAATCGTATGAATATTTAGAAATAATATATCTTGTATCTAAAGAGGTATTTTTCAACAGTAAATTATAAATCACTTTGAATGGGAGATAAAAATGAGATACAGAAAGACATGAAGTCACGAGATAGGATGAGGATACGAGATTAGGGGTGCAAGGATGAGTAATACCAAATTGTTAAACAAGACATTATACTGTACTATATTATTACACGATTTATTACGTATTCCACCAATTCATCGCATTACCATCACACTACATAACTGCAATAATGAATTCTAAAAAGAATATATCTTTTTCGCAATAAATTACAAAATTGAAATACAAAATCCTGATTCATTTTGAACTGGAGATCAGATCGATAAATACATATGAACATGAAATTTCAAGGAACGATGAGACATCATTTCACGTTAAACCAAGGGAGACATCTTTCTTCAATAAATTACTATATCAACTGGATTGATATTAATACTACACCAAATTATCATACTGCAATAGAAGGTTCTAAATCAGTTTGAATAGATTAGAACAAATATAGAGTGGAAAGAGGCCTGAAAATAAGACGAGACAGGTGTAAGTAAAATGGTGATGACAAGATAAGACAGAATACTTAATTCACCGCGAACATTCGAAATAGCAAATTAAAAAGCTTCAAGCCATTTGATATTTAGCCACAGGACCTCATCGAGCGACACGAATCAAGAGTTAGCTAGTATCAGGCATCGTAACCTTCATATCTCTCCTTACGCCTGCTAAAACACTTACCCTCCTCAAACGGAATAGCCAAGACGAGAGCGTTGAGCATCCCGAGCTCGTAAAACCTCGATACTCGCTTTAGCAACTGCTGGCAATAAAGCATCATATTAGCGGCTAGCAAACGGACATCCTGCCCGGCAAACTCTGTCCCACGGACACATATTCGATCCGTCCTACTCACGAGCGAGACAAAGCTACGGGAAGCAACTCGCTAACAAGAGGTCTGGAAGTTGCCCGTTTACTCGAATCACGTCGATCCGAGGCGTTCTCGCGGCAGTTTCGCCGTGGAAACGACCCAGGGTAAAAAAGCTTAAACCGCGGTCGTTCGTCGAAACAGCGAATTTCTGCCAAGTGTCGTTACGGACGAGTTAGCGATCCCCAGGAAAAATAACCCCCTTCATCCCCGTCGTTTCGCCTCCTAGTAGATCCGACGTTAGCCAGCGATCGTCCTCGGGCCGCGTAAATTCCGGTTTTTCCCCGTTAACGAGCGATCCCCGGAGCCGACCAAGGATTGGCAGGCTGGCAGTAAAGGATTATGGCGCGTGTGCAGCTGGGAAGAAAATAGGAGGAGCAGAGGAGGGCGGACAGGCCGGATTCTCGCAGTTATGAATCGTGCAATCAAGGCTGCAGGCACTTGAACCGGCAACTTCAGACAGCTGATGCCTGCCTGCTTCCGGTTGTTGTTAAAACCGTTCAACGGGATTCGCAACTTCTGTCCCGGCCTCGACGCGGGCCTCTGCCCCGTTCCGCTTCCGCACGAGCGAACCGAGTAATTTCCACAATTACCTCCCTAAAACGGCTTTGAATACCGGCGAAAATTGTTACCGGTGCAAATAGTTTTCTTCGACCTCCGCATAATTCGGGCGCTTCGCTCTGAAGCTCGCTATCGTTCAGTCACATTCTCCTCTCGTTACCCCAGAGCAGCTTTCCTGCCAAACGCGTTAGATAGTTTTCGAATTTTTACCAACCGAATTCGGTATTTCCCTCTCAAGCGCTATTAACAGGAGTTAACCTAGCTCTTCGCGATTTTGAATTACCGTTCAGAGGTTAGGGTGTAAATAGAACGTAGTTAGTGAAAAAACGGTGGAAGAATATGTAGAAAGGACAAAAAGTGAAAGGGTGGATCACCCCATCACATCGTTAGGATGTATAATTTTAATTGTAACTAAACTTTTTGTATATAATCTTACGAATTGTAGAATGACAAGGAGATGGTTTTGACTTTATAAGGACCTGCTGTTTTCCTATACCAAATCTTGTAACAACCAACAATAACATACGCATAGCGAACTAAAACGAACATCAAACCTATCACATCGATAACTGAAACGAACATCAAACCTATCACACGAGAACACGATCAGAAATCTAACCGAAAACATCACGAACTAAATCAAACAACACGATCGAGTATCAAACAGATCACAGCAAAACTCTATCGAGTGAACGCAATCACGCAGCAAATAGAACGCGTCATCGACATCACTGCATCATCAAACGAGTATAATAAAGTGTAAAACGCAAATCAGTGCACTTTAGTACATCATTGTGCACGTTGAGAAGTCAAGGCAGAATACATCTGCGTATGATACATTTTGGTTCTTCGACCATCGTTAACATGCCTACAAGAAGAATATTTCCGGGTGAAATATATGACACCATTTCGTCATCGTCAGTCATAGAACACCGGATCAAACGGTAGACGGAAGGAAAACGTGAAAAGGGTTGGGAATGTTCGGAACATGGTCGATGGTGAATGGGGAATAAGGGCCCTGTTTAAACAGCCGCGCGTCTCCTTCAGCCACTGACTGTACACCGGAGAAAAATTCCTTTTTCGGGACGCGACATATTTCGCTCGGCGTCCCGATGCCAATTCAAAGGGAGAAACGGCAGCGCGCGTAGACGAAAAGAAGAAACTTTCGTCCACGCGAAACGAGGTTACCGCTTCCGCTTTGAATCGACGTCGCGCGCGCGAATCGTGCACGGATTACGTCGACGGCCTCGAATTCCGTCAGCATGAATATTTCACCGCGAGATTCCGCGAGCTCGCGCAACCCGCTCCGAAAGAAACCAGCGAGGGCGAATCTTTACCGGCGACAAGGAAATGCTTCTCGATCAATTATGCATGTATCAGACGCCGGCGCGTCGCGTAAATACGCGCCGAGCGAATTATCGTTCCCTCCTCTCCAGACGCGAGCAGATGGCGCTGCGAACATCCGACACCGTCTGCAATTTAATATCCTTGGTCCGTCGCACGGGTTAAAAGGAACGAAATGCGAGGTTTTAATCGAGTAGAGTAGCGTGTATTACGTTTGCGCGATAGTAACCTGGGGGAATGAAATTTGGCAAGGTGCGAGTTGAAATATCGATTTGACTTGATTTGACAATGTTTGAAGTTAGGTTGTGGGAAAAATGCCTGTGTCTGGATCACACGAGACATAATTGAAAATAATAAATACCTGAATATTGATGTAATGGGTCAATCGGAAAGTTACTTCGATTTTTTTTTTTCTTTTTATGCGGCTGAAGTGTGAAGTTGGCTGTGAAAAAATACAATTAGGTCTTCTGTTGAAAAAAAAAAGAAATGATTTTCCGAACGACCTAATACATTATGCAAACAAGCTTAGCTAACAATGTGTATAAAATATAGAATCAGAGTTTTTTTTAGATTGTACAATGAAAAACTGTTTCAATGCGATGAATTATATTTGTTCATTTATTTCGAGACGTTGCTAACCTGTCTTTTCATCTCCTCGCAGACAACACGGTCCTATTGTATAAATTCCTTATGCAGTTGATCATGCTGCACCACGTCGTGACGGATGAAATAATAATAAGTAAACACGGTGAGATTGTTAATTCGAGTCAATATTGCCCAGGCTATCCAAGCTATTTGCTTGACAAATGCATATTTGTCAATCCAACATCATTTGTGGCCGTATTAATTATTTTGTATCTACGCGGTTAATTGAAACGCGAAAATATTAATCAACGGGGATATATCAAACTTGAAATATTTAATACGAGACCGCCTGTTAACGTGTATTGAATAAACCGGTTGTTCCATTGAAATTTACAGGTTAAGACGAATCGCGAATGTGTAATGAAAAGAGCGAAAGCGCCATTATGAAATCGGCGTGAATGCCGGTGAGTTTGTTACAACGCGACCGTAACGATCTTCGAAGCGGGAAAGAGTGACACGATACGGGCCTAGAAATTGAATTTATTCAAACGCGTAGGTATTGTCCTATTCGCGGGCGAAAAATTGCAATTTCATACGGTAAATGAAACGTATGCAAATCCTAAAACGGTAACAACTACTTGACCTGGATCACTTTAGAATATTCAACCGCTTCATAATTATCGAAAGTAACAGACGAGAATTTTGGAACATTTGAAAATTAATGATATCAATTATTCAATACTGTCGTAGAGTGGATTGGATGGTGGTAATGATTTATTAATAAATTATTGGAACGCGTGAATGATGGTTTAAGGTACGAATTATCTCTCGATATGAATTTATCCTCACAACTTATTGACAATTTGCAATTCAAGGACAACTCACTGTCTACAACTCAATAACAACACACTATCTACAACTCAATATCACTTCGCTATTTACAACTCAATGGCAACTCATTGTCCACAACTCCATGACAACTCACAGCCTACAACTCGATAACAACTCACTGACTACATTTGTTTACAACGCACTCCCGACGACTTACTCTTTACGACGTATTCTTTTTCAACTAACACTTCTCCACTAACGATTAACTATCCTTTATAATTTCCTTTCCACCACGCACACACTTTCCGATGCAACGCCAGAATTTTCTCGATTAACCTGTGCTTTGTACCTTCATAAGGCTACCTGTACTTACACGGTAGAAAATGTGCGACATAAATTATTATTATACCATCTAAACCGTCAAGATGTAATCACAAATTTCCAACCCCATTAACAATCATATCGTACAACACCGTAAAACCCTCCTCGCCTCAGTATCCCAATACCAGCAAAAAAAAAAAAGAATCATGAAGCTAAACGAATTAGACCACAGGTCTCGAGATAAGAAGACGCATGAATCTACAGGAGCCATAATTTTTCGCCAACTATCTATCCGAGATTTAGGATCCCCGTACCTTTTCAAACCCCGAATCCGGAGCCCCGACGAAACTGCATAGATCGGTGAGAAGGATTTTCACTTCGTCAAAACGGCACAGGGGCCATTGTCCTTCCTTGGCCCTGTGATCCGTGCGAGGAACAAACGGCCGTGGGATTCGACGTGTAAACGATATCACCGGCTGTCCATTGTGCCGGGCCGATAATTCTTTCCGCCTGGTCGCCGAGGAGTCGGGAAACTTTCGGCTTTCCCGCGCTTCTTCCTCCATAAATCAGAGATAAATCACTTTTAAAACTCGGCCTGTTAGCCCCAGGTCGTCGCGGTGGACGGCCAGCGTCGCGGCGGGATCGATGGCCGGCGTGATAACGAATACGTCTCAGGGAAGCCCTTAGTGCCGCCTGGCCAATGGTCCAGGCCGCTTCTTAATTACCATAATTCGATAATGACCCGAATTACCGTCCTCTGCGCCGGGTATCTGGGTTGCCGATGACGCAGCAGCGTTCCGCTCGTTAATAATGCACGTTAAAGGAAGCTTCAATCGACCTTGTTACCGTTCGATCGACATCGATATACACCGCTTCCGGAGAGCAGGGTGCAAAACGGGCCAGGCCAGTTCCGTGGAAACGCGACACTGTGACGAGGACAGGAACGGAATTTGATAGAGGAAGGACGTGCTGCCTCGATTCTGAAGGGAACACCACTGTTTCACTTGCTGCTAGACGTGTCTGGATAACTGACGGGATTAACGGATGTTCCAGCCTCGTACCAAATGAATCGCGGATTTTAGGAAAGATTCTCGAAGACTGGGATCGTTAAGACGTCTTTCGAAAAGAATTTACCGAACTCTAGGGTAGTTGAGAACGATAATAGCGAAAGTAAATTGACGAGCTTATTTGTCTAACAATTAAAACGTACAAATATATTTGTCTCGTTGAATATCCATCTCTTCCATTGTTTTCATACAACGCTGAACTATTTCATACTAATCCTACTCTCTTTATTATTAATTATATTTAACTATAAATTACTCTCTTTATTTCGTCCTTACCCATTCTTGATATTTCGCTCACACGTCATTACTCTACCTCACACCTTATAAAACCAAATTCACAAGTCTCAGCGTTGAGAGGACGAAGAAGAGACAGTCAAGGTGTCGGATAAAGATAGGCGAATATATTATAATATTTTAGACAGTGCGACAGCGAAGAATCACGTGCTCAAGATCATGCGAGCGGATGAGAAGGTAGCGGAGAATTAATCAAAGGTTGCCCGAGCTACACTGAGAAAGTGAAACGAATCTCTGAGACGTGTTACACAGAGCGTCCCACTGCACTCGTGATCACGGTTCTATTTAAATTTATTCATTTATACGACAAAGACGCGTTTCCATTCACTCGCATGTCTCCAATAGCTGATCCCTGCGTGATTAAAAATGCAGTCACTCGAATAATAACGGCAAAGTCATCGTGTATCGTAGGTTCGATCACGCGAGAATCTGAATTTCGTTCTTCCAATTAGCGTCTTCCTTCAATCCACCAACACTCTAACCCTCTAATACCCTCTAGACATCTTCGTGCCGGTTATACTCTTCCATATTAATTGCAAGCGAATACCCGAGCACAATATGGATCAGGAACAAACGTATTCGACGGTAGCAACGCTGAATGCTGTTGCTACCACGCGTGATACCTCGGTTTCCTTCTCTTAACAGAGAAATCGAACCAGGACACCCTCCGTGGAATCCAATCTAGCCTCAAAGAGGCTCGCCTCTGCGGAGCATTCTGCCTGAAATTCTGTGGTTCACAGTTTCAATTACGAGCCTCGATCAATTAAGCCGCGGCGAGATACAAATTAGTCGGGACAATCGGAACGATATTCAGCCGTCACGCGGAAAGAAGACCGGACATTTTTCAAAGATACCGCCGAGTTCGTCGCTGACACGACGAATCGCTCTTTGTGCAATTAAACGAAGTCACCGGAGACTTTGTCGAAAGAGAATTACGATTAATTTCACGAACCACGTCGTTTATCCACAATCATTCGTGAGAGATCTAATCTCGAAGAGGACGCTAGATGGTGAGGTAGTATCGGTCCAAAATCGATTGCCGATCTATCATTTAGGTTATGTTTCTGTTATAAACTCTGGGTTATAGGGAACACGAATTTCCGATGTTCTTCTACCATAAAATATATTTATTAATATCAAAGAAATTGTCGGAGATTTCACCAAAGAAGAATTATCATTAATTTCGCAAACCACGTTGTGGACGTGTAATCTAATCTCAAACTAAACTCTAGATGGCGCGAAAGTATCGACCCATAATCGATTGGCAGTCTACTCTCTAAGTTATGCTTCGGTCATAGACTCAGAGTTGCAAAAATCACGAATTTTCGTTACTTTTCTACCGTAAAATATATTTATTAATATCAAAGAAGTCGCCGGAGACTTCACCAAAGAGAATTACGATTAATTTCACGAATCACATCACTAATCCACAATCATTTGGGTGTGATCTAACCTCAAACTAGACTTTAGATAGCGCGGAAGTTTCGATTCATAATCGACTGGCAATCTACCATCTAAATTATGCTTCGATCAATGACTCGTAGAGTAATGAAATATATTTATCAGTACCAAAGTAATCTAACAATACTACGGTTACGTTTTACACAGTTTTATGATCGTCAGACACCATTGGTGAACTTACCGCCATTCACGGACCGCCATCATGGATGCTAGAAGACGAACCGCGTTCTAAACCGCGACGAGATAAAGAGCTCATTCTCGAAGGTATACCGCTCATTTTAACTTCAATTTCCTCGCTGTTTACTCGTAATGCTCTGCTACTTCCGGCGAAGCAGCCAGTTACACGTGTAGCGTCTTAAAACGACGGCTGCCGCTGGCTGATATCGGTTTCAACGGGCTCGTTTAGGCGGTGCTCTTAGGCGAACTGTGAATACTTTTAATAGAGCCGAGGATGGTAATTGCTAGTTTAACTGCGAAGATAATATAGGTTGAAAACCGTGGCAGTTAGATTTTAAAGCTTCCCGTGATAGAAGTTCTCACAGAAACAACTACGATGCAGAAAAATATCGAAGTCGAGCAGAATATTTGTATGATTATTATTTCGGAATTTCATGCGTATTAACTGCAATTATAATAAAAAGCAATTGGCGACACCTGTGGACAAATATTCACACTAGACAGCGAATCGATACACGTTCTTACGTTCCTAGAATAAAAATCCTGACCTACGTAGTCTAATCTTAGACGTTCTATCTTTGCACTCGCTTTTGGCAAAATAAATATCGACCTTTACTCCGATGTGCTCGTCATTACTTACGCTGCTTTACTTTCAATGCACTGATTTGATTTTTCACACAGTAGATTACAAAAAAATCAAGAATCTTTTACTAAAATTCATCATATTCTAATATTCCAATAATAATTCCCTAACATCGATAAGCTTGCAATTCGAGAGACGCTTGAGATTTCAACGAAACGTACAAGTACAAAAAGATCTACATCGATATACAATATGGGCTCACTTAACACGAGCACCTCGATTATCTCCCGAATCATCTAACAATCCGGGAAGCAATGAAAAGTTATTTCGTTGCAGATAGGATAGAAAACGGCGACAATTGATTTTTAAACACGTTGCTAAGGACAGGAAGGAACGTAGATCCGCGTTAAGCGGACCACCGCGTATAGAAGAGCCCTTATCTTCGAAAGCTGCAGCAGGTAGCATAATAATGCGAAATGGTGGTCGGGGAAAGAATGGCCTGCGGAAGGTTCTCGAAGACACATGTGCGGCGTAACCCACGGTTATCCAGAAGTATTCGTAAATTACTTCGTTAATGCGCGCGGACCGGGCAAGTCCTCCGTTAATTCAGCGCAAGGACTTCCCATTATCCTTATCGAGCATTGAAATATCGCGCGGTGGGCGTAGTTCGCACGGCTATCCGCTAAACACGAATAAGAACCGTAACCGTGCATACACAGGAAGGAACGGTAGCGATCCACGATTACCCTGGCAACCGGTTTCTAATGGGCAGAAACGGCACGGTGTTTCCCGTTTGCCGAACAATTTCGCGAGAATCACTAGGACCGAAGGGGGATTAAAAAGGTCGGATGGAAACGGCCGGGTGAATCTTCCGGTATACACCTTGGCAGATAAATGAAAGGAGGGACGCGTGGTCCTTTCTGTTTCCCTTTCTTCACGGAGCTGCTCTTCGTAATCTCTTACACCAAGCTCCCAATTCGACGAAATGCAGCATGCAGATCGAAACGAATAATTGAAAGAGCCGGATCTCTTTTGGATTATTGGATCTCTCATAATCGAGTTTGTTAACCCTTTTCATATTCGTATCGATGTTAACGAGGAAGATATTATCGTCGTTGCGATGGAGTGAAAATAATTTGCTTTCGTTATTTAACCCTTCGCACTCGAATGGCGACTGTCAATCACCATGAAATTTCGAAGACTCCTATTAATTAATACATCAAATTTGAGATAATATAACCATATGCGAAATATCGCAATCAAATAATTCCAAGTGTTAATTATTATATGATCCTTTATTTACCACTCAAAAAGATAACGTCAGTTTTATACCAGAAAATCAGTAAATTTCTACTCTTCTTTAGCCAAAAAATCGCCGAGTACAAAGGGTTAATATTATAGCTACCACGGTTTAATGACTGGTGAATGAAAAAGAAGCAGAAAATTTATGGAATAGAGTAACAGGAGACATTGAGAAAACTTTGATGAAAGTTTGAAAAACAGTGATTTAGACCATGATATGTTTAGCGTTAAAGTGCGATCTAGGCGAAAATGAATATATGCTCGTAATTTCAACACATCTGAGAATAATATCTGATCGTTTAATGCAAATATATCTTTAATTCGAAATAATCGAAATTGTTCGCGTTCGTAAAGGAACGCAGACGCCGTCTGAATGACTTACCTGCCAGAAATAAGGTTTCGGACGAAACACAGTGAACGACGCGTTAAAATGAACCGTCTCCCACGAGAAGGTCTCGCTAAACCGTGAAAAATTCACCGCGTTCGTAAAGGAACGCAGACACCGTCTGAATGACTTACCTGCCAGAAATAAGGTTTCGGACGAAACACAGTGAACGACGCGTTAAAATGAACCGTCTCCAACGAGAAGGTCTCGCTAAACCGTGAAAAATTCACCGCGGGGGGCAAAAAGAGTTCCAACTGCCATTAATATTTCCGGTTCATAGGGCGCATTTCGGAATCAGACGGGCGCACTACATTACACGCGTATATATCGGCACTGACGGCCTACTTTGAATTCGACTTCTCTCCCAGCGTTCCTTCTGCAGCTAAAAGTTCCTTTTAACCCGTGTAGCCTGGCCCCTACCGGATACTCCCGCGCGATGATGCATGGCAGTTCTAAAATTTCTTGTCCGTGCCGTAACCTTCGAGCAGGGAAAAGGCCGGGAAGAAAATAGAGGAGCAACGTCTTCCTCGTAGCCGACGTTAACTCCCGGAGAGCGTTCAACGATCCCTCGAGCAACACCGTCCCTTTAATTCCCATTTCCATGGCCAGACACCTTTCTCCGAACGGGAAACGGACGGCCCCCGGTGTCCCGGCTCTGATTTCACGAATGATTTCACGGGAATGCGTGTAACTCCGGAGAAAGCCCGAACGCATTCCAAGTTTTCTTCCAGCAGACGGGAAAACTGCGAATCACGGTCCCAGCGCCGTCTACCGTGAAACGTATTCCTAACCTATGATTTAGCCGGCGTGGAACCAAGTGCGCCATGTTCCACTCTTTGTCTTGCCTATATCACTCTTTGTCTTGCCTCGTGCAATTCCGGAGAAAATGATTTTTCGACGCTGCAACGTCTTCTGATGTTTGAATTTGCATGGAGAGTTTTATTACTGACTAAGTTGATAAAGATTTGGGATCATTTGTGGGTTCTTTTATTGGTTAACTATGAGTTCGGTAATATGTTACGTCCTCAGATTTTGGTTTATTTCGTGTCATACGGAAGTTCACACGTGGTAAGATTTTTAATGACGATATAAATTTTTAGGGGTAAAAATCAATCGGTTTATGAACATGGAATTATGACACTGCCTGAAAGACTGAGAAAGATTTTTACGAAAATTTCATTTATCGATAAAAAGGTAGGACAATACCTAATTGAATACAGTAATATTTTCAAGAAGGAATTTGGAATTTTCATTGTTATTTGTCGCTAGAAATGCGATGAGAGTAAAAATTACTCGTCTCGGGACATTTTATTTTCACGATTATATTAATTGAGTAATTATTCATCTTGACACTAATTCTAAGTATTTTATTTATTAATTCCATGTTTCAGTATTGAAATTGTTTAGCAATCGTTTAGATGCCAATTCGATATAACGTATCTTAATAAAGATGGAAGTAGATTTGAGTTGCAGGTAAAAACCGGATTATTCGGGAAAAATATACGTAATTGCTTTGTCATTCGAATTGTTACGTATATTTCTCTGCCGATAAAAACGTTTGCAACGGTCGCTTCGAATCTGCCGTGTGTCACGCGAGAGGAATACGTGTAAGTAGCTGTACACGGAAGGAAAATCGATGCATCCAATTTCACGTGCAATTTGTAATGCCGAAAAATTGATAACCGGAAGTAACGCGAGAAAATCGAGGACGAACAGAAAATTCGGGGACGTGTCACGTTGTCGAGTAAATGCCAAATTTTTCGTCGACGGAAATAGAATCGCTGCGAAGCGTTCCAGGAAATGACAAATATTCTTCAATTTGCGAAAGAATTACCGATCCAAGATGAAAAAGAATTATAAAAACCAATCTTTTTATACGAAAAACTACAGTCAACTTATATGACATAATAATTTCACTGCGAGCATTTCAAAATGAGATGAGCGTTGAAACCTATTTTTCGGAAAATAAAACGAAGATTAAAATCCGCTCTCCGTTTTGCGGGAAATCGATTTTGAAAATAACGCGCACCATCGAAGCCCGAGTTTCGTACTACTCTTTATAGCTCAGCACCGTGTTTACACGCAGCAAGTACGAAGTTAGGGTAAGTTAGGTCGGCGCTGTTCAAGGAAATGTTCCAGCGAATATCAAGCAAGGGGTTACCATCCAAATACAATTCAATTTTCGCCCCCATCCAGTTCGATTTCCTCGCTTGATCCTCGTCAACCGTAACAAACATTGTACTCGAAATTTTAACCGGATAAAAACAGTCCCTTCCAAATTTCTTTTCACCCCAACGCGATTCGTTCGAGAAGCGATCAAACACTCTGCCAAGAAACGAACGAAACGTCTCGTTCTATCCCGAATCGTGGTACCGATCTCTGCACACCTGACTGTCACACTCTTCGACGTTGACAAGGGGCACAGAACAGGGAAGTTAGGCAACAACGAAAAAATCGGGAAGTCCCGATGAAAGGCAGGGAACACTCGCTGGAATATTCAGACGATTCAAAGCGTCGGAGCAGTCAGAGAAGCGGTTGAAATTTCGTGACATAAACGAGCATCATTTGACGCTACTTTCGATACGGCTGGAGTTTAGTAGAGCAGAAAACAAGCTAATTCAAAGGCAGCGGCGGCTCGGCGTTCCTATGAAACGAAAAGGGGCTTAAAGGAAGCACATCGATCGATGCCGGCTTTAATAGCCAGTGTTTATCGTCAATACGAAACTTCTGAGGCGGAGGCCCCTTACATGAGTAGGACGGCCTCTCATGCTCTGTCAGACACGAATCAGGGATACGCCTTTGATTACAAACGCCGGCTGAAGAGCCACGTACATCTGGCAATTAGGGAAATATTTCGAGTTTCCTTCTAATCTAATTTTCCTCGGTTACGCAAACGTATAACCAGCCAACGTACACGAATCCTCGTCGCTGCTGGGCAAACGTTTCCGCCTCGTCAGTGTGCGTGCATCGCAAAGATGGCAGAGACATCCTGACAGACGTGCAGAATTTTTATTTCCTTCGAACGCGAGGAATAAATTCGTCACGGTCCTGGTCCCGGTCCGGTCCGATTATCTTCTCGAGCAACACGTGGAATCGCGGAACGTGCAATTTCCCTACAATTGCAGGGAAATCGGTAAACACAGGTTCGGCTGATCCAACGTCGGAACCACACGCGTGGAAGAAAGGGCCTCTGTTGCGAACCGGTTCACAAAGGAACGTTTGCTATGCACGATTCTTAGCGGCAATCCTAAAGGACTAGGGTCTGTTACGACCCTAACTGAGGTATAGATAGATCGTAGAGAATGTTATACCGTGCTGTTTAGATTTGTGGAATCAGTTGCTGATACCGATAAATCTGATAAGTTGGGGGAGAATAAATGATCATGGATATATACGACTACTGGGAGAAGAGACAGAACCGAGGTTACATAAGTTGCAGTTATTAAGGATGCTTAAGTGGATACTTAACTGGAATATATATTTGGAGATTCAGAATATTACTATTACTGAGCAGTATAACTAAAACGCTATTAACACTTATCTAGTACCTCGTATAATCGGCTTTTTTGTATTCCCACCATGAAGTACGAAATATTTAAAAATAGGGGTGGTGTTCCTCATCCTTTAGAGGAATAGAAGATTATCTTTTAGTGGAAACGACTACTTGCCACTTGCGTAAATGTGTAATAATACCGCGACAAAGTTGCCAAAGTCCTCGGATAAAAAGTAGACACCGATCAATCATCTGAATTCGAAGACATGTCAAAGTATCAAGATTTCGATCGAATGCTGATTTCAAAAATCTAACAAAATTACAGGTAACCAACGAACGTTTTGAAATTGATTCAGCTCCGAAAACTAAAATTCTTTCTCACGATGTATTGATTTAAAGAAAATCAGGATTAAAGATTCGTGGGGTATGCACCCTCTTGCAACAATTACTAGTCCTCTTACACCTTACATATACAAATAAAACGACACAGTGTTCATTAAGATTCATAAACTCATAGCAGTATAAAATTCACGAGCCACCGAGCGACGTTTCAAGTTCAATTTCCTCGAAAACGAGGACCTCGCACGGGAAAACTTTATTCTTTCTTTCGGACTTATTTTCAGCGGTGGAATCGGCTGCTGCCCGCTTGTACCGCCAGTTACCAGACATCCCGTATAATAGAACAGACTGGCTTCCGCGTCGGTACGTCCAGCCAGTTTCCTTCCAGGTACTTTAGCAATCAATTCGCGGAGCGGGGCAGACTGGAAAGGTTGACCTATATAACGGGTCGGACAGGCGTGATAATCGATCGATCGCGGGAATTCGCGCGTACCCTCGACGCGACGAAGTCCAGGGACGGTCGGTGACCCTCTTCACAGCCGCCTCTCTCTCTCTCCTTCTCTCTCTCTCGTCTCTCTTCCGAACCGGTTCATCCTTTGTTCGTCAGGGTTTACACTGGAAACAGCCGCTTCAGTGCTGTTGTACTTAATTAACGCGCTACCTTTCAGCGCTCGGTCGAGGGCTTGATCCGACAGCCAGAAACCGGCCGTGCTTTCACCGCTTGATCATTTCGGCAAACAGCGGACGGCCCGCGCAAACTGATTCGACAAGGGGGACGCGTCTCGTTGTCCCGTCACTGAGCGCCTCGACGCATGCAGCAGCGCCGCAGCGAGAGACGCGGCGCGTCGCCTCGCCAGTCGCAAAATGGCCGCACGCGACTCGACCCGGGGCCCGGTGAAATCCGTACAAAGAACCCCCGACGCCATTCGACGTCGCGATAAATGGCCGTTCAGGCGCGGACAAAAGACTGTGTCTTTGGGAAGCCAGGCTTTTCGGCAGCTCGCCGTTCAACTTGATTAACGCTCACCCCCGGCGTTGTCCGATCAAGGATTCAATCCGGGACCGGGTTTAATGATTTCGGTAAACAACGCCTGCCAGGGCAAACAAAGGGATTCCGCGTCTGTTGTCGGAGCAGTGGCTGAATAGCAATATGATGAGCTTATCGAGCGAATCGGATGGGACCGGCCAGAGCTGTAATTCCGATTGGACAGTGTGTAGAAAGCAAAATATCGCTCGCGGCATTATCAACGATCAGCCCACACTTGCGCGATCCAATCGAATGTTTGCTTTCGAGATTTCCCGCTTGTCCACCACCCCCGTGTCTCGTCCTACGCGATCAACTATCGCCACGCCGGCGTTGAATCACGCCGGGGATACGTGTCCCCGTTTACCTTTCGGCAATCCACATTTCCGATCGATCCTACCCCGACCGATCCACACATTTTTCTTTCGACGTGCACGCAGCGATCGAACGGAGCTTGAGAATTTCGTGTAATCCGACGGGTACTAGTAGAACGTTCGTAATTGTGCCAGAAATGTTACCGATGCTCTTCACGAAGTATTAACCCTTTGCGCTAAAGAGGAAAGCTTTGGTCGTCGTTTGACGAAATTTTCAAGACTGATGTTAATCTATATGTTAAATAGAGGTATCGAGATTGAATAATTCCACGTGTTAATTATTATTACCGTTCTGAATAATATCGTCGAATTTATGGCAGAAAATCTTTGAATCTAAATCTAAGATAGAGTCGAAATCTAATATACTCTTTAATGGAGAAAAAATAAGAGTGCAAAGAATTAAATACGAGTTAATTACCCATATTTGTTTAATAACCAATTGTTCAAAAAGTATTGAGGATCATTTCATATTATAACTCCTCCGAGTATCCGACCCCATAAAACCCAAAATAAGATTCGTATTATTTCGAATCGTCGGAACAAAATTGGATCAGACACAGCAAGGTCTATGACTTCTTTGGCCTGATTCCTATTACGAGGATGATGCTACGATAACAGCAAGGATAATTGGAGGTTAGTCACACTAACATCCGCACGCATGATGTCTGGCCCTGAGCGTGCAATGCAGAAGCGAGCAATGGGAATCGGTGTGACACGCGAGAATATTCAACGAATTACGTAACGCGTTAATGATCCCGCGTAAAAAGCATTGGATCGAGGTATATAACGACGTTTGATCGTTGGTGGGAAAGTTCGTTGACCTTCCGCGAGGTCCCTTCGACAGTTGAACGTCTCGCGTTTTGCATGATGCAAATTTAAACGCTGCGATTGAAATTATTGCTGTACAGATCTTGATTACGGAGAATGGGAAACGAACTCGTGACCAGTGACCGTTCTGGTCTTGAATAATCAATGGTACATGCATACCGGACAAAATGTCCATGACAATATTGGAGAAGAAACGTTCCGTTCCAAAGATGAATTTAGTACATGAACTTGTTGAATTTATAGATGAAATACATAGTTATTTACGCATATATACATATATACATAAATGTATAATTTATTAATGGAATAAATAGTTACTTATATATGTGTATATTATATTAAATGAATTAATTTTTTAAATATCTGAAACACTATTTAAAAAT
>NIJG01000114.1:530515-601803 GCA_002201625.1 Euglossa dilemma
ATGTTTGTCACGTACGTGTGTATATAGATATTCTTGTTCGATTACTATATTATATAATAATCCCTGAACCTACATGCTGTGAAATAGGAGATAACCGTAGGTAATAACGAGTACGGTATCACTACTGTGTGCCTTGCTGAAGCAGGCTACGTACACAAACATTATCACTGACGTCGAAGTTTATTGTTGTTGCGCACCGTGCGCACGATATGACGAGAAGTACAAGAGATTTCCCACCAATCACTCTCCTATGCCTCGATCGGCTTAAGATAAATTCGCAGCCAGGCGAACGCGAAGATTTCGGATTAATTTCTCCGTTAATCTCCACGAATTATTGCGCGCTACAAACTCCATGATCAAACTACGAACAGCCGCCAGAAATTAGAGCACCACCACTGGTTCCTTCGCCGCGAAATTAACTCGAATTTTTGGCAAATCTGCCAAGTCACGCGTACTCGAGAACAATGGTATTTTAATAAAATTACCTTCCACCGTATGCCACAATTTAAATTCTCATAATCCTCTAAACGCGAACACGCGCGAATATTAGCAAAAATTATGCGTTTCGAAAAAATGAATTATTTTTAATATTTCTATATCACTTCACTTTGTTAAATAATCATACAGACTAGGATTTTCGTTGTATTTTCATATCTGTTATACGTAAATTAGCCAAATCCCTGCACATTTGGAAATAACGACATTTCTTGTTCATTTTTCTCGACGCTTTTGGTTCGTCGTTAACGAAAAAAGCTTTCGTCGTTGTACATTTATATCGTGGCTGTTTCGAGCCTGACTGTTACTTACCGCTTCAGTGTGTACAGGATGAGCAGCAAACAGCAAGCCTGTCAAGGCAGCAAATCCTGGACGCAGCGATGCCACAGCTAGGCTCACCCTTGTGACCAAAACGCATGCAATAGCGTGCAGGGCAATATTCGTCGCGTGATACCAGCTTGGCGTTAATCCCGACATCAAGTAGTTTAGCCTGAAAGTACGGAAACAGACTAAATTAAAATACACACTGACAATCGTTTAACAACGATAAAATTCTTTACGTGCTCGGTGATATTATAAATATATAAATTTACAACAATAACCGTCCAGTGGAAATTATATTCCAGAAAATGGCACTCATTTCCAATATTAAAGACACAGAAAGAATATTCAATCGTATACAATCTATATATTAGATTCTTCGGAAAGTCATTTCGTTTTTTTCTTTTTTTTGTGCGACTTAAGTGTGAAGCTGGCTGTGAAAAAATTCAATTGGGTCCACTGTTGGGAAGAAACCAAATGTCTTTCCGAACAATCCAATATTTATTTCCAACGAATGCTATGCTGTGGAATTTTCAATATAACTTACAAAATTTTTTAATCATTAACTCGTATTGTTTTTCGTTATTTTGATATAAAATTTGACAGTTGATATGCCACTGATCTTCTTATAGCCGCCATATTGAATATATATATAACTCAGTCGCGCCATCTATCCGCAATGCACATTGGGTAACGCTGACTCTGACGACATGTCGATTTTGAAACTGCACATCTCGATAACAGTTTGTACAAGTAAAATTTTAAAAGTGTTTAATAATTTTCCTATACGCATTACGGGAAAAATAAAAGTTACTGGAAAATTTTTAGGTCCTAACTTTTTAACAGAATCGGAGAACGTTCGATCGAATTTTCTGATAAAATACTGCGAGCGGAGACGCTGTTAACTTCGACCAGTGCTCGCAGTGAAGTATCGCGGTAAACGGTTAATTTCGTTTGATCTAATTGCTCGATAATTGAAACCACGCAGTCCTTCCGATGGGCCTCTAAGTGAAATCAGCGAACCGTGATTGTAATTAGATAATTGCAGCTGCTCGTTGCCCATTAAAGTTTATTCCGCCTTCGAACGGGGTTAAAGATTCGCGGCTGCCGTTGCCGGCCGTTATTCCTCTCGTTAATACCGAATATCTCCAAAACACCAGCGCTGTAAATCCTCGAAATTCGAAATTAGACATACTCTCGAATCATCGTCGTTTCGAGCCGAACAAAACTCGAGTCGATGCCAAAAACACGTCGCGATAATTTCATTATTATATCCTATCGGATAAAACTAAAACACCGACGCGTCGTTGATTAAAATGGATGACGAATAATCGAGAAAATCCGAAAAAAAAGGACGAATCGAAATATGTCAATTTGCGAGCGCAGATATCGCGCATAAAAGCGTCCGAAAATTTCAACCAGTGGACAAATAGCGTCGCGATTTTTGCATTTCGCTTAAACACGCGCGCGTTGAAAATCGGGGGGATAAACAATGTAAATTGGATTTGGTAAATCCGTTATGTTATTAATTTCAGATGTCAACGTGTCACGGTGCGTGAAAAATTGCCTCCGGGGCGTCAAGCGAATTGCCTCTTGGCGACACTTGCTCTGTCAATTATTCATTTTTTCCGACACATCACGAGAACCCGGCCAATAATCTTCCGAATTACCTCTGGCCGCTATTCCGTTCTACTCTTGTCTTCGTCCAGGTGTCGGGACGGACAATAAACCTAATTAAACGGATGATCCCTTAATCGCCTTCGTTATTACACCCGTTGTGCGGCGTTCGAATAAACCAAGCGTCGTCCCGTGGAAATCCGCATCCCCTAGTGAAACCCCATCGGTGCTTCCACCCCTGTTGATAACCCGACCATCAGCTGACCGCTCGAGGAATCGGGAAACAATGGTCGCAGCCGTCTTTCCGTTCATAAGAATAGCGGATTTCAGCCGCGGCGAAGTTTTCGCGGGAATCCGCTTAACCCGAGGCCGAGATAATCGGCTTGCAGAAAACTACTCCATACATCTATTCTGTCCCGTCCATTCGTATCGTTCTCTCGCAATTTCTTTCCTGTTCATCCCCTTCCAAGCTTCTTGCGTTTCTAACGAAAGCAGGAAACGCTGGCCCGGGCCAGCACGTCCCGTTCCGCGGCTATCGATCATCGAATACTTTATTTCCTCGGGTAGACACGCTCGTCGATATTGCTGGAACATCAATTCCAGTTATGGCGAAGGTGCGAAGACCGAGGTAGGTGGCGCGACAGGCGCTGGAGGGAAGAAAAATAGGCGAGACAGGGGTGGCAGGGGACGAAAACAAACACCGTGGCTGCTGACGCGGCTGGGTAATAATTTCGAAAGTCTGCCGACGGCGTAAGTTCACTCGGCTCCTGAGATTGGCCCTGTTCCAGGTGTCAAGGATCCCGCCAAGGCTGCAGGCGGGCCCTGTCGGCTCCTTGGCCCTGGATCAGCCGAACAAGTCGCACCTGTCACTTGCAAAGTCCGTACGCAGATTTTACGTCGATGGATCACCCAGGCCTTTGATAGAACAGCAGTGACGAGTCGGTGTTTTAACTACTTTGATTGTTATTTGCGTTATGGCGTTAAAACGAATCGCGATTGACAGTCGATATTCGATTGCAGAGGGTTAATCCATTAGACTCGGCTAAATTTCGTGTGACGGACAATGCTGTTATCTAATGTTGTTACTACGCTAGTACTTGCAATAATGATACACGTGCTTTGATTTTAATAATTATCTTTAATAATTAATGTTACAATTGAGTATGATATATTTTAAAGCACGGTACGACTCGTAGACCTACATCGCAATCTTCACACCAATAGCACGATCATTGTCCTATATCGTTCTGTGAACACACGGTACAATTTTGTAACCCTTTTTTCAATTTTAAATCGACGTGAAGGTAAAAAGAAGGTATGAAACGAAACATATGATTCAAACGATGACTGCGCGAGTTACTAGTGTGAGCCACTATAGTAACGCATCGTTCAGGATGATGACATCCACGAAAGCCACTATAGTAACGCAGTGCCTAAATGGTTACTAAAATATGGATAGAAGTTTCACCAAAAACAGCGGCACATTCTCAAGAATCGGGAAACGAGTGATTTCCACTCTCACCGTGGATCCAGTAATAATACGCCGGGGTTACCAGAGATTATCCTCACGATATACTCTCTCGAGATACAAACAGGTCTGCGAAGAGTCGAAATTCGGGGATACGTAAATTCGAGGTCGGTGGAGGTTCCGAATGGCGGGTGTATAACGTCCGGGATTAAGCCAATATTTATTTTCAAATTATTCCAGCTCCGGCGAATAAACTGGAATTTCTTTGCGGAGGAGAAAAACAGTCTGCTCCTTGAATTTTCGCTAAAATTATATGGGCCGTTCAGCGAGCCCGGCGTTTACATTGATCTCCAGAGCCCGTCGCGGGTCTTCAAAAATAAACCCAGTCGATAACTCGCCAGTAAGAAAACAGGCTTCGGGAGTAGCTTCCGACGTTCGTCCTGGATATTTTCCGTTCGTTCTCGCGCGAATCGGTGAATAGAACGAGCGAAGAGATTAGGCGGGAACGGCGATGTCCCGGCCACGAGCCGCGGTTGCGTTTAGCATATAAATTGGGGCTAGGTTTCCGGATGACGTGGTTATTTTCGTCGGGCAGGGCGGAAGGTTTAGCCAACGATCAGGCGAATCGCTTTGAACATAAAATATCATTCCATGAATAAATCTCTTTCCGTGGGCGGCGCATTCTTGAGGGGTAGAACGACGCCCGGCTATGTACTCGCAAACGGATGCCCACATTTCCGGCGTCCTCGGTATGTATTTAGCAAACGGAGACCGACCAACGTTCCGAAACATTTCCGAGACGCAATCTCGTTTCACAAGGCGCGAGGATGTACTGGCGTTGCCGCTGCAAAGGGTATGAGGGCTGCATATTTAGGATCTTCCTGTTTGCACTTAAAGGGCTTCCTAGCCGTGACGCACGAGTCCCTGGTCCCGTTGTTGTCCTCCGGACTCTCCCGCTTCCTTTGGTTTCGCTTGATTGTTTACACGGATTCGCGCGGATCCACCGACTGGTAAATGGACACCTAAGTCAATGGAATGAATCGAGTCGCCGGTGGATAACTGTGACGCAAGTTTCTTCAAAGGCAACCTTTTATTTCATTTTATTTTTCGGTCGAAACGAATTTTCGGGGAATTTTGAGATGGTGGAGCTATGCTTGCATTGATTAGAGTGGAATAGGAATTCACCTAATTTCCCTTGCTATCGTTTGAACTGTCGATGATGGTTGAGATGTGAACAGTGGTGAATTCTATTATTTATAATTTTAGTTTACATAAGAAATCGTATTGAACCGTGATTATTTAGAATCTGTCTATTGACAACTAGTGTTTTCTTTATATCTTCACAAGATTTTCGATAAATTATTCCATTAAACTACATCCACTGTCCCTTGATTAAGTCTGTTAATCGAGATTAATTTTATTTTTTAATATATACTTCCATTATTACGACACTTATCCCTGTCGTTTATGTATATGATCTATGTTTATCTTCTATAATTGAACGAATTATCAATGATTGTTCGAATAACAAGAGCTCCACAAAATCCAGTCCATAGCTATCTAAAGCTTCTAAAGATTCTGCTGCGTATCCAAGAAATGTCAAACGTGACATCGGTAAATAACGTCGATAAATAATCCGCAGGATAAAATCAATGGTGCAGCACAAACGAAACGCAGGCGTTATCTACGATAAATTAATCTCGTCTCTGCCCCGTCCTACTTCGAAAGGGAATAGAATTCCAGGAATATCGTCGATCCGCCTGCTAAAGAGGAATTCAAAATCAGCACAGTTCCAATGAAAAGTTAAAATCAGACCGTGTGTCACGCGATGCAAGAATTTCGAGGTTAGATCCGCGCGTTTCGCGACATTCGTTTGACGTTACGAGGACCAATCTCGCGGGAAACGACGGGGAAAATGATATTCGAAATGGCAGCAGACGTAATGGGGTCTCGTAAAACAAAGCGAGCCGTTATAGGACACGACGTGTCCGTGCCAGCGATCTGGCGTTCTAATTACCGATTTCGCAGGCCCAAAGTGGCCAACGGGTTCGACGCGTCGATCTTCCAGCGACCATTCGAGCCGCGAATTTAATTTCCACTCGATGAAAAATTCTACGAGACGAGAGATTAGATAAAAGCGTTAGAGGTGGCTAGGGTAAGGAAAGAGACGAATAGCCGGAGAGACAGAGAGAGAGAGAGGAACAGGGACAAAGGAAGGTCGTAGGATTGCCGGCGAGAGGAATCTACTTGAACGCCGTTCACGACGTAATTAGGCATTCAACCGATTCGGTCTTAAGCGCTTAATCGGCTTTGTTTCAACCTGACATCCTCTTAAACGCACGGCAAGCCGAGCCAGCCTGACTTCCGTGGTTCGTGCCACGAAGCCGTTACTTGTTGACAAACGACGCTCGCATACTTTCGCCGGGCGAGCAAAGCGACTCTGCAGGATAGTTTTCCGTGAAATATTAAAACGTCCAGGATGCCGTTAAGAAGTTGATTAAATTACCGTGGCCGGCCGGAAGCCTGAACGTGTTTACATCCTGACGGGGGGACCCCGGTCGGAAGGTACGCGAGGCATCGTTCAGGCCGCGTTTCTACGTTTGATAAACAAGCCGAGTCACGCGAATTCCCGTGGCTGTAAATATTTTCGATTCGCAAAGCCGGGGAAGAACGATAAGAGAGCGCGGAAAGTGGCGAGGGCAGCCGCGAGGCACTCCATTCCCGGCTCTATATCTTATTAACCCATTTGCATCATTAGCGTGCATGTACGCGCAATTTTTCTCCTCGTTATCACGCGAATGTGTACGCCGTATAGACGCGAATGCTCGCACTCGCTACCGTTCAACGGTAAAACGATATCAGTTAAACGAAGTTGTTTCCAACGATATGATACGCGCTGTAAGGAAAACATCCCTAGATTACACGCGCCGAGTTGGAAAGTAATCCAACGATGCATGCGATGTTTATAGCATGTTCACTGGAGATACGGGGTCGTGGTGGCGCTAGTGAGTACCGTGGCAACGAATGATTATTTTGTTTCTATAATATATTCAAACGGCCATCCAATGTAATGTTTTTTCTGAATATCCGTAAATTTAATTTGATAAGGAAAATTTGCTGAATTCACGAGTAATGAGTTTCGATCCTATAATTACTTTATGAAAAAATGTTTAACCCCTTAATATACGACGAATATTCATTTCATGTGTCACTATTGACTTTGACGCTTTTCCGACGCAAATTTCAAAGTAAAATGTTCCGTTTGTAAATTTATATACAACTGTTCAGTTGAGCCAAATTGAATAGTATTTTTTCAGAGCATCGAATTTCATTTTATTCGTATGTCAAGGGATTAAACATTTCCTATGGAGCAAAGAAGTGGCGAAAATTAATTTAACCGTTTGAAGATTCCAAAGACACTTCGTTATCGAGGTTTGCTCGTTGCGCATCTCTCGGTCCAGGGAAATAATTACGCCCGTAGTGTAATTTTAATAAGATCGTAGAATCCTATTACGCGAACAACGAGCACGGGAGAAAAGGAAAAATTCCACGGGACGTAGGGAAAAAATATCTCGTTACACGTGCCAGGGAACGACGTCGGCATTTCCACAAACTCGGCCGCAACTGTACGCCGAGTAAATATTTCGTTTGCCTCGTTATAACTGAAACCCCGGCCTCTGCCTCCTTCTTTTTCTCTGTGTTCGTTCCTTCGTCTTCCAGGAAGGGCCGTAAATTTGATTAACACCGATCCTGTCTAGGACGATAGTTTTTTTTCGTCAGCGATAGGCGCCAATTTTCCCGGAGCGTTACAGCGAACCGGTTTCGCTGACATTTCCGAAGCAAGAATACAATATGATGAACTAAAACTGTTATCCGGCAGCGACCGCAGCGGGACCTGATACTAACTGTCAGACCGCAACTACCCTCTTACTACCGGCTAACCACGACCGGTTCTATTACCACTGTTTCACCAGGCTCGCCGGTAACTGCTAGCCGACCACTAGCAGTCGATCGATACTTATTCCTGCTCTTCCGTCATGCATTACCGCTTCGCTGTTGAACGGGGAAGCGTGTCCGGGTGTGCAGCAAGGACCAGAAAAGTTCCTCGTCCTGGCAACCAGCCGCGATTACTCCAGACACCTTCTTGACACCCCGTCACCGCGCATCCGTGTTCCGTTAATGAAGCCTCGTGTGCACTGCTGACGTTTCACGCGAGACGCTGCCTATACCAGACGAACGCGTTTCAAAGCTTGCGAGAAAAATGAATGGCGAGGGAGGGCCGCTTTCAGAGCACCGTGTTTTGAATAATATCGCAGGCCCGCGGAGGGAGTGCTTAATTACGTGATTCGAGCCGCGCGGGGATTATTTGACAGATGGATTTGTTTTCTATGGGACTGAGGGTACACTCTCGTTTAATGCAGGGACATCGGGGCTGTTGGATGGGTCAGACTGATTGCGAGCAATATTTTCAGAGGAAGGGCAGAGTTCACAGGTGGGTCAGACTAGGTCTAACACGTGAGAACGGACTAGAATCAGGATTGGAATGGAAAAGGCTATTTTTGGAACTACTTTACCTTTAAGCACTGTCTGAGATTACGCGTCATTTGTAAATGGAGCAATCCTGATGTATAATCTTCTCTGGAGATTCTAACTCGAGTACCATAGAAATATGGAAACGAAGAATTGATTATTTAGAAAAATAGAGGATATATAGTAACAAGTATAGTATCTAACCAGGACACAAGCATAGCTAGAGTGTCTTACTGCACTCTACCATACAATAAAATAAAATAACAGTTCACAGGCGATTCTAATACGGAGTATAATTGTTATAAAATAATAATTTCTCTAAAATTTCTCTTTATTGACACTACACACTGCCTATGGCTAAACAAAGCACGCTTAGACAAAAGAAACACGTATCTGTTTGCCTTCTAACGTTTAAAAAGGGAAATGAAACAGAGACGTATCCTGTAACTCGTAATAACCATATCGTACAGACCTGCAAACGTTTCATCTTCTTTTCATTGAACAAAAAGCGAGATCAAGCGTGTAGAAATTCGAGATGAAGCATAGAATGATGAATGGTGCAGATTAAAGGGAAAATCAGGAAGATTATGCGAGGGGAGAGGGCAGATTTATTTCTACGCTTGGAAGTATTTATATCGAAAGTTGGCGTCTCCGGTTGCAAGGTAAACCAATAGAACGGGATCGTGCAAGGATAGGCACGTAGAACCGGACCTGTATACGTACGTGCATGCTGGTAGTCGTAACGGATCGTGTCTGGAAGAACAAGTAGAACCGGGTCGTGCTCGAGCAAACGAGTAGAATCCCATCTCCGAGGACCGAGTTTAAAGAAAAGTTTCGACAATACTCCTCGAGCTGACGGGGCTAATCTGCTTTACGTTAATCCGATATTCCTCGATAGATACGCGACGAGTTATTGTGCCGGTGATATTAATTTCGCAAATTTCCAAGTAACCGCGTTACCGGAAGGATATTATTCGTTCGGAGACGTCAGCGGCGCGACGCTCCTGCTACGACAAAGGCGTTCGTTTTACGCGTCGGATCGGAGATACGGCGCAACCGGGGACAAGGAATTGATATACGAGGACGTCTGATCAGACAAAACTCGCGCAAATGCGACAAGGAGGGTATACTTGCGCTTGAATCATCGTCATCCTCGAACGTGAGGCTGCATATTTCGTTTTTCGCTACTATAGTTCATCCGATGAGTTAAAACACGTAATCTGTCACGTGATTTTTTGAGTTATGGACGCAGCTGTTGGTTGACATAGGAGTAAATTTTCAGAACATTTATTTAATTTCTTAAATGTGAGCTATAAGTTTCGGACAAAATTTTCCATATCAGCGTATATGCTAGGGCTTGAGAATTAATGAGCCGGTACTGCACTGCTGGTGTCTGGTCTCGTTAGAAAAATTATGAGAATGTTAAATTCGCCCATCCAAAATTATCCAGTATTTCCAAATAATCGGGGTGGTACGCTAAATATTCGAAAGAAGCGTTATCTTAGACAGGAGGTTATTCCTAGATTAATTACGCACGAAGGGATGTTATTAATTTTCCAAGAGAAAATTCCCAAGTTATTTCCGCGTGACGGAAGAATTTCAGAGCGGAAAGTTCGCAGCGTTACAATTACAGCGACGTATTTAGGAAGCCTAGTTACTATTTCAGAGCCGCGAGGAGGAGACTGGCTCTCGTAACCAGTTATTCGCCGAGTTCTTGCCCGAGTGTTCCAGTTTCTCCTCTCGCGTCCTGAGCTGATTTCCCGCGGAATCAATAATTATAAGCAATGGAAATCGAGTCACCCCGGTGGACCCCTGTCGGTATTCTCTTATATTCACTCGGGGAATCGTCGTAGACCGCAGCGCACGATCGCAGGGCATCCGATTCCGGGTAAATCGTGCGCGGAATATGGTGCCATGAGCGAGGATACCGGTTACTATTCTCCGGCGTTGCTTCAGTGATTTAAGGAACCAGTCTGGCTTCCCGTCCCTCCAGTCACGTATCACGGAGGAAAGTGTACGATGATATATATCGTCAACATTCAGCGGGTTCGATCATCCCTTTCCTATTCCACCCATCTGTGAACCGTGTTTAATAGCATTTCGATGTGCTGACACGTGCTGCGAGGAATTGTCCCGGGCTAATGAAAATATTCCCCAGGTGACGAGCTACGAAGGGACGATCGTTGATTGACGCGGAATTTTTGTACGAGATTTGAATTTTGAATTCTCAGCGTTCAGTACTGAAATCTCAGTTCTCAGACTTCTGTTCAGAGATCTGAGATTAGAGTTCTTAGTTCTAAGATTTGAATTTTGAATTCTCAGTTTTCAGTATTGATTTTCAGAGGTCTGAGATCGAGTTCTGAGTTCTGAACTCTGAGATTTGAATTGTTTAAGTATTGAGTTCCCGATTCTGAGATTGGAGTTCGGAGTTCTATGATTTGAGATTTATGTTCTAAATTCTGCGATATGAGATCTGAGATTTGAGTACTAAGTTTCGAATTATGTAGTTTGGGATTTGAGTTTTAAATTCCGAATTCCGAAGTCTGAGATTTGAGATTTCAGATTTGAGATCTGAGTTATTGTTCCATAACGAACATTTAACCTGTGTGCCTGGCTCCCGTCCTGTCCACCCGTTTCCATTTCTTTCCCCTTTTATCACCCTTTTCCGCTTAAGGTCCTGAAACCCACGGTACCACATTCGATTTCCCAATTTCGCAAGTTCCGGTTCGATAAGTTCCGAAGAAACGCGGTGATTAAACGGAGGGAAAAAAGGTAAGAAAATGGCCGGCATCGATGAGAATTACGCAAACTCGAGCGAGGGAGCAATTACGTCCGACGATAAGCTGCGTACTTTATTCGCGACGCCCTCGCTAGACGATGAATGCGGCTCGTTATTCCTCGAATGGCGAAAATCACGAAGGGACTTTAAGCGTTGTTTAGAAGTCTCAGACTGGGCCAATTAATTATGAAAAATATAAACCGGCCGCCGAAGGAACGGGGACGAGGCAAGGGCGGTTGCTAACGGTGGCAAGAACCGAGGAATAAAAACCCTCAAGGACGGTAATAATGGAACGGAGGGGTGGGCACGGGGTAAATGCCAGAGGGAAAGTAGTCGTGAATTTCATTATCAGAACAATGGTACTCCTGGCTGAAAGAATTTGACGAAATTTGTCAGGCGACGCGGAAGTCTCGCGATTACGCCGATCTTACTTCAAATTCGCGATGATTCAGGCATTTGCGAGGAATGAAAAACTCAGATCTACCCGATTGACCGCGAAAGTATTAAAATATACCAACAATTTGACATCTGTGTTCTGTACCTTAACGCTGAGATACCGGTCAGAAACGTGAACCTAAATACTAAGTACTTAAATACTAAATACAGTCGAGAGACGTATTGTCAATTGCCAAATAATAAAATACCGAGTGATACCTGAAATATTGAAATATTAAAATATTTACGAGACAATTACACGATTATAGTAATTCACATTTCCTGTTATGTTATGCCAAAAAAACGTCATTAAATTTGGTAACCAATAATCTCGGTGCAATACGGTAAATAATAAAATTTGAACAGGAACCAATATACCCTTCGCAATCGTAAAAATAAAATGAGTTAAATGAATGCAAGTAACATATCACGTTATAGTAGATTCGTCATATTAAACAGGTTGAATGATACATGAGCAATCAGTGATCCACGCTGAAGCCTCATATGGGAAGAACCGTTTAGTTGAAACGAATAATTATTTCAACGTAACCCGAGATGAAGCTCCCAGTGCTGTATTAATTTAAAACTGTTCCAAGGCCATTGCACCATGCACGTACACACATATAACCCATCGAATCACTGATACCCGAAATTCCTAGCTCACAGGCTCTCTGATTATTTCTGCAAGCGAGCTGAACTGAGGAAACTGCTGCGTTTCCAATATCCGAAAACACCAACATAACCGAGAGATCCATTGCAAAACTCAATTTACAGACAAATATTTAAACGAGAGTTTCTATCGCATAGTTCTGCCAACACGTTAATGTAATTAATCAAACTTCTTCAAATTTTCCAATTCTTCGGCAACAAGTTCGTGCCATTAAGTCTCCAAACCCCTTCCAATTTATATACCAAAAAATTCGTGTGAATTTTCGAGGTAAAAATAAATTCTATCCAAATTTGTTTCCGCGATTAAACAAAGCAAGAAGGGAAAAAAGAAAAGAAATATAAGATGCCATACAAGTTCATACCATTACGTCTTCAAACCCCTAGCAATTTATATACCAAAAAATTCGAGTAAATCTTCGAGGTAAAAATAAATTCGATCCAAATTTGTTTCCGCGTTTAATCAAAGCAAAAAGGAAAAGAAATATATGATACCATACAAGTTCATACTATTACTTCCCAAAACCCCTAGGCAATTTATATACCAAAAAATTCATGTGAATCATCGAGGTAAAAATAAATTCGACGCAGCCTCCGCGATTAATCAACGCGAAAAGGAAAAAACGGAAGAGAAANAAATATAAGATACCATACAAGTTCATACTATTACTTCCCAAAACCCCTAGGCAATTTATATACCAAAAAATTCATGTGAATCATCGAGGTAAAAATAAATTCGACGCAGCCTCCGCGATTAATCAACGCGAAAAGGAAAAAACGGAAGAGAAATATTCGAAGAAGATACCGTACGTAGGCGTGGTATTTTATGAAAGCCAGTTCCGCGAGACATCAATTCAGGGATAATCTGGCAAAACAAGGAGAATCCGGTTCGATGAAATCGACACAGTGCCGATCTTTGGTAAACCATCCTCGAGGATGATTATTTTTCTCTGTTTATTACCCTCGTTTCGCGTTCTCCTCTCCGTCTCTCCCTTTTTCGACGCCGGTTCAGACGCCCTCTTGTTGCTACTCTCTCTCTCACACGCGCGCGCTATCCGCTTTCACATAGTCACGCATCCAGATCAGATAATACCGTGAATTACTGCCGCTTATACGCCTTGAGTGGCGCCATATATCAACGGACGTGCTTCATTCCTTTCCCAGATTGTGTATTGGAAAATATGGCGTGTCCATGTCGAACATGATGAAGGACCGTCCAGCAGGGGCGTGCACAATGTTCGTACGTAATACCTCATAATCATTATGTATTACCAGCGCTATCCGACCCACGGCCGAAATTACAGGTATGCTTCGAAACGTTTGCGCCCTTGCCCCATTACCGAGGCAACCGAACGTTAAACAAATAACAGCGAACGCCAACCAATGCGCGATCCTCGTTCGACCAAGACAGTGGGAAAGATGCATTTTCCAATATTTCGAAAATTAAGTTTAATGAAACAGGGAAAGGTTGTTCAGCCTAATTTAAAAGGACTATATACTGGCTTAAACCCTTTGCACTCGGTTGAGAAACATAGAATTTCGAAGATTCTCTGTTATCAAGTGGAAGACATTTTTTTAAAAAGAAATGGTATGTAAATTGATACGTAGAATTATTTTATTTCGATTTTATTCGAAAAGAATTCACTTCTCGAGTGTAAAGGAAATTAATGTAGAATAATATGTATATAATAATGTTCAATATATACTGCAGAGGAATTTCATAAAAGTTTGACATCGGGAAACCGAACTTAATCTAGAATGCTGATAACTTAATATTGTACCAATGACTATGTATTATTTTAATGGATAATAATACAACTATATACTATTAATATATATACTAATAATATACACGATATAGAATACTTTAATATCGTAATACCTAACAAATAAACTCCTCTCACCGTCCAATAATGCAATGAAAAACACCTTACCTTTCTAGCCTAAACAATAATTCTGAAAAATCTCTCGTAAGTTACCTCTGACAAATTTCACCGATAACAAACCGCTTTGATCAACGCTATCCATCGAAATCGTCAGCCATTGGATATCAACTCGATCTAAAATATTGCCAATTTTATACATTATACACCAGTTTAATAATAATCATAGTAACAAGCATATTTAACGCAAACCACTCGTCCGCAGTAATAAATCACTGCACTTGTCCGGATTACCGATAATGTAATAGAAAACACGATTACCTCGAAAGAAACAAAACGCCCGTCATCGAATTTTCCATAAAAAAAAGAATCTGCACCTAGGTAAAAAGCCTGAATATTCCCCGGGTCTAGGAAGGGAAGAAAGGAGAAAAAGGACGAAAGGAAAGAATAAAAAAATCGCGTCGCTTAAGGCTCTTCGGCACCGTCCAATAACATTCCCCTATATAGCGGCAATATTTTCGAAAATATTCTCTCGTCACGGTTCCCGCGTCCCATATGCGCGGCCAGCAAATTGCTGCAAGTCCCGCGGAGCGACGGTGATTTTCGCTCAGAGGATATCCACGCGCTTTTTCGAAACTCCGTTCCTCGAAGCGAGCATCAAAAATGAGTTTTTCCAACGGTGTCTCGACGTCGATCCGAATTTCGTTCAATCAAGCGGATTGAAAGGGCTGTCCGCGGGAGGTAGAGGAGGATTTCGCGAACGACGAAGGCAGAGAGACGCGGATGAAAGAGGGAGAAAGAGAGTGCACTATTGTGTTTCATGCAGTGGAACTTGGACGAACCCCGCTGTCACTTTTTCCCGGGCCGGGGCGAAATGTCGAGAGAAATTACACGTCAGCCGCGTCTGCAATGCCGGCACGTAAAAACTGATCGGCCGATCGAGAAGAGCGAACAATTCCGCGTCGGCGAATGGATGGTTTAAAGGGTAATTTGGAACGATGCCACTGATCAATGGTGTCGGACGTAGGCCTGATATCGCCCAGCGAAAATCCGACTTAGAGCCCGGCCCCCTCCTCCTGCTGCCCCCTCTGCCGTATCGGCATCCGACCAGGGAACGCTCGGGGCTTTGGTCTCATTGCGACCAAATTAACCCTGCGATCGAGCGTGTCCCTGTGCCATCGGCTCGTTAACCCGCCGCGGATGTCGGCTCAACGTTCACCCAGGCTTTGCCAATCGTTTGTTTTCACCGACCTCTAGATACAAGCACTCTCCTCCTATGCATGTTTACTTTGGTGATAAGCAACCTGTAAACTAACCTCGAAAGGTCAAACAACGAGGTTTTTTCGGTAGATAGCTGATGTTTTGATTAATGGAGTTGGTAGGAGATCAAATAGAATGGGATTGTTTATTCTGTGTCGACGAAAGGAGTAAATATAATGGATATAACGATTAATAGAAACCTGAATGTACGGCGTCACGACACGTGACCTCTCGTGTCGACGCACGCTACGCCATGTTTCTTTTTCCTCCAGTAAGGCCCTACTTTTGAACTTTAGTTCTCCCGGTGACTGCTAGATGACGCTCACGTGCACAATGGTCGCTAAATACAAATGTACGGTTACGAAATTAGTATTTTTTATTTATATTTGTTATTGAAGATAGCGATATCGTTCACAGGTTATTATCACATATATTATCGATATGTGTTGATGGATCGCTGTTAGGAGTAGATAAGAGCAAAATAAGTCATACCAAGTTCAAATTTTATTTTGATTAATATATATAATCATTTTTGTAAATTTATATCTTAACAAGAGGTGTCTTCCATTATTAAAATTCGAGCATAACCATATACAGATTTATTTGCAATATGTTTTACTAATAAAGGTAAGCAAATCGTATTTAATATTACCCCCTATTCGTACTTCAACGAGTCTGTCTCGTGATGGAGATTTTGGATCAAACATGATTATAACATGCCAAGCTCGCAGAATGATATTTTGTCAGTTACAATCTTTAATCTATATCACAGGTATTTATATTTCGACTCGTATTGCGGTTGTTGGTCTGTTCTATTTTTGGGCCGAGTTTTGTCGAGATAAATGGCATGGAAAGAGGTTAACTAGTATAAAGAAAATTAAACCATACATCCATTAATATATATCTCTCGTGATTTTTCTAACAATGACGTAGCTATCGAGAAGAGAAACGCGGATAAAATTGGGAGATAACTGGTTTCGCTATTAAGGTTATGTTCGACTCGATTGTCGCGCCATGCGGCGGCGAATAGCGAAAAGAGGGAACAGGGGCGACACGTGCCGATGAAAGCAACGCAACAAACGAGTATAATTAGTCGGCCATCGTCGAATCGCTTCTCGCGCAACGTTATGGGATTCTCTGCCGCTTGACGAGTCGCGAAATGCTAATTAAATTCTACCGCGGCTGTTGATGGCTGGTTGGTTTTAGTTTAAAGTGGAACGCGGAAAATTTTATTGAAACGTTGCGAGCCAGCCAGCAGATCGATGCGAACTTTTTTTTTCCCCTCCACATCGTTCCTGCGTGAGCCCCGTTTTGTAACATTCGCGAGCTTCTCAATGGTTCCTTTTTTGCTCGTGTTCACGAAATACCTGCAAGGTAAATATTTTTATTTAATTTCCACGCGGAAAGTTCCCCGCGCTCCGGACTTTTTCATCGTTATAATTTAAAATTCCGAGTATTAAGCCGAATTTTCGCGAACCCGTTTTCTGCAACCGTATATTATACGAGATTAATTTCGTTCGTTTCGAATCGAGATAAAAATCGAACGAGACTCGTTCCTGTTCGCGTGACGATCTGAGGTTACGCGACGACCAAAATGGCCGACGTTCGTCGAGATGAAACGAGATGTTTCACGTTCTTTTTCGATAAAGGAAGAATCTCTCTGACATGTCCAGAGGAGGTGAACTTTTCTCCCTTCGACTCATCGAGAATTCGCGTTCGTTAACGTGACGTTACCCGTCGTTTCCTCGGCGAGTTAGTCGAAATAAAACGTGCCGTAATGTGCAAATAAAGTGGTACGAGATACGGCTACAAGGCGAGAAGATGAAACTACATTAATTATGCAGATTAAGCCGGAGAAGAACAATCGGCGATAAAATTTCTGATGTTACGGGCACGTTGAAGGATGAAGATATAAAACAGTCCTCCGCGCTTAACCCAGATACATTTTTATCGAAGGAATTACGACTCGAAAAAAAAGTGTGTAAAACGCTCTTTATACTTTTTATATCTTTTTTATGTCAGGATGCTCTGTTGCGTACCCACGTTAAATTCACCGTAAGTAATGAAGAATAGACGTTAAAGAAACGTTGCTCGTGCTATTTTTTTTTCTCTCTCACTCTCTTTCCATCAGCCTCGTTTCGATTCCAGATCGATCCCTACGAGCAGCCTCGCTGCACTTTGCGAATTTGACTGTCTGGCCGATATTTCCTGGCAGCGGAAGAAGCGAAATTATTTGAAAAAAAACGAAAATGTTATAAATTCGTAGTGTAATAATCGCGATTCCTCTTTGAACACATTTATCAAGTTCAGATTTCAGAAGCTTATTACATGAGAACAGAAGGTGAGTCAATAATAGAAGTACACACTTTTATCACATACTAATTTGTTAAAATAATATAGGACAAAACTTACGAATATAAAATTCTTTCATGGAAAATTACGTGTCCAGATTAATGACGATAGAAATAACCTTAAATGCGTTAATCGGTGTGATTTCGGTCTACAAAAAGGAACATTGTTCTTTGCAAATAAACTGAGAGATGAATCTAGATCTTGGAAAAGCGTGATATGAAATAAACGATATTCAACCCCAACGATGACACAATGTCATTTTCTTCTCGTACAAACGATCGTAACAACATGCTTAACTACTTGAAACGCGGAATAAACGTTCGGTAATTGTTTAACACGGCACATGTTTCAACAACCATTGAATCCGCGGATAAAGATCGTAAGCACCCGATACGCGTGTACCGGGTGTCAAAAGCCAAAAAAAGGTGTCAATCGCGTTAGAAATCTCAAGCAGGTTGAAAATGGCGAAATAACGGGTGAACAAAAATTCCTTCGCAACACGCATTATCCCGCGGCCTTAATTGCCGATAATTACCTTTTACGCGGGTAAATTCGCGGCAAACAAAGCGTCGTCGAGCCACCGGTATAACTCTTTAACGAAGTTAAAACTAATTACGCGACAATGTGTTCAGCGAACGCAAGCGAGAATGAGACGCGGCGGGGAGGGGGGCTATTCATCGGTTTCCGGGCGGGCCAATAATTTTCGATATTAAACGCTAACGAGCCTGCAAATTTTCTATATATTTCGTGCCCGCGAACAATCGCATCAGCGAAATCCATTCGGACGCGTCCGACTGCCATGATCGCGGTCCACGCGGAAACCACACACTGTCGCCGATTTAATTCGGCATCCGCGCGGCGTGTAAACAATTACCTGCATGGGCCAGAAAATCCTCGGAACGGACCGTCACTGGATCATGCTCTCGTTGTTCCCTCGCCGTTATTTTTCAATCTTCCCGCGCTATTGCGGCGAACCGTGGTCAAAGCTCTGCTCGCAATATTTGCGAACTTCGGATTAAATCATTAACTGCCACGAAGTACTATCCGAAATTCTGGGACCTTGATTTCAGTTAGGTGTGCCTTGAATTTTGTGACATTTGTAAAGATAGTGCTACAGAATTCTTGATACATGGAGGGAATTTTAGAGATCTTTTGCTTTTAGAATTAATTAGGGAACTATTAAACGCGTGTATATCTTCTGTTAAATTGCTATCTGCTTCGCGAAGTTGTGAGAAATATTTGTAATGGAGGGACGTGTTCTTTTCCTTTTAGAATTAATTCGAGAACTAATGAATAGAAGTAATATGTATTGGTTTCAGAATTAATTTATGTATTTGTATTTGTAGTAACTAGTGACAATTACAAGATGAAGGTATCTTGTGTCTTTGGAATTAATTAGGGAATTAACGAATACATATATGCTGTACGGTACATTTTTGGTTTGTGAATAAGCTTTTGTAATCCATTATAAATTCGGTTTATGAAGTTGTGGAAAATGTTTGCAACGGTGGAAGGCATTTTCCTTTCTTTAGATTCAATTCAAAAACTAATGAATGCAAGTAACATGTATTGTTTTTAAAATTTATATTTGTATTAACTAGTGGCAATTGCAATTTTCATGAAATTGTGAAAAATATGTGCAGTAGAAGATAGTGTCTTTATAATAATATATTTTTATAATATAATTTGTTTTTTACACGTGTTAGTTAAAATTTGATTTATGAAGTGTATCATGTTTCTGTTATTTAATAATATACTACTGTCCGGGGAGTTAGAATTATTGTTTACATTTATCTGTGTATCGGATTAACCGTTGATCGAGGTATCAATTTGAAATTAGCGCTGCAGGTGTCAATTGCAACGCGATATATGAAGTTGCGGAAAATATTTGCAATGAAAGCAGGTTTATTTGAGCTATAATACCTGATATATACGATGAGGATAAGGAGAAGGCAAAATGTGCTGACGGATCGGATAACTCAATAAGGTGGAAGGTTGCACTATTCCAAGGTTCAAGTTCTGGCCCGGCGAGATGGTCCCATTGGTCCTTTTTATACCTACATATTCTATCCCGACATTCGTTCTTGCACCTTTTTCTTCTCGAGTGTCCAGATAACCGTATCAACCCGATAAATCTTTATTTGCGGTACCAGCTGTTCCAACTTTTCGAGAATTGTAGAACTAGACGGGATTACACGGAATTCAGATTAGAAACGTCGATATAGCGAAACACTGGTGCAATTTTCCGAGAACAAGTTCGCATGTATCCAAGAAAATATAAATCTAGCTGCTAATTTATTTTTCAGTCCTAACTTCTAAATCTGTACCGATTATTCCTTATAACCAATTGAAGAGCCAAATAAAATTATTAAAAATAAACACCCTAGGATGCATTATCTTCGTATATATCTTAGGTAAAGAGACTCACTTTCTTGACATTCATTAGGTGAGATAACCCTTTCAATGGGAACTATGGTCCTCACATACTTTTATCTATGCCAAGTTCAATGGGAACCATAGATCCGACTTTGCAAATGTACTGCCACGTTTTAAGGAATTCACGCTTTATTCGTTCCCTATGATATTCAAATATACGCGAAATGACTATTGTTGACGTCGAGGGATTTTATTATAAAAAAAAAATAAACGTATTTCGTGGAAGAATATATTTATTACACGAACGTACAATGAGAACTGTCATTTGAGCCCACGCAGGTGAAAAAAGTCTCCAGAAAACGATAGAAAAGTGACACGCGCTGTCAAAAGATACGTAGATAGAAGAGTTTATCTTCAGTATTTAATTTATACCACGACACAATGACACTACGTAACATACGAATTTCACGATTATCGGAAACGAAGTTTACGTCAGTCATGAATGTCTGGGAATAATTCAGCGACGAAAGGGGCAAAGGAACATAACCTGCTCACTCGCAGCTAGGCTCGGAAATGGCGGTACAGGACAGGGGATTAATTTCCAGCAATTTCTGCGACTACACAACGATTTCGCCACGCACGACAACGCCATTCATCTAGCCAGAGGAGCCTGAACAGGGAAGAAAGGAATCGTACAGGGGTTTCGCCGAGCGGCAGCTACTTAGCGCGCCAAAAGGGTTAATCGTAGCTCTTTTTATCGACACAATCAGCCGCAGCAACGGGGTGCGGGGCGTGTAACGGGAGTTTACGAGCGGCTGATCCGGTTTTCTCGGGCGAGAACGGCACAAAAGGAGCTGCTGCCGTTGGCGAAGGCGGCCAGCTCAGGATGCGCTCGTTTCAGCCGCGATCGTTACAGTTGTAACGGCGGGGTGCTGCACGAAACTGCACGAAACCTCTTCGTGGCCCGAGATTAATTGCGTTCCGGGTTTTCTCCCCGGGCACTAAACGCGCCGCGGTTCGAACGGTCTCGCGTTTTCCGCTGGAAGAAGTACAGCGCGATGATAACGGACAATGAGCCGCGAACGAAATTAGAACTCGGCCGTAGCCCGTTCCACGCGGCTCTTTTTCGTTCCGTAATGGAAATTTGGTTGTTTATTGGCGGAAGGATCGAGCGACCGCGGGGAAAAATAAGAAACACCAGGAGCGAACCGAGGATCGCGTTAGAAAGCGGCGGCCACCGCGATAAATTGAATGGAATTTACGGCCCCGGCGAGATTGCTTACACTGCTTTTGAGAACGCTATTCTTCGGCCCGGCCCCGAAAGCCGAGGAAATGTTCAGGGCTTTAATCATTCTTTCCTTGCTGCCGGGTGCCCTCGTGTTTGCCAGCGAGCTCGAGAGGGAACGAGAGAGGAGAAACGTTGAGTAATGCCGGCCGGGAGTTCTCTCCCCTCTGGCGTATACCTCTGTCCTTTGTTAATTAAATGCGAGCTGAAATAATTTTCATTTTTGTCCCGGCATCGAGCTCTCTCTCCCTCTCCGCGTTTTATTTCGCTCCACGGTTATTTCCGTTCCTATTCTGTCATTTATTACGACAGCTTTGATACGGAACAATACGGGGCGGTTCGAGCGTTTCTAATTTCTGGCCGATAGACCAACGTTTGACTCGACTCGGTAACGTGCCGGATTACGATTCCCACTTCGAAATCGAAGAATTGTTATTATTCGCTCGTTGCGCGCATTTTCTGATTAATCTCGCTTGACAAACCAATTTGCACCACAAACGAGCTACTATTCGATCAATTTCGGTTAAATATTCAAATCTTTTCGCTGATTTCGCATTATACGCGGAGCGGTCGTTTAACGATGTTTAGAAATTAATATAACAGGGGAAGTACACTTCATAGCTCGGCCATTTTCACGAACTCGAAGAGTTAGCTCTTTGGGGTACCGTGGAGTTAAAGAAGTCCCTCTTTCATGTATGGAAATGCATGGTGAGATATTTTTAATCACACCTCGAAATATTGCAAATTTATGACGACAAAATGAATTGAATTGCCTATATTATGCAATACCTTTATTAACAAAAAATACCAATTTTTTTTAATTGCGACATGGATCAATTTTCAATTTTCTCAAAGAGTTAACGTACAATAAAAGGACCGATCTCTTCATATTTTCATAGTAAATAAAATTGTTAGGAAGAAGACGTGTGTTGTGACGATTATGGGTGTCTGTATGCGAGTGTGAATCGGCTCGATAACTAGTGAGACAATTAGAATAATATATCTAGAAATTTCTTCGGTAAAGAGATGTCGATATACACTTACACTTATCCAGATTCTTTCTTTTATTTTGTATCGTGGTCTGTTTTCAAGTAAAATTAATAGGCGAATCTTTGAAGTAGAGGTTAGGTGGAACAGTGGCGCCATCGCGCAGGAACGTTGGCCGCGTCGCGGCGCTAGAGTAGCCCGCGATTATCCTGTTTTCATTCGCGACGACTCGAAAGTATCCGGCCACTTCTGATTTAACGCTGGTTTTACAATCAAGCCACGGCTCATAAAGTCGAAGTGCACGCACCTACCACGGATTTATGAGCGCATGCATACGCGATGCGCTTCAAATTTTCCGCCCCTCTCACTCTCTCCCTCTCTCTCCGACGTTTACTCCTCTGCGGTCTTTCCTTTTCCCTTGTTGCCGTTGCTTTAACTTTATGATACCGAGTTTTATCGAGTCAGAGGCTGTAAACTCGCAATCAGTCGAAGCGTCGAATATTCCACGGCGTATGCACGCGCGTTGTTTCAGCCGCGTGACGGCGTCACGACGCTCCGGTGAGGCGTCGTTACGACGCAACGGTGAAATACGAACTGCTTCTGAAAGGACCGGCAATAATTCGGCAACAACTTCTATTCACGATGGAAAGTTTCCTGTTAGTCTTTCTTCGTTCTCGGTCTCGATAGCACGGCCATAACTCTTATACCGTTTTTGAAAGCGCTCGTCGGGTTGTAAAATGCAAGCGTTGATTTACGTTTATAACCATATTTTCACTGTGTCCCACAGACATCTGTACGCAGAGAGCCTGCCATTTTCGGGCATCTTAAGGCGAGATTGTGCGCAAAATTTGGAGAATTTATGCGTCTCTTACAGTCCGCGTAATTAAATAGGACGTAACATAAATCGTTGCTGATAATAGTTCCGTCTACGAAATGTTTTATGAACGACGACATCGAGAATTCAACGATCAATCAAAACGTAGAAATTAGGTTCGACTTTATAGGTTAAGAGAATAATACTCTTCGGGAAAATAAATTATTCCTTTGTAAAGAGTATTTATACGTAAAAGCTATTCGTACAAGCTCTAGAACAAACATGTTGCATCATGTCCTGGATTTTGTAAGGAAATACTACAAACTGCCAGTTCTAGACGACACGCTAGTCCAAGTCGATTCTTGGAATGTCCCTCTTAGAATTCCTAGAACTCGTGATTTAGCCACGTCGCAATGACATTCGTACCGATAAATATTAAAGAATGCCGGTACAGTATATAATTCTATTATTCAAAAGTTACAAATTGATGTTAAAATCGAAGTGGTCGAGCATTATGCATAAGCCACAAGGAAATTTGAATTTAAATTAAAGAGTTCTTTAATAATCCGCGCTGTAACGTGCGCGGTAACTGAAAGCGGAGATAAAACGTAACTGATTCGACGTTTAAAGATGTGTAATCGTTCAGGATTATTTTTCCAAAGTAAGATCGCGAACCGCTTCTTCTCTTTATCGCTTTTATACAACGGTCCAGACAGGTTATGTACCTATTAGCACTCTCCCGGTCACGTGCCGACGTTTTATGTCGCGCCATTTCAGAATTTAATACCGCCCTTCAATCTCCGCTTAATACGGCGATACAAATCTCACAGATTGGTCGGATTAATTTTCATAATTAACTTTCATAATCGTTAGAGAAATTACGAAAAAGTGATTACGCGGAGATTTAGCTACACGACATCTAATTTCGAATTAATTAATCGAATGAAATTGCAGCCGAGCTTCCACTCGGCGCCACCATTTTATACAGCGGATTTCGCTCCTCGATGTTTTAAATTGGTTAACTGCTTCTCACCGTTTAGCTGAACTGTATCATATCAAACGATAGGTCTACACCCTGTTATAAATGCACACCAAGATCCTTAACGTTGAGTCGCGTGTTAAGGCGGATTATTTATGTATCAAGAACAAATTCATGCAAGCCAACTCGGAATCGGAACTCGATGCAACAAAACAGTTCACGAAACGGAGTAACAATGGTAGAATTTCATTTTTAAGAAAACAAAAAAGGGAAAAATTCCACTAATCGTTAATCAGCATCCGAACGGAAATTCCCTGCACGCAGTAACGATCGCGGAAGGTTAAAATGACTCGTGCCAGGTGGCAGGTAAAACAGTGCACGAAACAGAGCCAACGCAAATATTTTATACCAAATGATACAGTTTCTTAAAAAAAAAAAAAAAAAAAATTCCACTAATCGTTAATCAGCATTCGAACGAAAATTCCTGCGCGCAGTAACGATCGCGGAAGGTTAAAATGACTCGTGGAAGGTGGCAGGTACAGGGCAATTAACGCGAACGAATTTCTCCTTCGTTCTCTCTTACGATTCTTAACTTACGAACGACATAAATCGCGCGGACAAAGACAGGAACAGAACAAGATAGAGAGAGGGAGCAGCCACTCGGTCTCGTGCATGCAAGCCGGGACGTGTTCGCAAAGCTCGGGAAGCTTTATCGTCCTCGAGTAATGGGCGGCTGTTTGCAAGGTGGAGGCGCGTATAAATTGCTTCGCGAGCAAGAGAACGGAGAATAAGAAGGAAAAACGAAAGTCGGGAAAAGGGAGCAGGGTAACTTCTCTATCCTCGCAGGATATCCAAGGCTATTCAGCGACGGTGGAAAGAAAGAGACGTAGAAATTCCGTGGGAAGAATACCTCTGGGTATTTAAGGGATAAAGTGACGCCTTGGACTAAACGCTGCTGCGTAAACCACCGCGACCCTTCCCCCACTCCTTTGCTTACTCCCACCCCGGCGCCAGTTCCTTTCACTTTTCCCCCACCCAGGGAACGTCCGTGCGAAGTGGAGGGGGTCGCGTTATCTCCCGGCGAATTGAAATATATTTTCCGGCTAGGTATAACGAAGCTCCGAGAAGAAGAGACGACCCGTCGCGAACCGGGAAGATCCTTCATCCGAAGCTAGCCTGGACGATAAGCTCGACGGGCCGGCCTTTTCTTTCTTTATTCCATCCCCACCCACCAGCCGGTCCCGCAGGGTATTGCGGGACAATGGAGAAACGTGGAAACAATACTAAGCCCTGTTCCGGATAGATTTCGTGTAATTTCGAGAAAAGGTCAGTCGGTGTGAACACGTCCGGATTGTTCGCCCCTGCTGCGGCTTGGCTCGCTTGTTGCTGGCCCAGTGTTCCTAGAAACGAAGCAATTCGAGACGCAGGTGGCAGAATGACTTCGTTCCCTTCTAACTGTAGCTCTCGTGCGTACAGCCCTTGAATAAAATACCGAAAGCGTCCGTATTTTTAGAAATCTCGTAGTTTAGCTTGTACGATACACGTTTCATCGCAGGCGAAGCTACTACTAGCGAAGGAAAATTGGATAGCAACGCGTAAACGCGCGGTAAAAGATTTTCAATTTTTTCCAGAGTTCGCAAGTTGACCTAACCGTTCGCCCGGTCGAGGCGGGTGTTTTAAAATTCTGAACGAAACTTCTGGCGAAGTACGCTGTGTCAGCCTGGGACAGGGACGTGTCGCCTCTGCCAGTCTTATTCCGTGCCGGAAGCGAGCCGAAAGGAGAAAGAAAAGGCAGAGATGGTGGTGGTAGAAAAAATTTCCCTATTTTCCTTATTTCACTTTCAAGGCACACCCGTCACTTGTCTTGGCGAAGTTATATTGTTGCTCGCGAGGAAACAGAGGAAAAACGGCCAGGAAGAAATTCTACCACGGTCTTTGCGGGGCAAACGCTTAACATCGTGACGAAGTGTTTCCAAGAGATTAACATGTCCCGCGTGCGTTCAATTTTACTATGACCCTTAGTTCCTTGAGCTGCGACATAGCTACTACTGTTTCTGAACATGGAATTTTATTTTATGCTTGTACAAATGTATGTGCCGAATGAATTTATGATAAACACCGCGATCTTTTATAAGTTCTCGTGGTACAACGATGTTTTTAAAACCAAATATACTCACGTACACAGGGTGCCTCAAAATTCACGTCATTTTTAAAACAAAGCATTGTCAACGAAAACAGAAGAAAACATAACAGGTGTCAGTTTAGGGTTATTAAAAAATAGAGAGTTATACAAATGAAAAGAAAGAAGAAATTACTACTTATAATTTTCAATTAAATGCTTGTACTTTGAATTTTGGGAAATTTTACATTTTTCTAGTTCGCTTAAATCCCGGATCATCGATTGAAATTTGATTGATACAATAATTTCCAAGTATCGCGAAGACGGAATTAAGAGGGAATGACAGGAATTGGAGAAAAATCTTGGCTCGGCTAGTCGCGTGAAACGAAGAGGATTCTAGAGGGGGAGAGGATCGTTGAAGCGAGTTGGCGGCGAAGTAATCGGGACGAGGGAAACAAATGCTAATCCGACGCACGCGGGAAATAGTATTTTCATAGTAAACGGCGGAACAACTTCAGGGCTGGAGACAATAGGGCTAATGGGGAAAGTCGGGAGACCGTGGCGAGGTCTCGTCCCGTTCCTCTCTTGACCTACAAAACGACAATGTGGAGATGCCGAACGCTCGACTTGCTCCTTGCAACGGTAAAAACTTCGATACAATCCTTCGACCCTCTTGAAACTGCCTCCGATACAATCCTTCCGACCTTTCTTGAAATCTCTCCTTACTTTCCAGGTTACTCGCCCCCGGGGGATGAACTTCTAAGCCTTTCGTGCGCCAATGAATCGCCTGCTGTTCGTTCAATAGCTCCAAGGGCGGTAGGAAGTACTCGGAAAATTAAATAAAAATAAACGAACCGTCGGTTCCCGTGAAGATGAGCTTCGCAAAAACGACACTAGCGAGAGGATTAATGGCTCCAGGTAAAGGCTGTTTAATTGTCTTTGAAATATCGGAGACATTACCGGGATTAAAGAGTCGACAAAACTTCCAACTTTAATTCAGCTGATATCGGATTCAGCCCTCTAGGAGACCATGTAACTCGGGGACAACAGTGTATTTATATTTCAGTTTTATTTTTCCACGACTCTCGGATCCGAATGACAAAGAAATCCTTCCCTGACGAGCAAATGATATTTTTTAATGAAGAATTTAAAAAAAATGTGGATTTAGGTTTATAAAGCGTAAATGTGGGAGAGAGTATTGATGTGTGTGTTTTGAAAGATCTAAAAGAAATAATATTTACGATTGACAACTATCGGTAATGACGAGGTGAATTCACAACTTCATATTTATGAAGATTACGAAGAAACTCCGCAAACGTTTCAATTTCATGTCATCGCTAATCTTCGATTAGGTCATATATAACGATAGGACACTAACGTAAAATTAAAATAAGAATCGTGTACCCGAATTCAAAAAAGAGATGGCTCTTTAAATTCCAAAGTCAATCCCAAATTGCGATGTTCCCTTTCTAAATCCTGCGTCAGTGGAACAAGGAAGAACGAGATTCCTTCGCGGCGGTTAACCTCGCGCCAATGCGAGTGAACTTGGAAAAACCTTCAGATAGGTCAACGTAATTGGTCCACGACGCTTTCTCGCAATTAACACCGGAGGATCTCAGGATCTGTGTTGTTCGCGCGAGATCTTTGTCTCGCCTTGTCCGGCGAGCCTTCGTCCAGCCGGCCACCTAGAGACGCCCTTATCAGCGTGCTCCAGTGTGGAAGAGTGAAACAAGGCCGGCCTCATTATGCGAAGACTGACGAAGCCCTCTCGTCTCGAGAGTCTCGTATTGTCTCGGAACGCCCGTTCTACGAAAATACCCGGCCTGTGTACCTTGCCAGAGCACATAGGGCACGGCTGCGTGCCGTAGACCTGCGTTTCACCTGGCGAACGAGCTCTTCGCCGTCTAAAAGAAGCTGCTGCAGAGTAGCACGCTCTGTTCTAGGAAAAATGCTGCCAGCAAGAATCGCCGGAACACTCGTTCTCTCTCTTTCCGGATTATCGTATTTCAAATTTCTCAACGACCTCTCTCAGCGGCGTTCTTTCGACCTGCCGTGTTTAAAAATCTTCACTCCGAAGTTTGTTCTTCTGTGGTAGCGCATGTCTTCCCTGTAATTCGCGAGGATCTTAGAGGTAGAGGTAGAGGTAGAAAGGCTTTCTTTTCTAATTTGTGTTGCAAAATGTGACGGATCGGTTAGGTTCTACGGAAATCTTCATTCAAAAATGATCACACGTGCTTATTTCACGGTTGCTTGGGAGGATGTTTCCTCTACTGCTAGATTTTATTTAAATGCCAAAAATATTGGATGTCTAGTAACATAGAACAGGAGATTAGAGCTCTCCAACAACTAATTAATTCACAAAATTTTCTTCGATTCGTTGTTTTCAATTGCTTAATAGTCAGGTCGTTGAAAGTAGTGTTAACCGTCACCAACAGTTTGACACTACACTTTGTCACTCATATTTTAATTATATATACCTGATGTATCGTTATCTTCGTTTCTGACCCTCAAAGGGTCAGCATTCTCATTAAAACTAGTTAATTTTATTCCACTTATGGAACGATCATTTCACAAAATTCTTCTGAAATTCCATAATTCATAGAGATAGGGTTATACTTTTAAATTCATAAATATCTTCCAAGTCTTCGCCATTCGTTATTCGTATTCATCCGCATCGTAAATTCTTCTTTCCAAATACAATAAGTCTTGCGATACGCCGAAACGAAATACACGACGTCGCACCAATATTAATTTATATCACAGTACATCCCAGATTTGCATATCCCCCGACACCTGTTAGTCACATCAGCGCTCCCTTTCATCCTCTTCTTTCCTAGAGAAGCGGAAGGGACGAACGAGAAGTAAAAAGCCTGAGGAGAGCACGTCTACTTGCTCGACGAATCACAAAGAGAAACGGGATAACCTCGTCGTTGGATTTTACACGTGTTGGCCGGAAAAGCGGCGGAAAGGTAGACGATAGTTTTATGGACACGTTACGGAGACAGGTCGTCGAGACGATCTCATATCGAGGGATCGTCGAGGATGTCGTCGATAGCAAATTGCTGTACCATGTCGATACGCCGCTCCTCCGGCGCCCTCTGTCTCGCGTCGCGGCGCTGCTGTCGCTACAGTCACGGAAACCTTGTACGCTTTCGTTACAACGGTTACTGTCGCCGCAGATGTTACGCGGAACGACATCCAACACGCGGCCTCATCCGCGAATTTGCATGTGTGAATTTCCCCTGAAATCGTCGCCAGCGCTGAATATTTCAAGGCGTAACAACCCGCGCCGTCCCGTGACGTAAAAGTCCGCCATAAACTAATACCAAGTCTCGCCGTATATCTCCGCGCCGGGACGGTGTCAGCTAGACGAGTCGCAAAAGTGAAACGAACAAGATGCGCCGCAATTTACGCGTATGTCCCAGTCACTCTGTTGGAAACGCGACGTACAACGGCTGGGGGAAAAAATGACACGATTATTGCTTTCATAAATCGCCACGGCGCATACGACGTCCCACGAATCCTCTGGATTGATCTCGTCCACGTTTTTCGACTCGAAATCGGTAAGAATCACGTTTACTCTAAGCTTCAAATGAGTTAAATTATCATTCTACGCCTTCGATTTCGAGTTTTCCGGTTCAAAACAACGAGCGAGGTGGAAATTCGTATTAAACGCAAATATTATGATGACGGGTATAAATAATTTTATAGAAAATCTCCTGAATTGATTTCGTCGACGTGTGTTTGTTTTTCGACACGAAATTGATGGAAATCACTGGGTTGTTTTTACTCTAAGCTTCGAACGAGTTAAATTATCATTCTATGTGTTCGATTTCGAGTTCTCGAACTCAAAGTAACGAGCGAGGAGGAAATTCCAGTTAAACTCAGATATTATGACCAACGTTCCCTCGAATCCTCTGGATTGATCTCATCGATACGTGTGTTGTTCGTTTTTCGACTCGAAATTGATAGAAATCACTGGGTTGCTTCTATTCTACTCTCCAAACGAGTTAAATTATCGTCCTGAAGGTTGGACTTCGAAATCTCGATCTCGAACCAACGAGCGAGGTGGAAATTCGAGTTAAACGCAAATATTATGACGACGGGTATAAATAACTTTATGGAAAACAGGCGGGTAAAAGTGGCCCGATGTTTGCGAAGATTGGAGAAATGATACGTGCTGTCGCGTGTGTGACATATTTGTTAGAAACGAGCGTAAAACTGGCTCCACTTAATTCCGTTTCCAAGCCCCGCGTGTCGCGTGTATCATGTAACAATAATAACTGAAGGATGAATGATAATACTAATTTCCTATTAGGTCGCAGCCTGTACTACGTTACACGAACGTATACACTGTACACAGGCGGGATAATCGCGAGAGGAACGTTTAATCGCGGAATAACATATGACAATTTCGTGCATCTACTTGCGCGTAGTTTCGATTCGACGTTTGTGGTCAATTATTCGTGATAAATGCCATTTACGCCGGCCGCGAATTTTCCGCCAAGTCGAAACTCTGCCTGTATGCGCAGAAATATACTCGGGGACGGGAGATTTCACGTTGGAATATTTTAGGAGATTTCAAGCAGCAGTTTGCGCCGTAATTATAAAATATATAATTATATCGGTGGAAAAAGCTCGGACAATGTCACGCTCGCTTTAATGCCAGGTAGAGGCAACGTAAGTAGGTTAAATATCCCCTTACGTCTCGTTACCGTTTCCTTTTTTCGTGTCCCCCTTCGCCTCTTGGGTAACATTTTAACGGCGCCATTCCAGCTACAAATCCGCTGGCCAACCGGACGAATTTCATTAGAAAATACTATGAACGCACGATAGCTGCAGCTGCGTGTAACTATTCCGAAATCAATTGCTCTCCCAAGGCTACTTCCGCCACTGTGAACGACGTCACGAGTGACCCCTATTTTTACATCCCCTGACAGACATCGTTCGAAATGCGTTCGAGTTCCCCGTCTTACCATGATCGATACAGTAACACGAATATACAGATGGAAAAATGTCGAAAACCGTATCGGCGGAATATCGAAACGGAAGATTTAAATATTAATAAAAAATTCGAAATATTTAATTCTCGTTTAATAAACAGGAAAAAAACCAGAAATCGAGCTTTACACGTGCATTTGACGAGTAACCCGATATTTTCTAATAACACATTACATTTCTCTTTATAAAGTCGAATAACATACAGTTAGCAGCCGATGTATCATTCGAACCTGACACACGTGCTTCATCTGTTTAAACCTGCCGAGTCTGCAAATTTAATACCCGCTCATTGAACAACCTATATATTTCTTTCGCGATATTTTAAACACGTCGTGTTCGCACAATACGATTTCTATATCGAGGCAACCGTGCACAGATATATCAGGTTCTAAGAGAAATAATCCGTAGATCGGTCGAATTACATCGAAACATTTTCCATGATAGGCACCGTCGGAAATATCGAACAGGCTCGACCTAACCTCAAAGCTGGCCGTGCCTCGAACTGCAGCCGGCACACGTACTACCTCACGCGTCAGCTTCTTACGTATTCCGACCTGTGCCCGTCTGTTAGACACGCGAAGCTCTCGTCGCGCAGAGGCGTCCGCATTTCGCCGGGACTTTTTTCCCGGGACAGGCAGCGCCGCGGTGCGGCTAGCGCGCGCGATAAAGGCTTCACGATGGCGTCATTATGGCGCGCGACGTGGCTAAAACGGCGGACACATCGTTGCTACGTGGCCAGGGGGAAGAGGAGAGAGTTCTCGCATCGCTGGCGACATGTCCGTCCGTCCGGCACGTCGGCGTTTTCGGCCGTCGCAGCGCAGCTGCCTTGAAATAAGAGGATTTTCGCGTCGCTTTTTCTCCGCGGCAAATACACCCGTTCGCCCGCCCTCCGTGTTTTTACGCGTACACGGATACACGGGGATGACGTAATTAGCGATTAAAACTTTCCGCGGCGAGTTTCTTCCCTCACGGACGGTTGGTCGCGTTTCACGGGCGAACTAACCTCGATTTCTATCCTCCGCGTCGCCAGATTTATCGGGCTCGATTCTCACGGTCCGTCCTCTCGTTTGTCTCTCTTCAATCTGACCCCCACCACTCCGCCATGCTCGTCTTTATTCCGGCTACCCCCGCCACCGTTCCCCCACTCCTATTCGCCGCGACGATCCGTTTCGGCTCTCGCTGTGTCTCCGTGGCGTCGTTAGCCGTCTCGATTGTAGCACTTGTTGCCTTTTGCCGGATGTAAGCGAGCTTGAAATGAAAGGCGGAGGAAGTGTCTCTGGACCCGGCGAAGATTCACGGGACGATAGACGCGATGATGTTTCGTTAATTCTCGTTAAGCTTGCCATTATCCCCGCGGCTCCTTGTCCACTCGCTCGCGTGCCCCTTAAAATGTTTCCCTCGTTTTTCGGGCAAACGTGAAAAAGTCGTCGGGACGCTGAAGGGTTACTTCAATTTTTTATCCCTTCGAGAGGAGATTCTTTTTTTCGCGGCTGAAGTAATTAGGAAGGCCCGCACCGGCTTTCGGGTCGTTCCTGCGCGTGCACTTTCACGATTTCGGTCTTGCCCCGGCATTTAAATGCAATGGAATTCTGCTTGCCGCGCGGACGCGTGTTTTCTCTTTTCATTTTTTCACGAAACACGCGACCCGTGCGAAATATGCTTCACTCGTGACACGCGGCCCACGGTAATTCGGCACGTGATAAATAATCCCGGTATTTTTAGCAGCCGAAAGCTGAGGTCGCGCCAAGTTTGTTTGTTATTTCGAAGTTCGCGCGTATTTACGAACTTTTCCAAACGGTGCGTAAATGCATTATATGCATCCGATGCTTATATCCCTTAAGAACCATTAACGAGTGACATTTGTTAGATGACATATGTAGTATAACTTGCGATCGACCTATGGTACGAATTTTTTGGATTTTGGATTCAAATTGACAACAAAGATCTCAGATAATAGATAAAATTCCCATCCAGATACCATCCTGTAACAATGCTTTCAAGAGAGACCGTTCTTCCTAATTTAAAAAGTACCGCTGCAATATAATAACAAAAACGCGTTCCGAATCATCGATACCTATGATTTACCCGGCAAAAAATATTTACCCCTCGAGGTTCAAATTAAAATTCATCGAAACACGTTCTCCAGGACCCATAACTCCGCGTTCACGATATTACCACACCCCTCGCGCATCTAATCACAACGGTATCGGATAACTAAACACCCGGAGGAAGATTTAAAAAAAGCAGAACGACTTTCAAATTTCCTACACGTCCTCGTGGTCACTGCCACGGCGAAACCTCTGGCTCGGACTATCTTTCCGCGTCGTTAATAACACACGCGCATATTTAAGGTCCGGTTATTGTCCTGTATCAGGTTTCAGCGCGGCGAAACGGGATGCGGAAAGAGAAGGAAAAGAAACGGCGGGAATAAACGTGGAAAAGGAAGTAAAAATAGAAAGAAGAGGCACGGGTGTACAGGTTTGCCGTGTGGATCGATGTGAACCGTACAATCCCCGGCGTGATGACGTATAAATCGTGGCGGCCGCATAATATATCTGCAGAGATCGCCAATAATTTCTGTCGCGCATGAGCGCGCCGGAAATGAGAAATGCTCGCGTTAATAATTCACGATGCGGTGAACACGTTTCGCGAGGGGGGACCACCGGTAAACTACGGCCACCGGTGGGCCCTGTAATTTTAATTCACCCACCGCGGCAAAGACGGGGTACGGCCGCGCCACGGCGCTGCGATCGGCGAAGAAGCCGCGCGGTAGGGGGCAGACGGCGTCGCGGCGCGCGACACCGTGTGTAACGGCCATAATAGTCGGAGACTCCAATAACGCGAGTACACGATTACCGATGTCGAGTGTTATCTGGGGATTAGCACTGATAATAATAGGCATGGCCGGGCTATCGCGTTTCCCAAATGGACATCCTTCAGCGTCGCGGGCGGAGGGTGCAAGAGCTCTAATTATCGATTATTACGCATACGTAGACGGGGGAGAGATTTCGCTGAGCCTTCATAGACAGACTGGCTGAGAATCGATGATAATAGCAGGATTCGACATGCCGTTCAAGGTTCCCGTTAATTGCCGCGCTGTGTTCCTCGAGCAAGCTAAATATTTAGCCGGATAATTATCGGGGCCCCACCGGTTTGTTTTCAATTACAATCTCGCTGATCGCAGATCTATGACGCTTCCGTGAAGCCGAATTACCATATGGCGCGCTAGGGGACTCTTTACGCTTCCGATTCTTCGAATTTTCTATTTACTTCTTCTTCTAACGCGAATTTCGTTTCTTTCACGATTTACGCGATGCCTGGTTACGGCACTTGCCAGAGCCGATCGCTGATGTGTTATTACGCAATGAACGACAACGTATCTCGTCGCTTATCGGATTAAAAAATTTATTTGCTCGTCGAAAGCTCGTTATTTATTAATGCGAAGGAAATATTTCTCGGTGCTCGTTAATGAAATTCGTCCTCTTTGTGTTGAATTATATAACGCGGGAACCGCATTAAATGAGATACATTCGGAAGAAAGGAGACCGAGGGATAACGTGCCTTTCGTTTCCCCGCATTAAATTTGCTAGCTACGTCCTGCCATTTTTCTGTTATTTCTTAATTACCCGTGAAAATTCGCCTACGTCGGGAAGTAATGGAATCTCGGTTGGATGAAATGACGCATCGAAGTCGGCATACGTGCACAGCACGTTAAAATGTAAATTACGCTTTTGTTGTTTAATTTTGAGAGTGGAATAATTTTCTGAATGAAACGACGCTGTCATTTGTGTATGTCGGTGATAAATCTGTGAGGTTATTGTCCGGTCAATCTGGTCAATAATTTCGAATGATTCGTCGATGCTGATCGTGTAATGCAATCGCTAAAGTTGGTCATCGAAATTTGGATGTTGGTCATGAGAAAGATCGAATACCTTGTTTCCTCTGTGCGACATCCCGCGGTGAACTTCGAACAGAGGAAACTTCGCCGCGTTCTCCTCGAGTCGATACAATTAACATCACGCTTCTGCTTGTTAGCAGTACCTACAAGATTACGAAGTTGTATCCGTTCAGATTTGTGGTTGTTCCGATCGATACCACAGGAGCGGGTCTAATATAATTCGCAAGAAGTGGCAAAGTGTCGCCACGTATCTTCCACAGACACGGAAAGCGGGATCAATTAAATACACCTACGTGTACACTCAGCCAGGAAAATAAACCAAATTTTTATACTGCTTACCGATGTGGTCTCTTATTCCAGGAATCGAAATATTCGTCACGTCTCGTTAAAAGCAACGCGGAATAAAAATAAATTCGCCTCGACACACGATGTGTTTCATACGAATATTTAAAACCGAAAATATTTTTAAACCGTCTCGTTAATAGATCTAAACTATCTACTGCAGGAATCATAATTACTATAACTGCTATAGAGTATTAAAAATAAAAAGAAGAAGGTATTGTGATTTACGATAATCTAAACATAATTCGTGTCAACAAAGAACACGACGCGTTTAGTAGAAAATTCCAGGATTAAGCGAAGTTTGAAGATAATTACGATGCATTTACGGAGATACGAGCCGCGGTGGCGCTAGTGAGTTAATCGCCTTAAATCAGTCGGGACACCTGGTCGGGAAAGGGTGTGAAATTAAAATGAAAAAGTCAGAAATCAAAGGAGTGAGATGCAGTGTTAGCCGAAGTGACGTATTTATTATTTCACCCGAGACTTTGCTAATGGAGAGAAAATCTGTCAGCGGTTTCAGCGACACGTAAATACTTCATCCACCGAGCCGGTCTCGTGAGGTATATATTCACCCTTCCGTCGCAACGATACCGTCACAATTTGAACATTAAATTGCCGTGAAAGTAAGCACACATCGTGATAGAGGCGCGGGCCCCCGCTAACTTGCGCTTTATGCCGCGGCCGGTGATCGAAAAAAAGGCCAACGAGGGCACCGTGCATTATAACATCGTCGTTGGCGCTGATGCGTATCTTTTGTGGACCCGGTGGCATGTGCTTTGACGTAATCGTGTTATCTTGCTGGCTGCATGCACGCGCCGTGTACACGTATAATTTATTTCGCCGGCACGCAGCGGTGTTTCCACCGAGATACCGTGCCGCTCAAGTGATAACCGTACGCATTTTAATAAAACAGCTCAAGTTTACGGGAGTTCGTGAAACAACTCGCGCTGTTACGACCCCATCAGCTCGAAAGAAACCCGGCTCGCTGTAGCGAGTACTCGGACCATCCGCGAGAACACCGAGCCGGGGAATTTTTGACTACTTCGCAACGAGAATTCCCATATCGACTCGCGAACTCCTCGTTCCGCTTTTTAGACACAGTTTCGTTCGATGGAACACCCAATCTTGCCAAGAGGTTACGCGTACTTCGGAGATCGTAAGTACACCGCGGATTTCGTTTAAAGTTCCTATGTTATTTTAAGGAAAATTTCGGAGGAATATATCCGTTGATGCAGAAAGAAGAATCTTCGCTATTTTCTGAGGAATCTGGTTTAAGTCTTTACTACTAGCGACCCGTGATTCGCGGATAACATCGATATCACTTGGATTAGGCTCTGGAAAATAGATTCACTTGCGACGAGAGTTCGGAATAAATCTTTTCGAAATAGGACGTCTTGTTTTCCTTATTAGGACCCTTTTGGCTCGATAAAGTCTTCTACGTTAAGTGGAGATAGAGCCTTGACTTTCTTTCATACTCGTGACATCCTTTCAAATTTGAAAAAGGGCAGAATAATAATGTTCTCCAAATTTTTAAGTTAGAAAACTTCCGATAGTTTAGGATAATCCTGGAGAACATCTTTCTCGTCATAAGATGTTAGTGTAAGTGTGGTGAGAGAAGGCTTGGTGATTCGCAATCTTTATCTCTCAAAATGTTAACCAAACGTGTTAAAAGCGAATGGTAGCCAAACTTTATGGAAATTTCAGAAAAATGGGTCAACGACGTGAATAAAAAGTGGTCGAGTCGAGATGCAAAAACAGCTTACACGAGAGTCCGCGGCAATTTGCGCGGAACAATCGGGGTAATCGCGAAGTTTCGCGTAGCCGCGGTCCCTTTCTCGAAATCATCCTCTCGGAGGTCGCTGGCGGACAATAAAACCAGCTGGCAGGTATAACGGCGAATAACTCAGGCCGGCGAGTCGGTATTAAAAATGAAAAGGGCACAATGAAACTATTCTTAAAGGGAACGGAAGGAGTCATTACGAGCGTGACTGGCAAGATATCGCGCCTCATTACGAATCTCTATAAATTCGCGATTGTCCTTCGTGGTCCAGCGACAGAGGAGGCTGGTACTCGCGAGCTGACACGAGCACGCGGGGCATTACAGGGAATTACAACGTCGGGAGGCCCAGGAACGTCGCTGTTCGTCGAGTCGCGATAAAACGACCGTTCCCGAAGATCCTCGTTTCTCCCGTGGAACGCGACGGGACACAGGGCTATCGATTCCGCGTGAAACGAGGACACACGAACGTCGAGATTGAAATATTTCGCCACGCGGTCACGTGACTGCGCGCAGAGGTGCACGGGTAAAGGAATCCGAGGTAGCCGCCGCGGCGTTAAAAGTCCACGCGTCCGCCGCCATTGAGAACCCGGCTCGAGCACCTTATTCTCGGGTAATAGAGGCGGAAATGTGCCACGGAAAGCTCCAGACCAAAGAAATTGCCAGCTTTGTTCCTGTCAACCGCTCCACGAGTCGCGCTATCTGCCCCGTGCAGCACCTATCAAACACCTTTCGTTACTTCCCTCTCCGCGCACTGCATTTGCAATTTTTCTCTCCATTTTCTCTGTCTACCGTACAATTGAACCTCGATGCAAGTCCTCCAGGAGTTTCGATGATAAATATCGGGATACCAATAAATCGAGTGTCGTCTTCCTTCGTTTCGAGATGTGATCAGTGGATCTGCCGAAGATTCTGAGAGCCTCCATTTAAAATTCTGTTGTCTTCCTTCGTTATTTTCGAATTTTATCATATTTTTTGGTTGCGAATAAATGTAAATATTCATGTGTGACAAGGAAGAGAACAGAAGTTCCTTTCTTCAATTCTTATTTATCCTAGTATTTTTGGATCTCTTCTCGTGGCATCCAAGGTTAGCCATTGGCTGGTATAGACGTTCCACGAGTTCGTTCATGCAATGGAAGTAATTCGGCGACCTTAATGAAGGAACTGCGATATAGACTACAATCGATTGCAGCTGGAACACTGGTCTAATTAGCAAGATGTGGAGCGTGTGATTAGCGATGAAGATTAAGAGCATTGTTACCTTGTACAGATACATATGTACGAATAGAACGAATGCGGCTGTGGAAGAACGTCAAGAAGATGGAAATAAAACACGTGAGGCCCTGGAAGACTGGCAAGTGTGTTTAGGATAAAAATTGCAAGAAGTATATCTATGACAAAAGTCTAGGAATACCTTCAAGTGTTTGAGGCATCTGACCCACCGAGGCCGAAGAAAGCCTGTTGTGAAAGGAGACACAGCGAAAGATCAAAATGCAGATACAAGGGCGGAGTAATTCATTTACCGAAAAATTGTTGAAATGAATCGTAAGAGGCGTAAGAAAGTATAACAATAATGTTGTAAAGAACGTGAGTTTAAATGGTCGAATGAGGCCATGGTTGATCAGGACAACGGTGCATAGTTTCCATTCTATTAATTCGTTACTCAATTGATAAATCCTATTCTGTTCCACTAAGAATTAGCGAAATTACTTTACTTGATCCCTCGAAAGAACGATCTCACAGATATGTGCGGATTACACGTGCAACTCAACACCAAAGTCACGGTAAAAAACGACCGTGTACCTTTGTATCGCTAACTTCGAGATTCGCCGATTTGATTTCACTCTCGAGTGCAGGTTTCTGGAAAATCGGAAATTACCGCGAGACAGGGTTAAATTTTTCGATACAAGCCTTTCTCGACTGTCGCCAGCCTCGCGTGATGCACAGTATTAACGAGTAACAAGATCGTATCTACCTAAGCGATCGATCATTCGGGTGTCACGCTAAACGTTGCAAAAAAAAATATATACACCGGGAAAGTCGCGAGAGATTTCGTAGGAAGAAGTTGAAGAAACTTTCGGTAATCTGCTTTAACACGCGTGAACGGTTCTACTTTCGCGAGGAGAACGCGTGGTCGACGTTCGTTGCCACCGAGAATTCGTGAACGAGTATAATGTATTTGGTCAAAATTCTTCATCCGTTGATCCGCTTACGTTCTAGAGGGATTCCTACCAAAGGGAATTTTCGAAAACGCCTCATCTAATTATCCCTTTCAGCGATCTCTGACCTAGCCTCCACTGACCCAGCAGTCTAGAACAGGGCCCTGGCCAACGAATCCGAAACTACCCTTTCCTTGTCCACCCCCTTTCTTTCCCCAGTTTCAGCGTCCCGAATTCATTGCAAGTCAGTCCAAAAACTCGTTGCCTAAAATATGCAAATCGGAATCGGGATGCATGACCGGGGTATAACTATGCAGAACATAAAACTGGCTCACAGAGACAGAAGAACAGCAGAATGTCAAAGTTTGGGGCTGCAATTATAATAGTACTTCATTCATTTAACAGCAGCTTTATTTATCGAATTATTTATACATTCTTACCATGTTTATTTATCTAACACGTTGAATTAGTAGAAGTACTTATCAATTTTTCATTATTACTATATTTCTTTCTCCCCTATAATAAATTATATTAGGTTGTTGAAAAAGAAACACATTTAAAATTATAAATAATGGATTTCTTAATATTATACTGATAGAAAATTCGCAAAAATCCCAAACGTTTTGCAATATCTATATCTCGAATAAGACAGACGTACAGCGATTAACAAAAATTAAATTTCCCGAGTTAATGGGTATTTTAATTATAGTTACGTAAAAATATGGTATATGTTTGGTGGTCGGAGCGTTGAAAAGTATATTGGAATCCGTTTCCGGAGTGTACCAGTGAATTATAGCTGAGAATGAAACTGTCGAGAGGAGGAAGGAGCTGGATGCGATATGGACACAGCAGGTTGATTCTAATAAAAGAGGTCACAGTGACAGTTTCTGGACGAAAACGATGGCACGCGAAGAACGACCCGTTTCGTTTTCCGATCGACAGACCGGAAGTTGTCGATGGTCGCGAATCGATTCGACCTCTCGCCGACTCTCACCCCCTCCGCCATTGCTCCATCCCCGCCAACGTTATCCTCAGCGCGTGCGGGATTATGGTACAAAGGATTTCCAACGTTTACGTGGTTCGAATGTAAATCCTCGTCCACCGACGTGTTTTGGAACGGCCCGACACTTTTTTTCTTCGCTGTTTATTTACCAAGGTGAAATAACACTTCTTACGAATAAAACGCGAGAAAGGGAGAGCAAGAGAGGGGGGAGAGGGTGTTGGAGCGAAACGTCGAATGGTGAAAGAGAAAACGAATGTGTTTCTCGAGGAGAAAAATGGCGAGGGAGAACGTTGTATGACGTTCCGGTGCAATTTATAGTGCAATTTATGTTTGCACATCCGTGAAAGAGAAAGGTACCGAAGGATGTTCGAGGGAAATGGAGAAATGGTGGTTGAATCGGATGATTCGATAATGCGCAGGCAATTGGGGTAATTGTTGGCAATTGTGCGCTATTATGGCTATAATTTATAGAGGTAGAACTTTGAATATTGCATATCTATATTTTATATCGATATTAATTGATTTACAGACTTTACACGAATATTAATGTATATTAGAAATTAATATCAATAACCAATGTAAAACGTATACCAGTGTAAATACACACGTAAAATGTATGCAAAAGATAATTTTAATTGAATTAATCGACGACTTTAACGCAATTTTACAGTGGAAAATTTTTTGAAAGTATTATTGAACTTGAAAGAAAAAATTATTGATTTTCGTATCATCTATGAAGATAAAATGAATTAACAAATCGAAGATAATTAATGCCACTATAATGACGTTAATGAAGTGCATTAATATTCAATATCATATCTAATATTATATATAATTATATATACCTACTTAGATGAACGTAACCATAACTCAATTTGATATAACTACATAATTAACCACACAACGATGTCAATAGATGCCTTGGGGTTAATATTAATGCAATATATACAATAGACACATGAATAGAGCAACATAATTAATACTATATATCCAACACACATAATGCATATGTATATGTAAATATAATACAATTAAACAGAACTATATATGTAAATGTCCTAATTGACTTGTTCAAAACCAAACTAAGGATTTATNCAGATTCAATCAGAGGGCAGCCTCGCGTTTCTGCAATCTCTGCGAGCGGATCGGAGCGGGTGGGAAGCCGTCTAGGAAGCGGGCGACGATGTAGCACGACACGCGTTATTACCCCCTTAATCGCGAGCTCGATCGCGAGAGAACATCGCGGACGCGTACTAAAAAGCTCGAGCGTGCGGAAAGAGTAATCGGTGCCTGGCCCCGCCCACCGTCCCCCACTCCCGGCGCCGATCGCAGCCGAGGCGAGTCGAGTGCGCCCGAGCGAGGCGAAACGGCGTTTCGCGTGTCGCGGAGTGGGGGAAGTATACTCGCTCAGGCTCTGTCCTTGGAAGAGAAAGAAATCACGAGACGTATCGCGACGTATCGCGACTTCACTGACATCGCAGCGATTTCGTAACGGTTCCGAGTTGCGATTCGAGGGAAACGGGAAACGTGGAAAGCTACTACTAGTTCCTGGAACTAGCTATTTTTCAGCCTCTTTTTCATCACTTTTTTTCACCGCTGCACACGCCACGGTCGTTAGAGATGCGCATACTCCCGGAGCGTTGCGGCGGGTTAACAAGGTTGTTGATACGATAATTATTCATCGGTTCGGGTCTGACTGATCGATTCTTGAGATTGGTCGCGTGATACAGACAGGGACTGTGCACGTTTGAGTTTCATGGAGACGCAGACACGTAAAGGCGGACTTTGTACAGCTTCGGGTTGCAGAGGGACGCGTGGACGTTGTTTGAACAGGATTGTGGACGGCGGGATAATAGACGAAGTTTGCTGTTTACAAACGAGGCTGTACATTTTTTAACAGACGCTTGTTAGCAGGCAGAGGTCATTTTATTCCCTGCTTTCATCCGTTTCGCAACGGATCGATCGTTTCTCGATGAAAATGAAACAACGACGGGTGTTTCGGAATAGTGGGTAGAGAACGGGGAAATTATATTTCTATCTTCGAAATTTATACGTTTAATTCGGTTAAGATTCGGTGAATGTTATTTCCGAAATCGTTTCCGGGGAAAGGTTTGGAGCGACGTCGCTAGTGCGCCAACTTTGTACTCAGTGCTTATTAAGTTGTTAGGAATTAAGACACTTGCTCGGATAGGCTGCTTAAGCGAAAAGGGCCGCGAAGTTTCAGGGCGCGCGCTGCTCGTTTAAATGGGGAAAAAAAGTTTTAACGATCGCGTGTCGTAAAATCACTGGCTGCTAAACAGAAGGCTTTTTTCGCGCTTTCGTTTCAAAGCGAAACGGTTTGAAAAATCTCTTTGTTTCCATTCGTTTCGGAAAATTTTTTCGGGCACTCGTGTAATCTCCAATTTACCTGCAACAAACGCAAAACGTCGTACCCGCGTTACGTATCTTATCCGTGCATTTAAACCTCTGTAACTCGTTTTAGTACAGCGGCAACTGATAATTGTGCGTTAGTAGAATTGAAATTAAAATCACGAGAGCTGGGAGCTTTTTCCGTGTCAAATATTTACGAGAAAAATATTTTCTCTTTTTCCCGCGTTTCCAAACGCGCGCTAGCAGTGAGGAGAGCAACAAAAGCAAGACGTATCACGGCTTTTGTCATCGCCGCTAAACGAGAAAGACAATTTGAACATTTATGGCGCGTAACGTGTGCCAGTAACATTTACAGACACCGGAACCCGGGACGCGAGTCCATCGTGTCGAGTTACTAATTAATTATGTAAATAGCCGAGCAACATAATTAGCTGCTGAAACTCCTCTAATTATATTATCTACGTTCGCGCCGGTGTGCTCGATAATATCGCGCGCTGGCTCGCCTACACTATCGCGGGCATAATGAATTGCGTCGTCTTATCGAACGTTGCTACATCGTTAATTATTTATTATTCCCATGACGGTGCGAATATTTAGACCGCGCCGCGGTTCCCGCGGGGTCACGTGACTCGTTGCCGTGAACGAGCGTCGAAATCGATCAAAGATGGCGCGCCTCGCGTCGCCGCCTCGACGTTTTCGACGCTCGGTTCCAGCGATTCGACGCTTCGTTCCCCGAGATTTCGACGAATTTCGATAAATGAGCTCGGCACCATTCCAAAGCGCGAAATAGTAAGACCATTGCTGTCGAGTTAACGTCGCCTGGTCGATTCAAAGCTGGACGCTTCGCTCGTTTTCTGTCGCCGATTATAGATACGGCCAAACGCGCACGCGACCGTATGCGCATGCGTAACGCGCGTCGCGATTATCGGCGACGCTTAATGCTATGCCCGGTAAGATTAGATCAGCGACCACGGCGACGCTTAATGCTTTCTAATTCTTCTATTTATACGACCTGACACGGCAGAAAATCTGAATCGCGAGACCGGTTATCGAGTTGTACATCTCGACGCCGGCTATGAGTAATAGTCCCGTCCTTAGAGGGAGTAATTTATTGTTACAGAGGTGTATTATGCGACCGAGGGAAAGAACGGCCTCGGAGGAAAGGGAAAGTTGCAAGAATGAAAGTCCTCGTGAAGGTTTTGCTTTATAACTTCGTAAATCTTGCAGTTTTTAGACCTCGACTTTTCCGTCTTCATCGTCGATTCTTTTCAGTTGTCACGTTGCAATCGGGATTATTTTCTGAGATATAGTTGCTATCAATAATTAGGAATATATTCTATTTGTGCTAGGTATAAATTCTACTCATAAATATATTACAAATAAAACTAACCGAAATACTTTATTTCTTTTTCTATAATTTTCCTGTTACTACAATTTAACTGTATTCCTTCTTCTTTCTCCATAATTTTTCTGTTACTATTATTTCGATTGTACTACTCTGAAAAGCAATAATTATTAAATCCACTGTAATCCACTGTTACTCAAAATGGACAAAAGATTCAAACACCGGATAGATAGACTCACAAAGAAAATCGATCAAGAGTAATCGGGAATTCGTTAAATCATGGTTTATCGATACATATTTACTCTCATGTGTAGCATGCATTCTTCGCACCGATGAACGGAAATTAATCTCGCGAAAGTTCACGTGCTTGGATTGAAAATCGACGCTTCATCTCTCGAAAAGGAAATCGATCGTAATTCATCCGCGAGAAGAGACTAAGCTGGGCGAGTTTTTAATTTGCTCTAAAATCGTGCGCACTCCGGCTACAAGTTTATTCGGGGCATTTTCTGAGATATTCTCCGGACTCCGACGGGGAATCTCATTTACTCTATCCCCGTCGTCTATTCTCGTGAATGAAGAGGAATCGCGGATAAAGACACCGCTCCGGTCCAAAGCACCGAGATTATACGACCGCTAAAAAATCAGGGATTTCCAGGGCTAAGCGATACCAGGCAGCGGGAATCGGCGGCGGGCGGGAAAAATTGGAAATTTCCCCGGGAACTTCGGTGAAAGCGGCCCAACCCCCGGCGTTGGACCCCGCCGATCTATCGGGGATTAAATCCGCCGGCGGACGTGTTTACCCGGCGAGTATCGAAAATGGAATCGATGAACATTAATATAACTCTGTCCCGTCGGCCCCGGTTCCATTAGAAAAGAAGCACTAAAATTAAACAACTTTGTCAATATGGATTCAATCGCGGTTGAAACGCGGAGGAGCGAAACAGAATTGGCTGATCGACGATTGGACTCGCACGATCCGTCGTCTGTGGTTCCCTTGTTTCTACGTTATTTAAATGTAATTCCAGACATGCATTTCATAATTGCTACGGTAATACCTTCAACGTTGCTTCCAGTTTTTGGCAAACGTTCATTTTCCGCTTTTAAAATGCTTCACGCGTCGGAAACCTTTTAGCGAATATACCATATCATTTTTTAAACATATAATCATATAATCACAATTGTTATATTAATATAGGAATTATAAAACTCTTAATATAAACCATNTGATTAATTACAATAAAATTATATGTAAAAGAAATTGCTGTTTTTTAAATACCGTTATACGAATATTATATAACGTATATCATATATATAATTCTGATTATACAATGTACATTATTATATCGAAGCAGAGATAATAAATCCTATAACGTAATCCATTTTTAATAATATTATCCGAGGTACACGTAATTATCGTAAAATAAAACACGAAAGGAAGGGATGAAATAATGTCGAGTAAAAGATAATAATTCATGTGCTTGTAAATTTTATACATTTTTCGTAAATACGGTTCTCGGTAGAAGGATGATTAAATTTTTCTCATGGGAGGAAATAAGAAATAACGACGGGGAATTCGTATTGAGACATCGCCTGGAGTATCAAGGTTCGCGTTCATTTGGGCTATAAGCTCGAGCCATCGATTATTATCACTTGCTATTACGACCTAGGGTGCATCCGAAAGCTAAACGGAGATCGTTCAGACTTGATGGTTTGCCGATCGCGCTACTACTTCGACTCGGCCACCATGCAGCCTCCATTATACCCCATTCGCATTGGTAATTAGTGCCATCAAATTCGTGCTTGCAAATAAGATAGCTATCTTCCCTGTAAATCATTGATTATGAGCTTGTTTGTTTTATCACCGCGTAAACCTGATATATTAGGCTAGTGAATCGAACACTGCAGTAACATTTCCAATCTTGCATCCTATACTTCTGCAAACTACCCTAACTACCGTAATCCACAGATAGAATAGTACCTAACAACAAGTAATACCAGACTGAAAAATATTTTATATCTCTGAAACGTTCCTTTCTGTTTCCAGCTAATCAACTTTCAAAATCTGTGGTCTTTCAATTGTTATAAATGAACAAAATCTCGCGTGATATGTTATTTCAAGCTATCAAATCACTTATCTAAGTGACAACGAAATAAACGATATGACGATTAACATAAAGGACAATCGAAAAGCAGCGAAAATGGACAATTGCTGACAACCGTAAAGTCAAGAAACCCATTGCCCAAGTCCTGGGCCTGCTCGAAGATATACAACGTCCTGTCCTAGACAAACCAAGTCCTTACGACCCCGAATTCCGCAATCTCGCGGCTATAGAACCAGTCTCGAACATTCTCCGGACAGTCTGGCTTCGTATTTCACGAACCCGGAATTGTAAGATCTGGCTTAGTCCAGTATGAGTCTGTGAAAGCCCAAAATCCGCGCCGTCTCCGAGGAACCATTCTGAACAACCCTGACGCGCGAGATCTTGCACGACCTTGATACCCGATTTCTCTATAGACGTCTATAATAAGGGATCCTGAAATCATCTGGAACGAGATTAAACACGCGACTTCACAGGGATTCGATTTTGCAAGGATTCCACTTTGGTTCTTCAGCTGAATAATCATAATTGACCGTTTTCGTTCTTTCTTTCGCCGAATGTAGATACCAGGACATTTCGGTTGAAATACGGGTAAATCTCATGCGCGAGAAAATGTGTAGAACTGGGAAGGTATATCGCATAAAAGCGACACGAATGTAAAATATGCGACACCTAGACTTCTACGGTGCAGTCTATAAAACTGGAACTGTCCCGATAACTATAAATACCAATATCGATGACAAATGGCTCGAATGAATGCTCTGTGCCTTGACATCCTACGCTCAATTTCCCTGGTTCATTACCAATACTCACCTTACTATACCTTACTGTACCTATATTCACCTTACTATACCTCTAAGATTATAAATCTATAAAAATCTATAATGATCTATAAAGATTATATACCTTTGCACTCGAGAGGTGACTCTTGCCATAAAATTTTATTTTTGATTTAAGATAATATAACAACATGCGAAATACCGAAATGAAATAATTTTACACGTCAATTATTATACGATTCTTTATTTACCACTCAAAAAATGGCGTAAGTTCTATAGCAGAAAATCTGGAAATTTCTACTCTCTTATAGCCAAAAACTCATCGAGCGCATAGGGGTAATCGTTGTAAATCTTAGATGATTAGAGAGATATACAACCCCTAAGATTACAATAAGTAACAGAATTATTTAAGAGTATAACACGAAGTTGTTTAATTAGGTTTAGATGATTAAAGAGATTTACAACCTCTAAGATTACCATAAGTAACAGAATTATTTACGAGTGTACCACAAAATTGTTTTGACATAATTATTATCAGGATACGTACGAGAAATCCTGTCGCGTATTAGCATACACTTCAGTCTCTACTCTTTCTTATTACGCAATGAGCATCATGAATTTCGACCTAACATCTAAACGGGACGACAAAGGATCGTATTTGTAACTAGGATGCAGGCTATAATTTCTCATTCCCTAGCGGACAAAGAAATCGCGAAGTAAAGGTTCGCTAGTGAGCAAACAAGCCAATGAACTTGTTATTCCGGGATCCGGGTTGTTAATTGATCTATTAGAGAAAAATGGCGGAGAAGAGCAGAGAAAGCGGCAAACAAATTACTCTTTCTGTCGACACTTTTCGCGGAGTTTCTGCGAAACTCGAGGACCATTCGACTGATCGTCGCCTCATCTTCGCAAATTTCATCGATCTTCGCCGGGCACGTCGACGGGATTAGGGGGCATTAGAGACGTTCCAATTAGGTCAGCTACGTCGACTTCCGGCTGATCGATCAAACAATTTAACTTCCTTTCCTAACTTCTACGCGAAAGAATATGCATCTATAGTTTTACGCTGCCACGTTTGCGCGTTGAGTTCCGTTCCTTCCCGAAAGATCGTCCATAGAAACGATGGAAAATTATTTTAACTCTATTTCCATCTTCGTAAATATTTTACGTAAGAACTGTCAATTCACTGCGAGTCAGAAGTCAGAAATCAGAAATCAGATGTTTCTGACTTCGATTATTTCTATATTCCTTTGTATTAATTAGTAAAGCTGTCTAATAAACGTTCCTTAAAAACGAACGGAGAAGACAGAAATCTGCTTTAAAGTTTTTATGCACAAAGACGAAAACGTGTCCCGATGCTGAAGATCCGGACGAATGTTTTAACGGGGTACTTTTACACGCCCCGATGCGGCCATTTTAGTGCCGTTATCTCCATCTTGCTTTCAATAATGCTTATTGCGTGCATTCAGCGCGAAGACCGACACCTGGATATTTGTTTTATGATGCACGACGAACTGAATAGGTCGTCTCGTCCACAAAAGGATTTTATATTCCTAGACAGCTATAAAACGCGAAACTCTGGCTACCGGAGTGTGCAGGATACAGTACATTTGAGAAATTAGTATGTCTGGGAAAGTTTTATATTCCGTGCACCGTTTAAGTTCATTCTGCAAGAAATTATAAAGAAATAAGCTACCGCGTGGCTTTCTCCATTATGAGCTAGGAAATCGAAAAGTACGAAATAGCGGAATAAAATAAACTAAAGCATTAAAAGACACGCGTCGGATTATTCTCTTTACGCCATTAATACGATTTATTTAGATAGAACAGTTTGAATATCGTGTCTTGATAAAAAGAAGATCATTAAAGTCAGACATTTATAGATCCTTCTGGTAAAAACGAGATTTATAAGAATTAAATAGCCCTGATAAGCAGACGATTTCAAGCCAGATATATTTTCCCGCTAACTAATAATATTTATACCTTCCGTAGGGATTGGAAGCCGGTGAAAATACAGAGCCAAATTCCTATAGAACCGATTGCAGAGAATTATAAAGCCTTTGCGAATAAAGGTTGTTTTTCATTCGGCCGTATTCATCCAGGAACAATTTATATCCGTGACGTAAATCTTGTCAGTTACGTATTGAAGGTAATCTCTTTGTTCCATTTCACAGATTTCTGTATCATACTAACGATATATTTATATACGCTCCTTTATTTTCAACAGACCGAGATGCATAACTGCGCGAGAACGCTGGTATCGCATTGAAACTTTCATATAATTTTATCGCCGCTGGTTATGTACGGTCAAGAAATTCCAAGTCGGTTTATCTGAAACAACGAGCAACACTGTAAATGCCGCCTCCGCCAGTGTTTCCAGCAAAATACCGGCAATTTTATGCCACGGTAAAGGGTTTCCCGGACATCTAATTTCCAATCAAATGCCCGGCATCGATCAACGCGATTGCCTTCTTTGCGAATGAAATTCTGGAGGGAAAACGATTTCGGTTCGAATTCGAATTAAATCGGGAGAAAAACCTAGCAAGCAATTTTCCATACCTCGTCGTGATATTTTATTCAAGCGAGTATCGTATATTTTACTACGCGTTGCGATTGGTAGACGTTTTCACAACCTTAGGACGATTTTGCATCTAACTCACTAGCGCCACCATGGCTCGTATCTATAGTAAAAACGTTTATTGTAAGTAACGTAGATATGGTTGAATTATTTTCTAATTTTACCGACGTAATCATGCAATTTTCTTCTCGTTACGATGCTATTTTCGAAAATTTCTCTCGCTTAGTGGATAATCTATGTCGGAAGCATCGATCACCGATAAGAGGTATTCGAAATGGATATAATAGGTCATCCAAATGCGTCAGAATTTATCCATCGGACCTCTTCAGTTGGCAAATACAATTCCCCCGTTATATCGTAATTAAATTCTATGCAGGGAGTACGCTTCACCGACGCTGCGTTAAATTTAATATGATTTCAACTTAATACCATCGTTTTCCTGTTTTCGATCTCGCGGCTCCAATAAAACTGTCACGATGACACGCGAAATTAAATTGCCACCATTGACCGGCTTTTCCAAGTCTGTCAGGTCGTCATCCTCTTTGACATGGCTCCACCGACCGATCCCGGGCTCCACCATTTTGTAATAGAGGAGGGATCAGCTTTAAATAAAGCCGTATTAGCCCAAGTGCACAAAATTGTGAATGAGCATGATTTAATTGAAACGTTCGTATAAATACGAGATCTTAGTTCATTAAGAGCACGAGAAATAGAAATGTCGATAAGAAACTAAATTTCTAGAGCACGGTCTCTCTGCCTACGACTCGCAAAGTATCTAGTTAGTTGCTATTCTCTAATTAGACGAATTCTTTATACAACTGAAACACTAACTTGTCACATAGCAACAGATAAAATATTTTTATCATCCTTGGAAATCTAACATGTTTTCAGTCAGAAATTTCCAAAATTTCTTTAGAAATACCTTTCGAGTATAAAATCAACGGAATTAGTGTTAATATACTCTAAAAATACAGATGCAAGTATTTCACTTAGAAATTTGATTCGCTAAGTCAGTAAAATTTTTATTTCGCAGCGGGAAGGAAAGATATTCGATGGAAAACTGATTCGATATCAGACATTCAATATCACGCGCAAATTTAAACCTCTTGCAATATGAAAACGGTACTCTACGAATCTTACAGTAATCATGCGAAAATAATTACGTTTCACATGCTTTTAACGCGGTCGCGTATCTTCCCGGAGCCCAAATTCGATAATCGGATGAACGACTGATGACCAAACGTCATCGAACCCTCATCATTCCAGTCGAGAATCATACTTTTTCTAGGGACACTTTTTTTCTCGTAAATTTTAAACAAGAAAAGGGCGAATCTAGTTAAACAATTACGTTACAAACGAAATTTGTATAAATCATTCGTAAAATCCGACCCAGCTGAAGAAAAACACCCAGATATCAGTCAGGCATCGTAGAATTTCTAAAAGAATTTTGTCTAACTTTATAGAAGAGCTATGGGGTTGGTTGATGTAGCCAAAATTAAACACCGTTTTGGTGTATACCATTTCATCGAGTCACAAGGGGTTACCAGAGGGAAGAGGAGGATTTCAACTGCGCCATCCAGGACGAAACGTTACCTAATCGTCGGAGGTACCGGTGAACTTATATTTCCATCGGTCGTCGAGAGGAGTCCCGGCAGCCAAAGGGCATATTAAATTTCAAGAAATCCGTTTGCAGCGACAAAAATTCCGCGTCCTGGCCGACAGGGACGGCAAGAGCAGAGAACGCGGTGGCCGTTGCCGAAGGAGAAATTCGCGATAAATCTTGCAGAGTGCAGCGACAGGTCCGTAGGTACACGGGATCTGGTTTCATTTTCCATTGTACGTGAAAGGCGCGCGAAAACGGCTTGCCTGGGAGCCGAACAGAGCCGGAGAGTAACGATTTGTATTCGTCAGAGAATACGGGGGCCGCCCCGCGTGTGCTCCGTGGAATATTACTGCGCAGGGACGACGACGCGCCCCTGCAAACTTTGCCCTCGTTATCATTCATCATATTAATAAACCAAATTCTGCCCTCCGCCAGTGCTCTCCGTTGGCATTCGGTAGGCAATTACTTGTCGCGAGGAATGGTCACCCGTGCGCTATCTCCTTCCCCGGAATAAGTTAAACACGTCTGAGGGTTAGCTTTCTCACCCCGAGGACTCTGTGATCTGTTTGGTATACGGGTATGTGCGCTGGGAATTGTGAATTATCGCGATATACGGCAGCCTAATCGAGAAATTCGTACTCCGAGCTGGCATACAGCCTATGTCCAAATTTAATTTACTTGTGTACATTGAAAGATGAAGAATATACGAAAATTATTTATTACAGACGCGATTCTACGTTCATGTCGGGCAGATTTTGTTTTAACTGTGAATTATCGCGATATACGGTAGGCTAATCGAGAAATTCGTACTCCGAGCTGGCATACAGCCTATTTCCAAATTTAATCTACATATGTACCTTGAGAGATAAAGAATATACGAAAATTATTTATTACAGACGCGATTCTACTTTCATGTCGTACAGATTTTATTTCAAGATTCTTTTTCCGTCTTTCGATAAGTAGAGATGAAATATGTAGGTACTATTTTGTACGAGTATTTTGGGCTATAGTAATACTTTGACGAATTCGATAATACTTAGAATACTTAGAAAGGTTTGAATGGGTACTTTTGTTACTATTGAAAGTTTGAAAGATATTTCTTTGCTTTACTCGGAACACAAACAAATTGTATTTTTTTAAACTGTTACAGAATAATTCAGGAAAGATTATAAAATGGAATTGGACTGTTTTAAATGTATTTATCCTTAAGCTGTCTTCACGAGTGATAAATTATTGTCAATGTCAAATTTTGTCACTTTGGTCAGTAACGGATACGTTATATCATAAATCAACCCTCCATTCCACTAACCTGTCAATCTATCCATCGATAGGGTTTTACTGGCTAGCAGCTAGGCACTGTGACAACGTATCATCGATGAAAATCTTCGTAATTTTTTCAACTCGGAAAGTACACAGATAGTACTCGTATTCACTCTTTAAATTACAAACTTTCGCAACTCTTCGGATTTATAACAATACCCTTGAATTTCGATTAATTCTCAAAAACAAATCTCAAAAATCACGCGTTATATTAAATAATTATACCCTACACGCGTCGTTTATAACGTGGCTTTAAAAAATTCAGGACTCGAAACGTTTTCATCCCTTTGTAACTCTGTTTCCGTTCAGCAGCGGTATATTTCGATTAAAAATCATCGCACGGGCATGGCGTCGATAATGATAATGAAAAAACAGCGGTATAATTAAAAGCATTATTTATACGCTTTGCCCGTTAACATTTCCGATGCAATTTCTATCAGGTTCGACCGGGTGTAAAGTTTCAAAAATTTCGAAACTGTAATTTCATTTCCGTCCGAATTAAGTGCTCGCCGACCAATTATTTAATATGCGCACGTGAATTCGTGCACGTTTCACGCTGACCCGGCGGAGCCCGGAATATTTTCCAGCCCGTTATAAAATTTGTACACACCGTGTACTCATTATAACGAACATGTAAGCAGTTTTTTGCACGACGATTTCTAAACCAGCCTCCGCGGCCGCGCGCACGTACTCTCCGTACTTCCATTGTTAACCTCGAAATAACAGGTTCAATTTTTTCACCTGACATGCAAGCTAAGCCGGCTTAACGACGGTAATTTACATTTTTAACAAAGGAACTTTAATTCACAATTCCGCATTGGCCACTTCTGAGCGCGTGGAAAAGGAAAACAATTTCTCCTTTCGCACTTTCGCTTCCTGCTCGTCCCACCTAATAAAACGCGTATTCTCGGAAACGGTACGGGAGTACGAATTCGTTCCCACAAATATACATAACCTCGACATTTAACCACTTCACTTTGAGCTGCTGGCGGTCGCGAAATGACTGGTCGACACTGCCGCCATCTGCAGCCGGTATCCGCAAAATGACAATCGAATAATATTATAAATGCGATGAACTACTGCTGCGAAATTATAATGATCGCTGATGAAATTGAATTTATCGCATTTAATCATTGGTGGGAAGGTGTACTTCCGTGGAGTGATCGGAAGAGATTAAAAAGTATTGGGTTGTTCGAGAAGTAACTTCGTTTTTTCCCAACAGAAAAATTTGTCAAATTCGACCGTTCATGATCACGTGAAGCGTCTTGGTTTAAAGAATCGTGTTTTACTTTTCACGAAAAGAAACAAAATGACTTTTTGGACAACCCTATATATTCGATACGTAATAACTAGTATATTTTGTCATGACATACGAGATAATGAACAATTGACACATATATGGTCATATATATTTAAGAAGAGATGAGTGTCAGCAACGAATGAAAGTTTAGAGATAGTCCTGAGGTACTTGGCATACCCACGGGCCAAGAATGCATAGGAAATGCGTGAATGAGGAAGAAAGCATGTGTGTGAAAAGAGATAGAACGAAAGTTTAAACAGAAAGACAGTTTTACTTCAGTTTTCTAAGGTTCAGTTTCTGTTGAGTTTTAAATAAGAGTTCTTTCAATTTGGAATCAGCTGTCAGTCAGTTTAGAGTAGAGAAGTCAGTCGGAACACATTGCTAATCCATTAAGATGTTATTTTATTAATAAAGTCGTCGTATTCCGAAGAAAAGAAGTCGCGATATTATTTAAGTCAATTCCCTTCTCGAAAAAAGATCCTACATATATACTTACAGCAGTCAGACATGTTCAATAGTGATGTGTCAGTAGTTAGTCTGATGACACAGTGACGAAATTAGAATTCTAACAATAATATTTCCAATTATTGTTATTAATATTAATAATGAACAGTCCCCTAAACGATTTGAAATAACTGTTAATATTCCAGAATTAAAAGATTTATTTTTTTGATTGTAAATAATGAAATAACCTAATAATTAAGATTACACTACTGTGGACATTGCATAGTTTAAACACTCTCCGCCAGGAGGAGCCAAAGAATTTTTAAATTCCTAGATGTATCTAGGTGAATCATTCACGTCTGACAACTAGAAATTCCTGATTTCCCTATAACATCCCACGTCTAAGTCTTCATCATAACCTCACTATCTAGTCCATATCTCCAACTTCTCTCGTCCCTAAAATACTCTCATGCTCTTCAACGCGAGAAGAACACTATGCACAAGACAATTTAAAAAAAATGTTAGCGACATTTAATTTGTTCTAAATTTGTAATTTCGGTAAATATTCAGTCCACATCGGTGACAGTTCGGAGCGACAAGGATCCTTTTGCGATCGTCGAGCCGTAACTTATGGAACAACCTGTAGAACCGGCGTATTCCCCGATAAACTGGATCTCCGACTGTCGCCTGATCGCAACTCTCTCGCGGGGAGGGAAGACGAAAGATGCGAAAGTGGATGAATAAGATCGAAGGCCCTCGGGGTGACAACGAGGGTAAGTTATCGCTGACTGGAATAAAGGCGGGTGTAAAAGTGCCTTTCGATCAATTCCTCCAACATCAAAGAAATGAAGACACCTCTTCTCTCGAGGGGCAGACACAGCAAAGAGAGAGAGAGAGAGTGAGAAAGAGAGAGAAAGAGTAACGTCAATTTCAGCAAACGTAACCAGGATGGAACTGCGATAAATAAAAGTCGCGGGTAAACGTTTCCCGTGGAAATGAAAGGGAAAAAAAAGAAAGAGGTTAGGAACGCTCGGTCGGTAAGGCAGTTTCCGTGGGGAAAAGAATTGATAATCGATCGACAGCGTTTCTTTATCGTTCGGCACCGAATTTCTTTTTATTAGTTAATTAGAGGGCGTCTTATAAATTTCGAGAGTGCAGCTTGGCAGGAAGTTTAAACGCAGCGATTCCCCGATAACTCGCGGCAGAGGGGGCCCAATTCATTTGCCTCGGCCAACTATCGTAAACTTATTAAAACTTCTCCGACCGCTGCATAATCGTTTACATATTAATTCCGCGTTAACCGACTTGTATAAATTCCGCCAGATGTCGCGGGTGCACGTAACGATACAGCATTTCCTTTTTTTCACCCTCCTCGACATTACACGAATTATAATTCCCAAGCAAAGTAGCACGTGTGCAATGCGGGAGCAGCTTCTTTTCATCCTCCGCACCGCCATGTTTTACCTCGTCCTTCCGGTGATCCAGAAGGAAGACGTTTGCAAATTCGCACGATCGTGTCTCGGTTCGCTTTGAATATATTTCGAGAGTGTATCCTTTGCTCGGAGTGATGTATTTTTTAGAAACATTGCAGAGCAAGCGACGTTGCTTTGAATAGGTGACAGTAATTACGAGCGTGATCTAAGTAAAAAATTCTGTCCCTTCCTATTTTTGACAAAATGACGAAAAATCGAATGGTTAAATCGACTATGATACTGTGGCACAATTAATTTTTTGTATTTTAAGGTGTTTGAAACGCCATAATTGGAATTCTTCGAAATGGAACGTACGTGACTTAACAGGCGACATTTTCACAGCGTGTTTGGTAGACGTGTATAGTTATAGAATTTCGGTTTATCGCAAATAAAAGTATCGAATGAAATTTTGCTCGTTGCTAATGAATGGCTCGAACTTTCAGGCAATTTCAAGACGGCCAATAGTCTGCCGTATTTCTTAAGTTGAAAAAGAAGCTTGCGCTTTTTCCAGTCATTATAAAGTCGTTATAAAATCATTATAAACTCATCATAACGATACAAGTTTCGAACACGTAACTTTTTTTAGTCGAAACATCTCGCGTTCACGGAACCGACGGGATATTTAATCTAATACGGCGCACATTTTCGCGAAACAGTGTTTTAAACCGAGCTTAAACTTTGTTACACTGCAACGAGATGTTGAGTGTTGCTCGCAATGAAATTCAAATGAGTTTCAAAGGTTGAAAAATCATACTCGCGTAGTTTGAATTTAAGACGCGGATAACGGTAGACAACGAAACGAAAATGGCATCGGTAATTTTGACGAGATGGCAATATTGTAAGACAGTTATCCGTCGAGATAAAAATCAGGGCGAAGAATAGAATATCTGTCCGTTGGAAACGCGCAACAATCGGTGCAAGGGAGTGAAGAGAATTTCCATGTACAAACGAATCGAGAATGTAGAATAAACGAAACTTCGGTTCAGAATTGTCAAAACACAATTACTAATTCCACCTCAAATAAGCAAACGACCACCTTTTCCAACGTTTAAACATTCAGATACCTATGAAAAGTTCGGCCCGTTGAAAGTTTCGAGCAATCGACCGTTTCATTCGATTATTTCATTCGAATCTAGTTTTCTCGAAAACAAAGCACCGTGCCCGAACAATTTTACCCCCATAATACACTTTCGATTTGCTTTTCTGTATAAAGTCATTATTCGATTGTACCACTCCGCGTCGCATATTTCGACCCAATACTGCGAGCAAGTCTGACGGTACGCCATCTTGGCCTAGTGAAAACATCCGAAATTGTCTCATTTCGAGCAATAAACGAATATCGGAAAATACAGGACAAATCGTCCGCACGAAACTGCGCTGAACGAAAGTATATAAATAAATATGATCGTCGATGCTAGTAACTAAACTCGTCGTTAGAGTGCACAATAGCAAGATGGCCGAGTTCCTTTTAATCGAATATCCTTCGATTGAAGATTTAGCAAATGAAATATTGGAAATGCATCTTCTTTCTTCNTAGCAAATGAAATATTGGAAATGCATCTTCTTTCTTCTAATAGTTGAACAAACAGGATAAAATTAGAAATATTTTTAACTACATTTCTAGCAAAGTACCATTCCAGTAAAGCTAGGATGTCCCTTTTTTATCCAGAGCTTCGCCATCACTGCCTTAGGGCAACCGATGACAGTCTCAGAATAACCCGTTATAAAGACACCCTAGCTCTAAGATCAAGAAGAGTCAGAAGCTACAGAAACATTATAATACGTGCAAAACGAGGTTATAAAGTGAAATAAATTAACCATCCAAATGTACCTTTATATTTCATAATAACCTGAAACCATGATTCGAGTTATATTCAACCTAAATCCATTCTCGCAGTTCGCCACTTCGCCGTGGCCCGGGTATAAACATACCAGTATCAAAACATACCATAACGTTTAAGGTTAAATCGCGCGTGTTCCACGATACCCCGAGTTCCCAGCATCGTTCCTCCGAATACCATATTCCTCCGAGGTGTTGTTCCCCCCTTTCTCGCGTCGAACGATCGGACTCACGAGACGCGACGATTCAACGGCACGTAGATAACACGATAGCGAAGTAATGTATGCAAACGTCGGCAATGATAAGCGCAAAATTCGTTTCCTACCTCCCTACGACGTCAGCTTTCTGTGACCTTCCTGTCGGGCATAGCGTGACGCGTGTTGTTGTCCCGACGGCCCAAACGAGGAGTGGGGGATCGGCAGATGGCACGTGCGACGGATGGAGTGGAGGGTCGGTAGATGGCGCGTGCGGCGGATGGAGTAGGGGTACGTAGATGGCGCGTGCGGCGGATGGAGTGTGGATACGTAGATGGCGCGTGCAGCGGATGGAGTGGGGAGAACGAGTGGCGCGCGCAGCCGCGGAAGTGGGGGATAGTAGATGTCGCGGTTAACGAATATAGTGGCAGGTTCGTAGATGGCGCGGGCGACAGTAAGACTGAGAGGATAACAGATGGCGCGTTCAGCGACGGGAGTGGGGGATAGTCGATGCCACGTGTGACGGACGGAGTAGGGGGATACTAGATGGCGCGTTCAGCGACGAGAGTGGGGGGACAGTAAATGTCGCGTGCGACGGACGGAGTCGGGAGTCAGTGGACAGCGAGTATAACGACGGGAATGGGGGAATAGTAGAAGCGCGTTCGGAGGCGGGAGTGATAGTAGATGGCGCGTGGGAGCGGAGAATCGGTAGATGGCGTGCGAGATGGCAAGAGTAGGGTCGGCAATTTACCGATTAACCTTAATTGAAGACGATGGTGACTTAACGCGGCCGTATAACCGCCCGGGAAGCTTGGAATCGCAATAAACGATCTGTTCTGCAGCGTCGGCAGGGGCTACGTGACTTCGACGACAGCTCGATTAAACGGGAAAAGTATTTTATGCGAGAAACGGCACGTACCTCACCGCCGCCCCGGTTATTTCCTCGGCCTCTCCCGCGTTCGCGAAAGTGATTCGAACGACCGCCGTTTCTCCGTCGCTTCCTTCCTTCGCGAACCATCGAGCGCCGTCGTGCGCGAAAGGGAATCTCCCTGGGAGGCGATACGAACGAATCGCGACGGTTTCTCTGTCGATCGAACGGCGAAGGCGTTTGAATTTCGTCGGTGTGATTGAAGCGACTCGATCGGCGAGGGGTAAATAGGATGTGTTGCTTTGCCGCTCCGAGCGTTGTTTGTAGAAGCGTGAAAGTGTCTGCTCGAGGTGAGAGTATCGGAGAGATGACGGGAAACGGGGACACGCAAGAGGAATGGGAAGTTATCGATGCCGGAGTAAAATATTCTATTCGGTTGCTATAATAGTGAAATATTCTATTCGATTACGGTAATAGTAAAATATTCTGTTCCATTTCTCGACGGGCATGCTCTTACATTTATCGCGACCGTGTCGGAATATTTATTATTTCTATCACATTCGCTCTATAAATTCTTAGTCCCGATCCATTAAAATTCACCGGGAGACGGAATTCTAACCTCTCACGGAATGATACCGATGTCCTTTCATTAAAAGCTTCCAATAAAGTTCACCTGTCGCTCCTTGCCAGAAAATTAAATTTGGAACGTTAGAAATACTTCTATGCTACTGTATAGAAATTTATTCCAATAATCAGAATTCCATTCGTTTCCTTTCCTTTCTTCAATCCTAACTTAATAATCAATTTTTACCGAATATACACTTGCGGGTTATATACGCAACTTTTTCATGGTTAATAAAATAAACAAGACACGAAAAACCTACTGCGAGAGCGATAGGATTACGTGGACAGAGCGAAGACTCTGGTGACACGATGGCTGCGCGAACAAAGGCCAGTCTAGAGCCTCAAAGGTGTGAAAGAAGAGTGTTTGGACGGTGTTCTTCGGATTATCGCGTGACTGCCCAGGAATTTGAATGAACGTGCTTGAATAGTTTGCAGAAATAGCTAGGTGCAGCAGAGACATGTGTGCGCATAAATAGTCACGGTAATATTTTTATAAAAGCTAGTATTTCGAGTCTCTTCGGCGTCGTTTATAGAAAAGCATCTGATCCTCGATTCGCAAGAGGGATCAAGTTCCTCGACATCGTCTCTATCTTTCTGAACGTCAGTTGAACGACATCAAGAAGACTCGCGGTGCAATGTACCGAGTCGAGAGTCAATTCGCAAAGTTTCACGTATAGCTACTTTTATTTTCGTTGTGCTCAGTTTATCTTATTTTCACTTCCAATATATTACAACTAAGTTGTATTCTTTGCAAAAAAGAAATGTCGAAATTAGATAGAATAAATTCCTATCCCTTCTTCGCAATCTTGATTTAGCAGTGACAAACAATTATAAGCTAATGTTTACGATAATTTGGGAATTATTTATTTACGACTGTGAAATGAACGAATCAAGAGTTAAAAATTAAGTGCCATCGATTTTTTCAAATTATACGAGTATAATTATATCGTATAAGTATACGAAGTAGTATATACGAAGTATACGAACATTGTGACATAGCTTTCTTTTCTCGTTGTTATCATATAGCAATTGTAGAAATATTTTAAAAAAAGAATATTACTGTATCGCTAAATACGGTTAAATTATTTTACACTATTACGAGATTTTAGTTACGGAAAGTATCTTAACTAAGCAATTATCTTAACACGTTTGGGTTCAACGAGCATAACTGAAGTGCAGTTGCGAAGTGAATCGATGGAAGTTGGCGAATCTCGTAGGTGTTCTTCGTATTCAAAGTGTCTTTTTCCGTGCGACAACCAAGTGCGTATAGAAGTCTTAAAAGCGCAGCGTGTCAATGCGCAGCAGTGAATGACTATGGGGCCAGAAAAAGGTAGCAAAGCGCATCGAGATATCTCGACTAATCTCGGATATCCTTTCACGTATCGCTCGAAGAGAAACTTGTTCATTTGTGGATTGTACGGTTTTGAACAGCTCGCACGATGCTAAGCGAGCTTTACCTTTTTCTCCTTCTTCTTTTCCTTCCTCTTTTGTCTCTTTTCTCCTTTCCCTGTTTTCCTTTTCTCTTTTCTTTTTTTTTCGCCGCGTTCGTCTTTTTGGCGGAGCTTTCAAGAGGCTCTTCATTTTTTCCTCTTGTTGTACTTTTCATTAAAAATTGCGCAGCAGCTCGGTCAAAATGCGTGTGCACCGGGACTATAGCATCTCGAGTTACCTGGCTGTGCTCGCTAAACAGACGAACGAGGTAAAAAATCGTTTATTAACGTGCGAACTTTGTGGAATAATGTGGCGTGCCGTTAAAGAAGCCTCAGTCGAATGAAACATAATGAAACCGTAAGAAAAATTCGCATTTCTCGCGTCTTATTTCGCGCTCCCTCCTTGCAAACTGATAATTATGCATCGAATTACGTTCCTTTCTTCCTCAGAATGGTATTCACCCACGATTTACGATTCGAATCCCTAGAACATAATATTCCCGTAATTAAACCATTAAACCGAAACCGATTTTAATACACCATGTAGGTGTTTTAAATTTCGCGCCGTGTTTATAGAGAATTTCAAATCGTAGAGGAAGAAGCTTTTCTCTGAGTTTAAAAATAGAAAAAAATTAAGACTAAAAGACTAGAAAATTCTTCAGCTTCCCTTCCGTGTCTCCATTTTTCCTGTTACTTTAATTTCTTCGTTTTAATCCTGATTTTGTCCCTGTTTTTCCGCCGTCTNTTTTCTCTGAGTTTAAAAATAGAAAAAAATTAAGACTAAAAGACTAGAAAATTCTTCAGCTTCCCTTCCGTGTCTCCATTTTTCCAGTTACTTTAATTTCTTCGTTTTAATCCTGATTTTGTCCCTGTTTTTCCGCCGTCTACACATTTGCACTTGCTTCGGCCATTTCAGTGGCCGCTGACGTTTCCAGGTTAATTAGCAGAAGGTACCGCACAGCACTGCGACCACCGTGAGCATTTTCAATCCCGTTCTTCTTCTCTGTCTAAACACACCGGCGATCGATCAAGGCTCGCCCCCTTTTCCCGAATTGCCGTAGTCAAAGAAAGCGAGCCGGGGTCAAAGTCGATCAATCAATCGACGCATGCTCGTTAATCTTCATTATAAAAGATCGAGCTGCAATTAAGGGAATCGCCCGTTCTTTTCGCGAGCCCCCGCTAAATCGGCCGAGAAGCGAAAACCGCATCATCTCCATGGTCTTCCATCATCGCGGCTGAAGGGATGGAACCGCGCGAAACTTGAAACATGATTTACGGGCACGACTCGCTGCGATACGCCGCGCTATCTGCGACTCGCTTCGTCTTCATCCAACCTCTTCTCTCCTCGCTTCTAGCAACACCTATACGTCACTCCCTTGCGAGTTGACTGCTCGATCGATGATGCAACTTGACAATCGTCTCGTAGGAGTCCGATCGCGGAGTTTCGGGTTCGCGCAATATTAAAAAATTCGTATCGTTGAAAATATCGTGGAGCGAAGTCGAATGTTGGTAAGAAGTGACGTTCTATTGATCCTTGACACGGTGAAGTCAGGTGGTGGTCGGATGACAACGAGTCAAGCACTTGACACTTCATACTATGGACGTTCAGCTTCAGGGATGCAACAATTTTTGTTATTACGTTAATAAAGTTCTGAAAATTTATATATCGGTCTAAAATGACTTTGTGTCGGCTCGTCGCGTTGCTTACCTACAGTCGAGGTTTCAAGAGTGATGGGGAGGATTATAGGGAGTGGTGAAAGTAATATAATAAGGGTGGGGACTCTTTTACCAAAGTGAAGTAAGTGTGCAGAGTCTCTCATAAAAGACGTTTCGGTTTTCTACGAAGGCCGAACTCCGAGGGTTAATTAGTCCCCTATCTAACTTGGGACCTTTGATTCCAGGGACATAACAATTTTTATTAATAACTTAACAAAGTGTACTACATTCACGTTTACCGGATTCCTTGTTCAAGCCTCTAACTTCGAATCTCAGGAAGAGATCTGAGAAATCTCACGAAGAACAATCTGCAAACACTAATGACACCGGAAACTACCGTACAAAATTTTTCGCCTAACCAGATCGCGATAGCCGCACTTTTCTCATTCGAGCAAAAACCGTTCCGCCTGTTGAAAATCCTCAGTTAACCGAATTTCCCACGAGGGAACAGCGCAATTAACCGGCCGTGCTTCGCATCGCTCTCGCGCCGATAATCGTTTCAAATCGGCACTCGATACCGGCGAGCTTATCGATAAAAAAAACCCCATCATCCCCGGGAACAATGCTCGAAACGGTTTGCAATACCGGTAGCTAAACGCGGCCTGGCCGAGCTTGCTAGCCGATCTTCTCGCGCTGCCACGTTGTCGAGGGCACGCGCGGCCATAAATCCGTGCGACGATGGTCCGGAACGGGACCGTGAACAGGGCGGAATGCGAAACTGAAAATGACGAGGCGGGAGAGGGAATAACGAGGCTGTCGGGCGCGTTAATATCTCAGTGGTCGGCGGGATCGGTTCGATGATCAAAGCCCGGCCACGCACCTCTGTTTATTTATTCATTTTTCGTTTATTCGTCGTTGCTTTTCGACGCGTCGCCACGAGGCCGGCGGCCGGCCGCGATTAATTGCCACATTCGATACACGTTAACGTGATTACATACACCGGTTAATCCGCGACGAGGAAAAAAGGGACGAGAGTCGGCCAAAGGACGCAGACGTGGCGCATAGGCGAGAAGAGAGAGAGAGAGAGGAGAGGTTGCAAAGGCAGACGCCTGTGTGCATCCGTGTATCCAGGTGAAAATCAAAGGCTCTAGCTAACACGCGCAGCCTCAATTTTCTTTTACACCTGCGAACCTATCAGCCGTTGATAATGCGAGTCACATTGAGATGCAGCCGGGTTCCCGGTTTCAAGTGGCCACCTTTGAAGCCACGATGCCTTAGCGCCTCTCGGCCGCGCGTCGCGCCACCGTCGTCCGACGCTTTTAAACGGCGATAGACCAATGGAAATGTGACCGTGTTCAGCGCGAACGGAAACCGGTGACCTTGCCGAGGGTACCATCAAAAAGTGGCCACCTTTGAAGCCACGACGCCGTCGCGTCATCGTCGTCCGACGCTTTTAAACGGCGATAGACCAAAGGAAACGAGATGGAATTCAGCACAAACCGAAACCGGAGACTTTTCCGAGGGTACTAACAAAAAGTGGCCACCTCTGAAGACAGGGCGCAGTCGCGTCACCGTCAACCGACGCATTTAAACGGCGATAGTCCAACGGAAATGTGATCTAGTTCGGCGCGAACGGAAATCTGTGACTTTGCCGAGGGTAGTAACAAAAAATGGCAACTTTTAAAGCCACGACGACGTCGCATCTATCGACCGCTAGTCGCGCCACAGGCGCCCGATATTTTCAAACGGTGATAGACCAATGGGAACGTGTCCGAGTTCGGCGCAAACGGAAACCGGTAATCTTGCCGTAGGTACGAACAAAAAGTAGCCACCTCTGAAGCCACGGCGCCATCGCGTCACCGTCGTTCGACGCTTTTAAACAGCGATAGACCAACGGAAATGTGTTCGAGTTCGGCGCGAACGGAAACCGGTGACCTTGTCGAAGGTACTAACACCGAACCCTGGGAACTATACGAGCAACTTGCTTTTCAATTGCGTCGTTACGCGGTTCTAGTCTAGTGCTGCGCAATTATCGGCTTTCCGGATATTGTTATTGTACGCGTAGTACAGCCTGAAGTATCGCCGATGAGTTGCCGCGGTTCGGTCAATGAATCCGATGCTTATTTACAAATTATGGCCGAGCGGTTTCGCGCGAGTAAGTACAAAGGATTGGAGGAAAATCGTTCCGCCTCGGTTGGCAAAGATCCCTGGTCGATTGGTCGTTTTCCTCGTTTCCCTTGGATTTTAATCTCGAGTTTAACCCCCTATAGATTCGCTCGGAATGCTAGAAGTCTGTTAGCTGTTTCCCCGGGTATTACCGTTTGATCGACGTGATTTGCCAGATTTTTGAATCGCTCGAATCGATCGACCAATCGCGTAGAACGGCAGGCTAACGCAACCTCAAAAATTTCAAATTAAGCTTCGAACCGATGTTTCGCCGTTACACCGCAACGAATTGAATATTTTAAACCGGGAAAGTTAAATTGTGCTTTCGTTCGAGCATCTGCTGTACAATTACAGCGAAATATTACTAAACACGCTGTTATCGTTGAATTCTAGAATAATATAAAGTCAGAAACAATTAAATGTCACAGTTGCGGCTCAAACGATGATTCGATATTTATTTATAAACGATCTAACTTAAAAAATTAACAGAGACTGCGAAATTGAAGCTTCTTTTCAACCGATGACTATAGATGATGCTAACAGTCACGATCTGACACAAAGATGGTGACAAAAATTGGTTCCAAATATGGAAGCATCGAAAAAGGTGTTTTTCGATAAGATTATAGGTAAATTTGCATGTATATATCGTTCAACTTGGAAAGTTTAACACGAGAAATTTGTAGCTCGACGGGAACCAGGATTTCGTCCCATTAGCGAACCTAATGACCACAAACTTAAAACAATAATTCCCGCCAGGCCAGGGATCGCTGTAACTCGAGCATAATTAGCATAATTTGCTCGTTACTCGGAATCGATTATAACAGAGAGGGAGGGAGGGGGGCAATAAATAACAAGCGTCGACGCAAAACTAACAAATAACAGGGAGCATCCAACGCGTCGCGTCAAAGTCGTCGGCGTCGGCGTCGCCGACGTCACTGCTGCAACACGAAACTACCAAATTACATTAAATAGAGAGAAGTCTTTAATCAACGCTGGAAATCCAGTCGCGGCGTTGCCACTCGCGAATCTCGAAGGGATTGCTTTTAGCGGCTGCCGGAAGTCCCGAATGGTGCCGCTCTGCACCCGGCAAGTTGAATATTTGTCAGAACTTCTCATAATGTGTCATGGCAACAAGTCAGACGGGATCCAAATGAACGTCGCGGACCAACCGTGGATCATGGAACAATACTCTTAACCGTCCTGTCTTATTCCTAGCTCTAGCAACCCTCGGTCTTCAGTATTCGAGTAGAACCCTAACAGACGTGGCTTCTCGAATCCAAAATTTCTTAAAAATTATTTGAAGCATTCAGCCCTCGAATAAAACCCTAGCAAAAGTGCTTCCACGAATGTAACATTTCTCAAAAATTATTTCAGGGCTTCAGCTCTCGTGTAAAACACTAAGGCGTGGTTCCTCAAATCCAAAATTCCTTAAAAATTATTTTAGGGCTTTAACCGTCCAGTAGAAACCTAACAGACGTGGTTCCTCGAATCCAAAATTTCTTAAAAATTATTTTAGGACTTCAGATCTCGTTAAAAACTCTTCAACGAAATGCACGTTATTCGTACCCAATAAAATACCATAAAATATTCAACTGTAAAGCAAAATTCCTTGTACAATTTGCGGATTGTCGATTAGCGAGAAACCGGCTATTTCTGAAACGAACTATAGATTCGGTACCCAAACGTAAAGGAGTGTCTGGTCAGGCTGTGACAAAGGGTAGTTCGTTCGGGGACAATCTCGTTATCATAGCGTCTTTACCTTCCTAATTAGATTTGATTTCTTCCAAGGACCCGTTCCAATTGCACCGGAACCGTAACTAGTTCAATAACACGAACTTCACGGAACCACTTGAAGCGGCACTGATAAAATGGGATACAGCTAGAGCCGGGGATCCTAATAATTATTCCAGCTCGGCCGGGGAACACGAATACTACCGTTACACAGCCGGCGAAGCCGGAACTTTGAACAACGGGACTTGCTATCGGGTATCAAGCGCTCTTCTAACGTATCAAACGCGGTGATTTATTCGGCTTACGTGCTTAAAGTCTTCGGGAGATATTATACGAAGCAGCTGCAAATTTCGTTCGGCCGGGTCGGTATGAAGAAACACGTGCCGGCGATAAATTGTATCGGGCCGCGTTTGTCTTTATCGAAGATGGTCCGGTAAATCGAAACGTATAACGCCTGCGTCTTCCGTTTTATTGACACTGCTTTGCTAATGGCCGACCGCCATTTTGCCGTCGCGACCGGAATACCGGTGCCGTACCCGCGGCACGTCTTTTAACAATGTCTCGATACGTCTTCCTTACGCCAACAAATTCCACGCTACTTACCGGGGATAATGTGCAAGAAACACCCCGGAAATTCCGAACGTTACATACACGGAATATCTTATCGTTGTCGCGAACAATGGCGCGATGTTCGCTCCAGATTCGAGGTGCACGAAATTGTCAAGTAAATGAAAAACGTACGTTCGAATGAAATATTTAAAACGATGCGGGACACGTGGTAAGTAGTAAAAATGGAAAATAATTCAACGATACGATATTCTGTTTATTTATTACTTTTATCGAAGATATGGATCGCTAGTGAGTTAGATGGAAACTCGTCTTAAGACTTCCTATTTTTAAATTATAACTTACTTGTGCGTATTTACGAGGTTACCGTCAAAGAAAATCGTAACATACTGGTAAACTCATTCGTGTGCGAATGAATGTAATTAACTGGCAGTACTAGGCTTCGCGAATCGTGAAAAGATCTCCCGATAAGTGCGCATAACCTCGTACTCTTTTACAACCGTCATGAAATCACGCGTAAAGCTAATGAACACGTTTTTCACAGGGCAAATAATAAATTCCGATTATCGCTATAACAACTGCATGGAGTTATTCGGTGGAAAATAATTGCGCGACGTACAAAGGGGAAAGCACGCGAAACGAGAATTACAGCTGTCGATTAAGCGATTATTTTCGCCATGAACCGAGCAGATTTTTTCAGGATCGAGAGTCAGAGATTACAGTGGAGCTTCTGCCAGTCGCGTGCAGAGTTGTCGAATAATAAACGGGAGCATTAAAAGAGAGGAGGAGGGGGGCGAAAAAAAGGAAGAAAAACTCGGAATTGCTCGTTTTGTAAAGGCGTTTTCATTTCCAGCCCCGACAATTGCTCTGTTATTTCTCCGTTTAAACAAACTGAACGTCGTCCGATCGAACCGCTGAAAAAGTGATTCGATGCATTTGACAGTCCACCGATGATAACGCGGCATATTCAACCTTTCAATTGTATTTTCGAAAGCCGCATTGTCGGCGGCGAATTCCGAAATGCGTTACCGTGAATTCGATGAAGTTGGCCTGTCCACGAATCGGGACGTCCGCCAGATAACAATCAGAAATGTATGTACCACGAAATAACAATAGTAGTAATATTATTGATAAATTAGAATTAAGAAAATTAATTACGGTTAAGCGTGATGGATAATGTTTGTAATAATATTCGCGATATATTCCAAATAATAATATAATAGCACAATTTATTCCAAACATTGCAAAATGTTAAGAACACATTCAGAGAGTAAATTAGCAAGTAAATACGAGTCTGACTTGTAGAAAAGCGTTTTGTACCTGGTTTTCAAGTTTACAGCGGAGGTAGAACGTGTTCAGGTTAAAAAAGACTTCAACTTGCTTCGAGGGATTTTACTAATTAGCAATTTTTAAAATATGTTTCAAGCCACGCTTTTAACCTTTTCTCCAACTCTTGCTCGGTATCCTCCGAACTGAAAGCATTTTTGATACATAGGTAAAGAAGAATTTTATGTAGAAAAGATATTATGAATGTATTAATTTTACTTCATGCAAAGTAATTTTACTACTAATTGCAAAGAGTCTGTTGATTCACTGGTTTCTGGCCTTTGGTTTCATTATAATCTTGTTATTGGTATCAACGAAATTAATCATGAATTAATAATATTGTTAATACTAAAATTTGATATAGGGAAAAGTGAAATAAAATCCACCGGAATTTTTTACCGATTTTGCACAGTATCTGATAAATTTACACAGTATCTGTTTGATGGTTCAATCAAACAGCAATCGATTCAATAACCATAAAGTAAGCCGAGAAGAAAGAATACAATTTTTTAAATCTATTCGCAACCACAAACACACTTACACCTACATTAAGCAAATGAAACGATAGAATAATGGAAAAGACAATCTACGCTAAGATTCATAAAGTACGATTAAACTTACACCTTAAATTCAATTTTCTCGAAAACGAGGTCCCTTGCGAGAAAACTTTCTTCCTGCTTTTCTATTCATTTTTACACCTAGAATCACCTCCTATACGTTTATATCTCCAATTACCAAACACTAGGTATATTCGAATAATTCATAAGAGGAAAGACCGAACATAACGCGATTAATGAATTTTCTATACGCCAATTCCGTTGAGCACGTCACACATCGTGGGGTACCATGAATGCAAATGCGATACCACGGTCGAGGAACGTCGTAGAACTCGTAGAAACACTTTAATCCATTAAAAGATCGAGCAAGAAAGGGGTTCTCTCTCCTTGTTCCGCGATTTAATATTAATGAGACATCTCCCGATTCTTCTTTCCGCGTTCCCGTGCACCCGGCGAAGATATATCACCGCGAGATATCGAAAGTTCGCGAGGACATTAAGGAAATTCCGGATCGCTGCCGGATTAATCGGCGTTGACCTCGCCGCGGAACGTCAGAAATCGGATTTGCGGGACTCGGGGTCCGGAAGGGAACGAAAACTACCGTTCGTTGTTCCCTGTCACGCGCGCGCAAAAAAAAAAGAGGAAAAAATTGGGGAAAAATAACCGTAACCCGCGTCAAGTTTTCGCACCAATTTTTTCGCCTGCTCTGCGAACGCGTCGGCCTTTCCATTTGATCGCAAAATCGGCTACAGCACCTGCGTGCTTCCACGAAACAGAAAAATAATATTTTCATCCGCTGTGCCCCTAGCGGTGGGAATATTTTCAAAATAACCCGTGAGAATTCCACGGGAATTCCGCGAGAATTTCTTGAAACCTCTTCAGTTCGTTCTAACGAACGTGAACGTATTTTTTTTAGATAGGAGACAAGAGTTCGCGAATTTGCATAACTTTGTAATGTATTGGATCATTCGGAAAGTCATTTCGTTTTCTTTTCTTTTTTTTATGCGACTGGAGTGTGAAGCTGGCTCTGAGATAATATAATTAAGTCTCCTGTTGGGAGGAAACGAAATGACTTTCCGCACGACCAAATATAATTTTGCCAGCTAGTCGCAGACGTCTTTGAATTATTTTTCTTGCCTGTTTCCACTACGTATCAATACCCCAAGCGGAAATATCGCTCATGGCAGACAAACTGGTACGTAAATATCGTTCACGGTATAATCGAGTGGCCGCGGTGTTAATTTTCGCGAAATTTTTCAGTCCAACCGGTCGAGTTGCTCGTTCACGACCACGCTAGACACCGGGATTCGGTCGAGGGGTAATTTACGGCCGTTCTGCGTGGGCAAATTACCCCCGCGAAATGTAATTCTTCATCGGTGAATAGGCAAGTTTTAACGAGAAACCTAAAGGAAGTTCGGGCAAGTTATATAGAGGGCTCGTGATACATCATGCATGTAAAATTGTTCAACGCGTCTCTGGCTGCTCGAAGAATCGCGATAGAGACGAGCAAGTTCTTTTCAGGAAATTGTCGTAAAGTGATACAAAGGGCCCGACATCGGCGATCAAAGGCCCTTGTTACGAGAAGCAATGGGAATCCGTGATGCAATCACGCCGATTCGAAATATCTGAAACATCTATAGGCGATGAAATTATTGGCTGATATTTAAACGTCGCTTTAAACGTGAATTTTATGGCGGGAGTGACGCAATGCGTGTTACTGAAGACAGTTTAAGAATAATTTGCGATTGCTATGATGACGATCGTGTGAACAAACATCGAACTAAAACTCTACCCAAACAAAAGTCAAATTCTTGTTAATCTAAACAAATTTATTTTAATCAAATACATAATTCTGTTTAATTCAAATACCATTAAAGAGGAACGCAGGATTATCGGAATATAGAAAAAGGATATTTTTGTTTCTTATTCCAAACATTGAACATGTTCCATAGAACCTAAACTCTACCCGAATAAAGGTAAAAACGTACGGAAAAAAATTTGTCGATCTAATTAAATTTATTTTATTCAAATATATATAATTCTGTTTAATTCGAATGGCATTAAAGAGAAGCGAAGAATTACAGGAATATTCGATATAAATACGACAAAGAAAGGGTATCTTTGCTTCTGATAGACGGTATACACATATGTATACGAAGGAGTATGTAGATATAGAGTTTCCTGGGACAAAACGCGGAGCTATGAAAGCAAGCGAAAGAGAGACGGAAGAAGCACGAGGCAAATTGACCCGTGCGTTGAAACTATACCTGAAAGAAATGAAATTTCGGGCTGACCTTATTTCTATAGCCTTCCGCAAAGGCTACTTCCGCTATATTTTATACCGTTTAAAAAACATTTCCCGGCAAAGCCGTACAAAAGGCTGTCACGAAATGGCAACAAACCGAAACAAAGCCTTCTACAAAGGTATCTTTTTTATTTTATTTTATTTTATTTTATTCTGCCCCCCTATTTT
>NIJG01000114.1:615599-646722 GCA_002201625.1 Euglossa dilemma
ACCCATTTGCATCACCGAACGGAATAATCCGCGCCCGATAATTGTTACTTATCTATTAGAAATTTATTTACCGTGCAACTACCTGCGAAAATAAATATTTCAGTTAATACGTCGTATAAGATGATTTTACTTTAGAGTTTGTTTAATTTTTGGATGAAATATAAACGAGAGTTTCTTTGTTTCACTTAATTTCGATCAAAGACTTGAAAGACTCTCTTCGGAACGTTGATGCAAATGGCTTAATAGTTGTAATTAATAAATACGCGATAAAAATGTAGGTAACGAAATGTTCGCAGTGCAACGGCGCGATAAAAACATTTGCATGCAGTTGAAGTTACACACCGCTTTGGTTCTTCGTCCCCAATAGGGACTGACGTGTCATAAACCCATTTAACCGAGTTGCAACCGCCGAATCTAGCTTTTGGCAACGTTCCGTACAGCGAACCTACATTCTCTTTGTGTCACGATGGCCGAGTGGAAGCGTAATGCAGATAGACTGAAATATTTCGGCCGCTGATTTACTAGCCCGCTGTCACCGCCTTTTTCACGCCAGCCCGCAAAGGATTTTCCCGGGGTGACGCCAACCAGAGACGCTAATTCCCGGCACGAGTGCTAATTATAACTTAGTTATTAGTTCCCGACTAGGCAATATAACGTTCAATAATATCGCAGCTCGCAAATGGTTCAGGTGCCATACTTAATAAACACCGAGTACACCGAGTACTCGCTAACCGCATTTCCTTGAATTAGTCCTCGGGGTATCGATAACACGATGCATCAGCAAGTAAAAGGCTTTCTTTCTGCAACGTGCCGACAAGCAGATTAATCGTTTCCGCCGATACAAAGAGCCTAAACCAAGACGTTCATCGTCGTACGATCTTTCAAACGGGTTACGAAAGCACTCGCGCTAAATCCCTCGAAGGTACCCATCAGCTGGCGACCATGAAGTTCCCGTGGAAGCCTGAAAAATTCAAGCTTCAGCCGTTGGATGAGCGAACCGCGAACGGTGGAAGCGTTCTTAGGGTATACCGATATTTAAAATTCCCTTTAACGTCCGTCGAACATCGTTAAAACCTCGTTGGCTGCATTAGAGGGTGCTCGGTTCGGCGGAGAAGGGACGAAAGCTCAGTGGCTCGGTCTGTGTGGCCGTGGGCGGGTGCAAACGAGGCACGGCGCGTTGTGGAATCTCTAATAAGGGAGCAAACATCTCGAAGCGAATACCAGAGGACTGTTCGCCGCGGAAATGGCGTATTTACTTATTCCCGAGGAACCGGGATCCGCGAAGTGGCGGGCACAAAAGACACCCAGATGTCCCGGCTGCTCCTCTCCACGAAAGTCTCTCTTTCTCTCGGCCTCTCTGTCTTCGGGGTACTTCCTAGAGACGCGTCGCGCGATGTCCGGTTGTAAATGCGATTCGCAACGGGGTCTAAGCCCGAGGAACCGGCGAGCTGTCTGAAATTTTCACGGCAGAACGCGCCGCGAACTGCAAGCGCGAAAATCCAATAGAATCCAAAGGCGGAAAGTCGTAAACACGATGTATCCTCGCTACGTGCGCGAACCGAATGGCGGATGCATTTTTCAACCAGGGGGAAACCTTCGCGACCAACTTCCGCCCGATCCTTTTAGACAATGCGATCACCTTTTTAACGCGCAGATGCTACCGCTCTGGCTTCGAAGAAAACGAGGGGAAGAAGGAGTAGAATGCTCGTCGGTAGGTAATTGAGAAATGAAATGATATTCATTGATGAGATGGGTACAGAACTATTCGCCATTTTCATGTTGCGAATGCAATAGGACGCGAATTTTGATTACGCGAGTAACCCGTAATCCGAATATATATATCTGGATTTGAAGAATATTGCGATTACGGATAACAATAAACATCCTAACATTTTTTATCTCTTACGTTTAGTTTAATAAAAAATCGTGCATTTTTAGAAAAATCCAGAATATCAGATTTTTCTTCAGAGAAATAAATTTTACAAGAATTACTTAGTCGATATTACAGATTGAACAGTCTTATCTGAATTGCGATTTGACACCCAATTAATTCAGATATCACACGTTTTACTGTATTAATAATCGGTCGATTGTATTGGATCTTCGCAATCGCAGAGGAAAATTTTGAACTGTCAATTAGGTTGACGTTTAGGTAGATTATCGATTAATGGTCCGATAGCTGGTATAATTAAACCTAACAAACTAGACTGACTTATGTATTTCTCTTCTATTATTTCGCAATTTCTGTAATATTCCAATTTAAGTCCAGCTTTTACTTCAAGTTCACTTTAAGGTAGCTTGAAAATCGCGAAATTATATTAATTATCATATAAACTACGACACATATTTCAAAACCGGGTTTCAACGTGTAGAAAGACACGGAATAATCTCTCAGACGACCTCCTAGGGACTTTTACTCTAACTCGCCCAAAAACCGTGTAAATTCCCTCTGGTAATTTCTCTTTTCTTTCCAACGGAAACAACTCGTATGTTCGATTTAGGAGGAACATCGCGATTATAATGGTAATGAACAATCGCGGATATAAAACGCTTCGAGTAAACGCTTAGTCGCGGAGACCTTCATAGCCGGATAGCGGAATATGAATTTAACATCAGCAAGATTTAACGCGAGCCGGCTTAATTTTGCATCTACCAAATTTTCCCTTAGATTCGCCCGGCACCGCGGATGCTACCAGTCGCGCGCAAACAATCCCCAGTGAAACACAAATGAATGGGAAATTATGCATGATACGAGTGGCGCGTTCGCGCGTATATTTGACGATTCCAATCAGGTTTGCAATCTCAAACATAGTTAACAATCAAACGCGGATAATACCGGCGAAACTAAACAAATACGCTGCGGGCCAGTCATTTTTTGTTCTTACGTGTTCTCCCCGTCTCTGGCAAATCGGCTCTGCCGCCATTTTTAGGGCTGCGGTCAAAACGACGCGAAGGTTACGGGGTTGGAAACCCGAAAAGGTTTATTTCACTGGAAAATCTTTCGCTAACAACTGCTGCTCGCTGATGCATACAGGGCTTCCCTCTTTCGGTGCTTTTCGCAAGCACAGCGTTATCGCGATCCGTTTGACAGTGACCGGCGAGGCCCGTTTGTCGGTGATTTTCTGGCAATTTTTATTTTCCTCCATTTATTGACACGTTAAGCGCCGTGCCAGTCCACGGTGACTGACACCGAACTTTCCGCTCGGATCGTGACAGGTATCGGTGACTGACGGCATGCCAAAGTTTAATTCTGAAATATATATTTATATATATATTATAAATCGAAGTCTTAATTTGGTCTTAACCAAGGTACAACTAGGAAGATAGAGATTAATAACTAATTGATATATACTTTCTTCCTAGATTCAAACCGATCTTCTCTTCCTTTACTATTCACTCACATATATGCTACGCACCACACGCATACTCTAAGGACCCATGAATCATTCGTACCCAAAACCCATCCCTACCAATTTTCTCTTTCAAGTGATCTCAGTCCCCCTGTATACATTCTGAAAAAATTCGAGATAGTAAAACGAATGTACCTAAATGGTATCTAACATAGCTAACTAAAGAGGATAAGCAAGACGATGGAAGTTTGACACTACAATAAGTGATCTGCTCGCATAATTGAAGTCTCGTAAAATTAGGTATTCTTAGTGTCATGATGGTGCCAGAAGAAACGAAAAGGAGGAAAAGATGAGGATACGTTTCATTCCAGGCCTGTTATAGAGGGGACTCATCGGTAAAGTTGCCAGGCCCTGCCTCTGACGGAGATACTATTGGAAGAACTTAAGCATGGTATATATAAAAATGAGAGAATTTATCAAGGACTTGCGAGAAAGTCCTGGAACCACCTTCAAGCCTATCTAGGAATCCATCTAGCGACGAGAATAAGATAGATGGTCGCTGCAGCGCTTAATTTTCCGACAAATCGCCCTGAAAAGTGATAAATCCCCGAAACTAGATGCTACTTAGTGTAGCTGCTATGATACTAAATATAAATATACGTATGTATATTTTAGTAACATAGTAACGTACGTGCATGTATATGTATGAGTTCAGTACACAAGAAACGCGAGTAATAAACCACCGATCCATCACTCAACCAGCCGTCCACGTTCCTCTTCGACATCCTCAGATCCAAATCTCAAAATCGAGCACGTTAAACAAATTTTTCCTGATCAAGGCAGGTTTTCCCGCGAATTTCAATCAACGACACGTCCAATTAATTTCCCAGGGAAATTCACGGGGCAATTATCGCGAAAATCGTTCGACGCGCGTGTTCGTCCGAGTTTCCGTGCTGCCGGTCCCCCGGGAAAGTCGTAATATCCTCCCCTCTGTTTGTCTGGTTCCTCCCATCGCTCTCTCTCTCACTCTCTCCCTGGCAGCAACGGCTCCGTCTTCCAGTAAAACCGACGGCGTCTCGCCGAAATGGGAGAATCTTGATAACAGGGATCCGGGGTCGCGCTATACACGCGACAGGCAAGAAAACCGGTAAGCTCTCCGCTCACGTAACAGACAAAGTTCATCCGGAACGGCGGTGTTGCGGTCAGAGTTAGGGCCGTCCTCGGACGTTCGTTAAGGCTTGTTTTTGCCCCCCTCCAACGCCCCCCTTCACGGTCAACCAAAAGTGCTAGTTCCTCGCCGGTCTCGGATCACCCGTCTGCCTTTTTATCGTCTCGCACGCGATTCGCCACCGGTTACGTCTCTGTCGTATCAGTAGCAGTCCCTGGCGTGAAAGAACGGGGTAACCGTGATCATTTTTACGGCCCTTTTCTCCATGTTTTTTTACCCTTGTTTTCCTGGGACCTCCGAGGTGTTCGCTGCTCGTTCTCGTGAAAAACGCGAAGGACTCGGAGATGCACTGATTTCCTGGTGTTACTCTGAGAGAGTAGGATGTGGTTTGGTTCATGGTTACATACGGGAATCAAGATTGTCCATGGGTTCGTCGTTTTATTGTGGAAAATTCTGTGATTTATCTCGACAAAAATTTCTCTCATCTTCGTTGGATGTGGTTTGGTTCATGGTCGTCTATTGGGATCAAGATCGTCCATGGGTTCTTCGTTTTATCAAGGAAAATTCGGTAATTTAGATCGTCGTTTTGTCGAGGAGAATTCAGTGATTTATTTGAGCCAAAATTTCTCTCGTCTTCGTTGAATGTGATTTAGTTCATCAAGGAAAATTCGGTAATTTAGATCGTCGTTTTGTCGAGGAGAATTCAGTGATTTATTTGAGCCAAAATTTCTCTCGTCTTCGTTGGATGTGATTTGGTTCATGGTCGTGTATTGGGATTAAGATCATCCATGGGTTCGTCGTTTTATCGAGGAAAATTCGATGATTTATCTCGGCCAAAATTTCGCGCGTCTTCGTTGGAATTTTTTTTCTGCCCATTATGTTTTACATTTTCATGAGGTTCCCGCGGCAATTGCAATTTGAATATTCATAAACCGAAATGAACGCGAAGGGAACGGTAAAGTTCCGAAAATAAATAGCCGGAATGCGAGTTTGCAAAATGTTATTTATAAATATTACGCGAATGTTAATTCGCGGAATACCATTCGAGTTTATCTTAATGAACGAAATGGCCACGTACACGTGTACGCGGTTGCTTGACGAGAAGCCCGGTAAAAATTATTTCCCGATATACCGGGTGTCCCAGCTTTCGGGAACCTCTCGACGATGTAGAATATTCGTGAACTTAGGTCTTCGAGGTTTTATTAAAAATAGAGTACAAACGCGAGCATCGAGCTCGAATAGATCAGCTATATTTACAAAATTTACGGTTTTGAAGAGTGTTTATGGAAACTGTATCTGCTACCCGAGGTTGTCAGTGAGTAAGTTTTACCGGTAATAGTAAGTTCTTGGACTAGTTGCATTCAATATTTGTATTGTACCTTTTTCATAAAGCTTTAGATGGCATCATAAACATTATTTTCTTATTCACTGTGTAGTTAGTTAATTTATTATAAAATAGAAACCTAACCACTAGAACACGAAACTAGCTCCATCTTACTTGTATTGATCAAAACAATCTCCTTACGATTGTGGAAAATTTATTGTATAAAGACAATTGAATATAACTGTTGAGGTTATAAAAGAATTTTTAACACTGTGCCCTTCTAATTCAATCTATTTATTCACGTGCCATTCATACATTTGTAGAAAGGCTAACGGTAAAATTTAAATGAAGCAAATAAAGCAACAATGAAATCATATATCCATGATTTCTTTGAGTGTCTTTGAGTATTGCACATGTGTTCTTCTCTTAATATCTTTTCTCTATACTAATTCTCTCTCTCTCCTCTCTCCCTGAAATATCCAGTGATATTAACTTCGGAGAATAAACACGTCCAACACCAACAAACTTATTTTTGCTTCAACAACAGAATATACAATTGCACTGCTTATGGTTGCGTAAAGTAAGTTTGACATGATTTACAATTTTTTGGGTAACGATTTGTCCGTGTTCGTTAATCCCATGTTACTGACTTGTAAATAATCATCGGTTCATCGTTGCTATTAAACATCGCTGCGTTTCTTTCTTTATTGCTACTCCAGTTGAATACAAATAGTCCATGAACCTCCGGCCACAAATGGTCCCACAGGAGCACGTACTCTTGACGATTAAAATTTGCTTCACCCCGGGGCACACGGACAAATATTTCCACCCTGGCCGTGACCAATTCCGCAAACGATCATTACACGTGACATCGCGGCTGTTCCGGTGGCAAAGGGCAGAAAGAAAGGGAGACGAAGGGACGAGATGGGCGGGGCCGCGAGGAGAAAAGGGCGGCAGGCCGACACGATTACTCTTGGTGGCCACATCGCGCGAAACACGCTCCCTTTATCTTCCAACGCGGAACACCGCGACGCTTAAGCCGGTTTTCCCCTTTAAACGACACGTCGGGATAAACGACCGAAAAACGTCCCTCGCCGGCGCGGATCGCGCGAGGATTTAATCACGCGTACTTTCGCTACCGCCGAAACCCGCTTTGAATATTACCGCACGCACTAGCGATTCGGAAACGATTTTTCGAGTGTACAATCCAGGACGAGTCGAGCACCGCGAGGACAAAAGTAGATTTACGTGTGTGGATATATGTTTTATTTCTTTTTTTCTTTTTTCTTTTCTTTGCTAGGGAGTTTTAGTTCCTTGAGTTTCTGGGTCAACCGAGATGTGATGTGAAAGATACATTTCGGGAGTGAATACTTTCTTCCCGTTTTTCCTTTTTTCTATTTTTAGTTTGGGTTCTTAAGAATTGGTTTTAGAGATAAACTTTGATATTCAGGTGTTACTCTGTGAATTTTCCTCTTTGCGTATAAATCGATATCAAAGAAGACCGGTGCAGAAATAGAGACAAAAGATGAATTTTCTATAGTGAGTCAAAATGGGGGTAAATAATTTTTCTTGATCTAAATGGCAGGTTTTCGAAGACTCATATCGAAGATTTTTAAATTTTTAGGTGTTCAGACAGAGACTTTAGGTTTACAAGATTTTATATCTGTAATTTTGATTTTTAATCTTCGCCGTTTGATAATCTCCGACAGCGAATTTCAATAAGGTCATTCGCGGATGCTTCGAACTCGAAATTGATTACTGTTTCAGGTCACTGAGACTATAGCAAAGAGTTTATAAATACTCTGTACTCAGTGGAATCGTAAAATCAATTTTGAGCTGGATATTATCGATAATTAACAGAGGTCAAGAGTGACTGCTGAAATCTGGAAATAAATACGCACGCCTAATAATAATCTAAATTATATTTCCACCTTCATGAAAGTATACTAAATTTGAATTTTACCAAAAGAAACAGTACAGTTTCATTGACAGCGAGAACGAAACGTCCAAAATCTAAATTCTGAATTAAGAAGAAAAATTAATTTCCAATTTCTATTAACCCTTTCACGAGTGAGTACCTCGAAACCATAAGACGATTTTCCATTTAACTCGCTAGCGCCACCATGACTCGTATCTACGATAAATTTCTACCGCATGCATCATAATATACATTACTGAATTATTTCCCAATTTCATTGACACGATTTTTATATTTTCTCCACACTTATTTAAACCGTTTCGTCGATATTTCCCATGAAAATTTCTCGTCCGTTCATGCCCGATCATTTTTGTGAAAGGATTAATCCGCGATAAGGGATTGGCAAGAGTCTTTTCACTCACAGAACTCGCTCGATACGCGTGAAAAAGAGAGAAATTCGTCGCTTCCCACGCGGGACTATTCTCATGATATACGGATACGTCCATTATAATAATAGCCTATCCAGGGATACTACGAACGATCTCGGAGGCCGTGTAACGAAACGAAGATAAAACTGGCGTGTAACTCGACCGGGTGTGATAGTTCGTGACGTAACTCGAACATTTATCTCCTCTATCGCATTATCTAACCCAATTAGGTAAATGGCCACTCGTACGTGCGTTCGCGAACACCGGTGGCATCCATACTCGATAAATCGCTGCTTAATCTTAGCCGTGAACCGATAAAGAGGCTCTTGCATTCATAAGACGTGACATTGTCTCGGAGTACCTCTTTGCTGTCAATAATTACACGGAAACACTGTGAAATAGTAACTGTCAAACGAGAAGTTCAGTTTTCTAAGTATGTAGCAAGCTAATGTTACCTACACACACGTGTGTGTGTACACCAAACCCCCATAGAATGAGAGAATGTCAGTTGACACGAGACCGCTGTGGAACTTTGGATTTTGATAGTATTTCCCAAGGATTTTCATGGAAATTTTACGGACGGATGCAGGAGGATAGAAACTGGTTGACAGGATGTTTGCGCTTCGTGCACGAAGGAGTGATTGATTATCGCGAATTTGGAATTGATTGGAAGCTCGATTCTGCAGCCTGCTTAATTGAATTTTGATTAAGTTTCAATTTCAATTAAGTTTTTAATTATTCGTTGAAACTTTGCTCCCCGGTTTATCGAGTTTTTTCCTCGCTTTTTAATCGTTGCTTCCGTAAGTTTCGAATTAATTTAATTCGCAATCGAACAACATGGTTGTCGTTGGAGGATCATTCGCGAAGATTTTTGCACCCTCAGTCGCCGTTTAATCAGAATCCAAAGATCAATGTTCATCGATATATTAAATTTGAAATTACCCAACGATGCGTGCAATGTGGAAATAAAATAATTTGGTATATTAATTTTTATACAATTTCATATTTACCGTTCTGAAAATATTGTTGAATATTGTTGATTCTATGGCTGAAGGTATCGAATTACTATTGTCTGCAACGAAAAAATCACCGAGTGCAAACGGTTAAGATAGGTAATTTTGGAAACGGAAAGAAGGATTAATTAGGTGTTATGTTTAAAGCGGAGTATGGGAGGCTGAAATTATCAAACTTGGAATATTGAAAAACCGTAGGTTTCAAGATTCGAAGCAATTAAAGATAGTTTTCGAGCACTGTCGTTACTCAGCTGGCTGGTAACGAAATCTCCGTAGCGTCTACGGCACACTTGACTTAGCCAAGTTATAATTAGTATCATTGTTCATCAACGGTAAGCTGCTCCATTTAAGCCTCCCTTGCTACTGCCGTTGCGTAAGTTAAACTGCACGTCACACGCGAACTTAATCTTGTATGACTAATGAAAGCAAAGTATGAGCGTCGGATAAGGATTTAGCTAACAACGGTTATGGTATTTGGATAGCGCGATCATCCTCTCGCTACTCCTACGGAAAATCGCTCGTATTAAAGAAGTTTTCACGAATCCTTTGAAGACTTTACAATTAAAATTCAATCTCAGAGTTTTGTTGATTAGTCGTAATTAATATTGAAGTTGTGAAAGGTCGAAGGACTTTTGCGATATTTCATTTCAGGTTTAATTGCATCATAATACCGTCGTTACAAACGTGCACTCAGTGTTGTATTTTTTAAACGAGAAACAAGCTGTTTTCACATATTTATATATCGTGAGAAGACAAAATAAATGATAGCACATAGAAAATAAAAATTGGGTTTACAAAAAGAGCTGTAAAATATTAAGAAAAAATCGCACGTTAATTTTTAAGAGGTCGTTAGAAAGAGAAAAGTTCCGTCTATAAATTCGCCATAAGACGAATACCAGTAAAAATTTCTCAAGATCCGTAGGGTCTCATAAATCTGTAAAATTTTCAATAGAGGGAGTATCTTTAGTCTCCAACGCACGCGTTGAAATAAAAAATTATTAAAAATTCCATCTTAATAGGGTGACAACAGAGGATTCGTCCTTTGAAACTAACCTATGGATATTACTGCAAGATTTCTTTTAAAGAAGTTACAGCTGCTGAAAAATGGTTAAAAATTTGTCAATGAAAATACAAGAATCCCCCTGCAACTCTGTAAACAACTCAGGTGTTTACTTAAATATTCCGAATTTTTCTAGCAGAACCATGAACAACAAAACACGCCTATTCTCTATATCATCTGAATATCAACGCATCTGAGAGATTTCTGAGAAATAAGCATGGCGATTGGCTCATGGTCCCGTCACGTGTTTCCCGTCTGCATAGTCATCCAGCAAACTCCTTTCTTCTCGAGGGCAATTTCAATATTCCTCGCGGAGCAATAATCGTCGAGGAGAAAAACAGAACGGAAGGAAAATAACGATCGTGCATCGAAATCGCGGATTACTTGGACGACAGGGCGATCCGCGCGACCGGTTTTCAATGGGCCACGAATTTAATAATCCACGATGAATCATTCGGAATTGCATTAAGTGACGGACTATTAAAACGTCGGGGATTATTGCGTGGTTATTGGTCGCGATCGAACAGACCGAGGCGGGTTTAATAGCATCCGGGTCCGTGCGCGCGAAACAAATTCGCAAAACCGATTCGCGGCAGCCGACAACGCCGGCTATTTTCGCCTCGGGTTAATTAAATTGAAAACTACCGCTAATAATCGAATCGTGTCGTCGGGACGGTGCTCGTTCGAAAGGGCCCCGTTTCGATCGAACAGCCCGATATTCCCGGACCCGGTGAAAGAGCTGCCACGATCCTTCCAACCGAGCGAGAATCTTCGCCGTGATTCCGAGCGGCAAATAATCATTGTAGATTACGTCCTTCCTCCGGCGAAACGAAGCGACGTTATATCTCAGACCAGCGATAAGTACCGAGCAATTTGTTTAAACGACGGCCCGCGTCGAGCAATAAATCTACTTGTTTCGAAAACGTTCGAGTATTTGGAAAATCGCAGGATTTCTGTTTAGATTCGAGGCTGGTTATTCGTATCTTTATTTCTCTAGCAATTGAAAACGCTGATCCATCGTCGTAATCGAGGAAAATGTATCAAATCACAGGACTGTATCGATAAAATCGGAACATTACTCAACGTGTCGGAGATGTGGACCGTGGTGGCGCTAGTGAGTTAACACCAGGTTTACGGGGTTTTTTTGTATACCTATTTCTACGGACACCCATCAGATTTAGGGTAAAATTTTCTTTAAAACGCAAACGATGCGTTTAATTTGAAAACAATCGCAATATTAACAGTCTCAATATAAGTTAATTAAATCTGTTAATATCATATAATTGAAGAAACCTATCTGTCAAATTGTCGGGTCTCGTAAATCTAGTGTTAAATGGAAAGTCGTATTAACATTGTCGAAATTGTTTGCTGGTTACAAAGTTCAAAGATGGTATAGTATGTATTATACTGTGTGTACACGAACTTTATCTTTATCTGCTTTATTTGTCAAGATTAAATATAATTACTCGACAAATATAATTACTCGTTTCGTGTTAAGCTTACAACACACGTGTGTATATTAACACAGTTAACCGTCAGTTTTCCACAGAATTTATCTCATATCACCGGCTATTACTTCGAAATTTATGTGGAAATGAAATTTCTGTGTCATAGCAAAGAGGATACAACTTGTCAGATTTTATTAGCTGAAGAATGCAAAAACAATACGTTAAGAAGCACACATTCGCTTGATCTATACTGACACGTGTCCCTAGTAGTTTAATCACAATTGATAAGGAATGAGATACCATGTAAACGAATTCTTTATTGAGTCCCTCTTATCGCGACAAATATTTACGATAATTCATGGCATCACGAGAGGTCTTCTCGTCAATAGACGCGAAGGAATTAAGAATATACTCGACCACCTATGGTTACGAAACAGTAGATATATCCAGGTTAACCTCATTCTTATTCCTTGTGTTCTTGCGACGCTATCGCTTCAAAGGGATCAGTTCCGTAGCAATGCTAGACTATTCACAAACGACAATCGCGGATCGTCATGAAACATTCTACCACCCTTCTTTCTTCCTCCTATAATAGTACACCTATTCCTCTGGGTATACAATTACCCTACCGATTCAGGTTCAATTTTCTTTCCAAGTATACTTTATACCCTCCCTGACCCGAGTCAGCTTCCTTTCATCCTACGTTTCCAACGTTTCCGTCAGTAATCTCTTGTCTAGCATACGATTAAGTTAGAGGGTAGTGTTTTCACTCACCACGGCTTCATCGAGTGCAGCAACGCTTATGTTCGTTCGTTTCTTTAATTTCTTCGTCGAAACGATTCCGCGCGAATTTAACCGCGAAATATTCGTCTTTCGAGGCAACAAATCGATGACCGGAGTCATAGTTATACGCTAGCGATCCGCGAGGTCGTAAATCAAAGCATTAAACGGTGACACTGATTAATCTGGCCTAACCTGACGCCAAACACACGCCGGTATCCGCGTCGCGTTGATTTCCGATGTCACGTCGCGCAGATATGAACACTGCTGTTTAAAATATTCCGAGACGGGCAACGTCTATTCCCGAGTCGCACAACCTTTCCGGTCTACGATTATTACCCTGTCGGAGAACATTGGAGTATGCAAACTTTCTTTCCTCGATGCATAAACTCAAGCCCCTGGAGTATCGCGGGAACGGGCCCAGTTCGGCTCGGAAGAAGCCAAAGATTATCGAGAGATAAGTTGACAGGTCGTTTCGCCGCGGAGCGCGATTCAAGTTCCTTCCGCAGCTCTGCGCAAAGATAACCCGACAAGCTTCCTCTGGCTCCTATCGTTTCTCGAACTGCCAACAGGCAACTGTTGGACCATCCGGAAGATCTCGCGACATCCGCCTGCGAACACCGAGAAAACCGGGGTCAAGCGTTCTTCGTGAAATTCATTATGGCCACCCGAAAAAGGATCAAAGTCACTGTTGACGTTGGAAGTTTGCTTTCGACGACCTGACCAACAGACGACGCGGATTTATCGGGCAAAATTGTAGAATCTTATGCAAATCCACCCCGGGTCTTCTCAAACGACGGCTAATTGCGAATAATTATGTTCCCCAAATTACGCCGCCCAAGCTCCGAGGAAGGAACCAGGTCAATCCAAACTCGTTCTTCCAGTTGTTAATGCGTCTAATTAACCGTAAATTTACTATATTCCTTTACTTTATAATATTTTCCTAATGTTAATGAGGTGTCTCTCACCGTGTATAAATTATTTTTATTAATAACATTTTCCAAATTTCAAAAAGATGTATGTCACCGGGTATAAATTATTTTTATTACTAACATTTTCCTAATTTCAAGGAGATGTTTGTCATCGCGTATAAATTATTTTTATTATTAACATTTTCCAAATTTCAAGGAAGTGTCTCTCACAACGATTAAATTACTTTTGTTATTAACATTTTTCAAATTTCAAAAAGGTGTTTCTCGCCGCGATTAAATTATTTTTATTATTGACGATTAATTAAAGACTCTCATTAGAAATTAACGAGTAATATATAATTACTATCAAAGTTGCAGTAAATATCAACGGTGATTTGAAATTCTGTTATTTTCTAGTTAAAAATTAGAGTAGTAGAGAATTTAATCTGAAAGAATATGTAAACAAGGAGACAATAAATAAGAACTGATAATCGATAAAACAAGGGAATACAGAATCAACGAATTTTCAAAATGAAAATACACGTGGATTGTATCAAAATTTTGAGTTATAGTTGCGAATAATAAGAAGATATTAATCGAACAGAAAGGTATAACGCGGATTCAAGCGCTAATTAAATAAAGTTACCGAATGGAGGCTCGCACGAACAATGAAACTCCCATGACCGTTATCAACTCGTCGTATCTTTTCTTCCTTCTCTTTCCTTTCCTTCCTTTTTTTTCTCTTTCTCCGAACATCATTAAAATGTAGACGAAGAAGCGCGGTGAGGGGGTAGAAAGTTGCGGGGAACTTGGCAGTTTTCAGCGGGCAGGTCGAAATCGTGCAACCTCGAGGATCGAATTAACTCGTTTAACAAAGCAGACTTTACGCGCGCGCGCGAAGAATACGGTAGTATTTCAAGCAGTTCGCTGCTTGACAGTTCCGGAATAATGTCTCTTAATGTCGCGACGTTGAGAGCATCGGTAAGCGACGTTTCAAGCGGGCGAGTTTCCTTCCTGAATCGAGCTGGAACTTTTCGCGAAACTTATAACGCAGAGAAACTCGTTAAGATGCCATGGACATCGGTACCAAGGCTCATTACCATAATCTGCGAACTAAGTCCCCGGAGTTTCTGTACATTAATATAAGAGCATGAAAAATTACAAGCGCCTACGGTTGCGACCTTCTCTAACCTCGTGGGAGCTGCCGATTAACAAGCGAAATCTTTAAGCAACGTCTACGACTCCTTCCGCAGACGGCGCTGAGGTCGTTTGTCCCCTTGAATTATCATTTCCGATTCCAGATACGATTCCAGTTAGCACACGATGGTTATTTACGTTTACGAAGCGCGTTAATTTTAAATATTTAAATTATAATACAACATCGTGCTAGTAATTTATTAGCAAGTTATACGAATGCGCGAGCGACGATTAAACACGCAGAATTATCTCTTGCCATGAATCTATAGCAATTCCGGACTTGTTACAACGCTCAACTTCGCAACTCGGTCTGCAACTCGACAACAACTCACTGTCTGTAACCAACTCTCTGCAACGCGGTGTTTGCAACTCCGTTCCACGAACTCCTTACTACTAATCCTCTACAACCTACCCTTCTTCGTCCGATCTTAACCTTTTTAATATTTTTCTCCTTACTATGTACACGCTTCTCGATGTTTGGAAGACAAAAAAGGTTGCGAGACAAAGATCCATGTAGCAATATACCAATCAAATGACGAGCGAATGAGAACTAGTAATTATGGAAAAATAGGAGGAAGAATGTGGTAAAATACAAGTGTTAATGTAAAAATCAAGTCTCAAAGATCGCCCGTCTGTGTCTAGAATACTAACCCTTTGCGGACCAGAAACGAAGTTAACGATAGATCAACTATTTATTAAATATTTAAAAATAACAAATCGAGGAAAATTTTCCGAATTATAAGATACGTACAACATCGGTCATATTGCTAAAATTATTTCTCCGTATATTGCAAGCATCCTTTACCCTAAAAAATCAAAAAATTTCCACTTATATTATGACATTCGTCTCCAAGAGGTTAATACCTGTAATATATACAGGATATACACCTACCATAGCATAATTTATTTCTATTTCCTATTACACCATTAATTTTACATCTCTGCTAAACATTCTTTGCGTTTAAATTATATCTCACCCACGTGCAAACGTAACCTTCAACAAAATCGACTGGTTTCGCCATTTATAATGCAAAAAGACCCTCGACATCCTATCCTACGTGTATACAACACACTGAACCGATAAATAGGATTCGTATATCCAACCTTCAAGGAGAACGGCCCCATAAGGGAGAACCAGATCATCCCTAAATTCCTTCGCACGTCTATTTTCTCGGGACACACGCACACATAAGCTTGCCTCGATGATCCGTTGCGCATACCTCATTTATACAAAACAATTATCACACGCCTGTCGGCATACCGACATTTTCGGAAAACAGGTGCTCGTTGGACGACACGGTCCAGCGTAACGATCATTAGAACGTAACGCGGAAGGGCCGGTGCATCGGGGCTCGCACAAAGATAAACGCAACAACGGCGATAGCGGCCGGGAGTTCAGCGCCGCGTGCTATTTCGGCCAATTACGGGCATCCAATTATCGAGGCAGCCGTGGGATCAGACGGGCCGGTCGTTACTCTCTGGTACATGCGGAACAAGCTTCGGATATCGCGTCGCGGCCGCTCCATTCTTCCCCGGGGTCCGAGAACCGTGTCATACGTCACTGCCGGCACGCGCGATACTAGCGCTGCGGACCCTTTACTTTCGTTTCGTTACAATTTCCTCGCACTTTTTGTCGGCCGCTTATTTTTGAGTCTACGAGTCGAGAATAAGACTAAACACCGGTCAACAATTAATAATCCACTTCTGTGTTCTTTCTTCGCGTTAATATTTTGAGGAGAAGACTTGGTTGCGGTATTTTATCACAATCGACAGTCGAACCGAGTACATGGCGAACGAAAGAACGGAAATTGCATTGGACCTGATCTACTACACCACGAAATCAATAAACAAGGATAATAAAGTGTGGAAAGCAAAACAGTGCGCTTTATTATAAAACCGCGTCCATCGAGCTAAATATAACCCAACATTGTATTTTAACTGCTTCTATATCCAGTGTGGTGTCCATTCGTGAATTAGACCCCGAAGAACCACAGTTCATTGACAACGAGTCAACGAAACGGATACGAACACTGATAAACTTGTAAACTTTCGACGAATATCGTTACTTTTAACTTAATACTCCATTTGTATCAAAGGATCATGCATTTTTTAAGAAACCTACAATTACGGATTCGTGTAAATACGGGAAAGTAAACTCCGGAAGAATCGTCGAATAGATATTATGGTTTAGAATAGCATAGATCGGACGAGTCGAGTATTCAGACACGAACGAAATCGCGGACAATTTTTCCCGTTGGCGTGTGGTCGGATTTTTCTTTCGTTTATCTCGGCCAGCGTTTCACGGTCCGCCATGTTTACGCGTCCCGGCCGCATTCGATTCGCGTTTGAATTCGGGAAATTTCGAGACGAGGGGAATTAACTCGGCGGCAGGAAAGTTGGCCGAGCGCGGAGCGTGGAAATTACCATTAAATATGAATATTTTATGCCACCCACCCGCCGTTGAACTCTCGGACGCTAGTTAAGGGTATTTCGCTCGGCGTCGGGACGAATGTGACGATGAAGCAATACTTTCCCGTACAATAACACCATATTTATGTAAGCAAATTCCCGGCCCCTCTCATCGGGAGAGGCTTTCGAAGAAGAATTTGCATTCATTTGGCGGTAGCTTATATACCAGTTGCTCGCAGCCCCCCTCTCACTCTCTCTGTCCCCTTTTTCATGCAAATTCCACGCCGCTCTGTCGCAGGAGGAAACTTGAGGCCGCTCGCGTTACAAAGCGGACGGTTAAGTTTTCTTTCCGCGCAGGCGCCATTTGCCTTCTGGGAACTTTTCGAATATCCCTGATACGCAGCTTCTACGAGATGTCGGATGACTTTCCTCTCTCGTTTCACTGGGAGAACAGCTTGTGTCGATTAGTCGAGGAAATTCCACCCTGTCAACCCGTAGCTCGCGGTTTTTCCTTTCCCAATATTTAACAAACTGTCCCACCCCTCCAATCCCTTTCTTCCAGCGAGAGTTCTTCCGGTTTTTCCGAATTTACTTTCGACTGGTCGAGTTCGAAGTTCCGACAAGTTTCTTCTGACTTTCAAAGCAGGTGTTTCGTTCGAGAGAGAGATTCTTTCGCGTTGATTCGTGGTTTATACTCGGTTGGTTCATTAGAATTTTATCGTTGGAGAAATGTGGCGGATCGGTTAGCTTCTACTGGGATATTTTCTCGAAATGACTACTTTACGTATGCTTGCTTTATGGTTGCTTGGATGGAAGTATTCTCTATCCGTAGGTTTTATTCAAATGTCAAAGATGTTAGATGTTATAGAGCGGGAGATTAGCGTTATAAAATAAATGAACTTCTTTCTGTGAACCTTTTGTACGTTTTAATGACATAACTTAAACACAAGCAAGCGACAATGACTATATTAAAAATAACTACACGCGAAATATCAAAATAAGATAATTCCGCTCATTCCAATCGCAAACGCATAATTTTCTTTGCATATTTTGATATAAAAGTATTTCCGAGCATGAAGAAACATAAGCATTTCTTCATAGCAAAATGTCTACTCGTTTCTGTTGATCGATGCTGGATGAAGACTGAAAGCTTACTTTTCGGCGTTTCAAAAAGAATGGCATGCAAACGTATCCCATCTCTCATAATTAGAACCCTTGGAAAATTATACACAAGAGTAAATGATTATAGTTAATTTCATTTTCCAATTCAGGTTTCCTAATTTTAGAAACGTTCTCGCGTTACGGAATTATTTCTGTCGGAAGTCGATATATAAATATAAGAGCTTCCGCTGCATAATCGAGGTATTAATTCCTATTGCCGATTGTTCTATCTATACCCCGAATATCGATCGCATCAATTAATCGCAACAGTTATTCCAACAGCCAATCAAGGTCTCCTCTTGGTCTATCTACACATCCGTCCCATCGACCTATCGTTGTTCATTCAAAAGCTACATCTCGTTTCGCATTTTTCGTAGCATGTGTGTAACAAGAGACTAACAAATTGCACCAAATAATACCATGTAAGAAAATATCCCACGAAACCAACTGACCGGTCACTGATAGATAGACTTCAGCTGGCAATAGGGCCATTATAAGTCTAGGCTCGGATAAACTCTCGATGATTTCGTGTCCCGAAAAGGGAAAAACCCTTGAACGAATCCCATTGCATCTCCATTAATAACCAAAGATACACTCGTACTTGATTTTACGTATCTAAATAATTATTTATGACATAATATTCGTGTATTTATCGATAAAGAACTTCCGCTTTGAACTTACTTACTTTTAGAATAATATAATTCTCTCGACAACTTTCGATCCCAATTTTTATGGAAACTCAGAGTCACTAGAGTCTTTTGAAAAGAGTTTAGTAGAATTTAGTATACCGATTCGACTTCACTTTTACAAAGCACTGACACAGCGTCAGAAGCACTATATCCTTGGCACAGAAAGCTGCCAATAAAGCGTTCATCGCGAGACCCTTAAAACCAAGGTCTCGTAGCCACCTGCACGTTCTCCCTCATCGAGTTTGCAGAGTTTCGAGAGAGGCGACATCTAGCGAGCATCCTAATTCGAATTTGCCCAGTTGCGATATTAAGTTTCTAGTGAAAAAGAGAAAGAAGAAGAAAGAAAGGAATGCGCAAGGTCGCGTGAGAGCCGGTTTAGCTGGAGCCCTTTCAAATAATTGATTACTCCCGCTTTTCGGGCTCAATCGATAATTGGCTGACACAGGGGGTACAAAAACAATTACCAGGCAGGATTAGGGATTGGCGTGCCGCGTGCAGGGATATAGAAGGGACGGTGGTGGTTGATGGCCGCGGTAGTGGTGGCGTGCCAAGAGATAGTAAGCACCGACCGACTATGCACCGCTAGCCCCAATCGGATGATCGGAAACACCGGTTTCAGACTCCTGCAGGGACTAAAGGCTGCAACCTTATTCACGCGCCTCGTTTCACGTTCGATTCCACGAAACTCCACACAACCCAGTCGACTCTGTGACGTGATCGGTCTTATGACAGCTGTATAACCATTTATCCCGTTAACGATACTCCACCATACGTTGGTTCAACCTCATCTTCATCGTATAATGTCATCTACGAATGGCATGATAACCGAAACTTCTTGTCGAAAGACTAAGATGGGTTAAAAACGACTGAAAAATTGTTTAAATTCAGGAATTTGGTTTCGGTTTTCCTATTCGGAAAACAAATAAAGTTGCATACTGCAAAAGGATCATAAAATAATCGTGTATATACTTTGAAATTTCGCAGAAATTTACCTTCAGGAAGAATCCTTTAGTTCAACTTTGTGTTCAGAACAACAAACAATAGAGTAGATACTTAAGTGGTCCCTTTTAACTCAGACACCTTGTGTACCAAGCAAGTCGGTATTATTTAACGCTTGAACTACTGGCTCGTAATATCTACATAAACACGGTGTACATATTATAATATAATGGAAATAAACAGGTATAAATAATTATGCTCTTGTCTGAGTAAGACTCGATATTAATTTTTCAAAATGCAACTGCATTTTTCCAATAATTCCAAAAATAAAAATCCCAAATGAGACATTTTGACACCCTTGGTTGATCTAGCGTTAACGATGAATATACAAACACTTTGAGAATTCGAATGTAGGATTATGCGTTGATCCATGCTTTGAAATATACAAGACACAATTTGACTACTAAATTTTTGACATTTTCCTTCATATTTAATTATCGATTATTATTGACAGAATGTACAAAATACGTTAAGTAAATTAAAATACCTTAAGAAATTACATAAGATAAATAAAAGAAAATGGTAACAAAATCTAAAATCAAGCGCTAAGAATCGTATCAAATATCTGGGTACTGTTTTGATCACTAGTTAGCGGGAAACCGGTCGCAGCGCCTGACATGCGCAAAACGTGCCGTCCATATGGATGGATTCGTCCCAGAGCGCGCCGCAGTCAAAGGGTTCAAGGACAATGCCTGGACGTCACGTCAAGACGCGACGATTTAAGTAAAACACAGTCAATCTTTGACGAATATCTTTTCCATCTTAAGAATAATTAATCTTTGCGTTTCGATCCTGACAACCGATTCCGTCACAGAATCTTCATCATAAGATCGCAGCTGCGTCTCCGATATCACCGATATCGAACGAAGAGTGCGAAACCAGCGAAAGCTAATTAAAGGACGCGGTAGGATCCAATCACGGATCCCTATAATTACACGGTGAGCGATAAAACGGCGTATTTTCACTTGCCCGTCGCCTTCTTGCGGTGTTCGTTTGCCAATTTCCTGCGCGGCGGACGCAACCGAAATAACGAGAGGATTTAAATTGCAAATATACGGAAGCTCGGTGGCAGGGCTGATCCCCCGATCGGAGATGACCTGAGCCAAGAGACTCTCGGTGCGAAAGATTGGACGATGGCCGACGAAGGACATCGACAGCCACGTTGGTCCGGCCCCACCTACGGCGGCCTATATCATTTCGCTATCAAGAGGGGCCATCGAGGACGTAAAAAGGGCTTTCGATGACACTCCTGGTTCCCTTCCAGCCGCGTCGCAAGGTTGGCCCGGCGATATTGGCCCAATTCGAAAACGGCCAAACCCCTCCGGAAGGGAAATGGATCTTGGCAAGAGGCCGCGCCAGAATCGAATCAGACCTAATCCAGCTGACCGCAACGATTTCACCCTCTGACCATCCCCCAATCGAACCACCTCCCCCTCAAACCCCTGGTGCTCTTACCGGCGCTGAAATCTACGGTGTTCAGGTCCGTGGGCCGGTCGTGCGATTTACACCGAGCTTCGGTTTTCGGTCAATACAACGGTAATTTATCGCGCAAAGAGCCCTGATACACACCGTTAAAGCAATTGTAATAAATCGTCGGACGAGCTCGCGATAAAACGGCCCACCGAAAATCTCCACTCGCCGATCTAATCTATTTCGTGTCGATTGCTTCGTTATTGTTTTCGCCCCGATGCCGTTCCGTTGCTTCGTTAATTTTCCACGCCACTTTTTCCCGCGCCGAGTTCTCCTAACTGCTCGAGATCTGTTATCGCGTACCGCGGGGCCACGCGCTTGTATCTTGCGATTTATTGAAATTGCACGTGTTCCCGGCCCGCGCGCGATTTATCGCACTTTCGTGCAATCGCGTTCACCGGCGCGTACCCGTGATTTCCGTTCGAAGTTTCAGGCAAGGGTGTTCTTTTAATTAGCCGCTGCACGGGCCCGGATAGCAGAGCGAGTGGTAGTAGGCGGTGATGGCGAGAAGATTAGATTGCAACGTTCGGTATTAAACCGAGGAATATGGTAATCGGTGGATGTACTCGTCCGCAGAGATTCCTGCGGATTACCATTCTCGTTTAGGCCACTGTGTTATCACTCCTGGGGAAAAATATGGAGCGCGGATGAAAATGTAGTAATCTTCGAGGCTGCGAAATATCGCGCTGTTAATTTTTGGGTAAGGAGTAGAAGAAATTAGTAAAATAGATCCTCGATCTGTTATCCCTTTCACGATCAAATTATTCTCAGACATTATTTCCAATAATCATGAAATACACATAACACAACAGAAGTCACTTCGCGTGTATCTCGAAACTACAGGAAACAAGTAAAACACATTAGCATATTCGCAAAGTGGGATCTATGGTTCCCAATGAACTTGGCATGGATAATAGTAAATGCGTATCATTGTTCCCATAAGTTATAAACATATTCATCATATACTACTCTGAACAGAAAGTTTTCCATTTCTTCTCGAGAGTAAATTGATGTCGTTTCTACATTATGTCCAATCGATATAACAGTTCGTTTTATTTTCTTATTATATCTACAAACTTAATTTCAAATAATTACATATCATTTAAACGCTTGGCCGAAAAAGTTTCGCCAGAGATAGCATCGTATCTAAATTAATAAAAATTCGATTTCACTGTTTCTATTTTATCTCGAATCTTTTATTATCACTTTTATATCTACAAAATTAATTTAAAATAATTACATATTATGTAATCATCTAGCAGAGAATGTTTCGCCACAGGTTGTATCGTATCTAAATTAATAAAAATTCGATTCTGCTGTTTCTATTTTATCTCGAATCGTTTATTCTCACATTATATCTACAAACTTAATTTCAAATAATTACATATTATTGGACGTCTAACCAAAAATGTTTCTTCAGTTATGGAATCCAAATATAATAAAAATTCGATACCCAACGAAAAACGAACATGCGTGAGATGTCACACTCGAAGAGGAAGCTGGTACATCGAGCAACACCATATGCATAATTCCGAACTGGTGGTTAATTTTAGCACGACTCGATTACTCAGGGAACGACGTCATAAAGCGAGCGAAGCCCTCTGCGCGACAGCTTAACGAACAACTCGTATAATAGATAAGATATCTGCGAACGTGTCCAATGCAAATTCACCACGCAGCAGTTTCCTCCGAGTTACCGGTGACCGGAAACGGTGTTCGTTGACCAGGCTGCGTGCGGAAGAACCACCAGAGGGACGTGAGGGGGTAGACCAGGCACCGGCCATTCTTCCAGGACAATTCGCGGCTCTAACTCGCCGTTCGCGGGCAGAAACAATCGGAATAACCGGAGACGTAAGTCTAGACACCGACGTCGCAAACCTCCGCCCTCGGTGTTTCGCTGTTTGTTGCCGTTCAGCTTCGCTAAGCTGCACAGATAACGTCGCCGCGTTCCGCGTACATTGTTCCACGAGTTTAAACAGATTACGCCCGGCGCTGTTTGAACGTAAATTGCTGCTCTAACTGCCGCGCCGAGGAACCGCCGCGGACGCCCAGCGTCCTCTGGCTCGGTCCGCGAATTGCAAATGGAGCAAACCGGTTCCTCCTCGCCGCGATTAATCCCTCTCTGCCTCTTATCGAGAAAACTCCGCGTCTCGCGAGTCCCGATATCGTTTCAACCAGAGGGCCGAGCGAAGCGGATTAAAACCGATTCGACAGCTGACGTTTGTTCAGTGAAATTTTAATAGGGGCAAGCAAAGAGATTACCACCGGCTATGGTTACGATTCCGATCGATTCGCGAGCTGGTTTCGTTGTGGCCAGATGCCTGTTGAGGATGATAGTGTTGCTAAAAACATCTACGTGCTGACGATGTCGAGATAATCTTTATCACCTATGTCTCTTGATTTGTCACGTGTCTTTTGTCTTCACATTTTGGAAAGTTTTTCTTTTTTAAACAGTTTTGATTATGCTTTTATATAATAATTCTTTTTCTTTTTTAAACAGTTCTGATTATACTCTTGTATAATAAATACCGTATTCTTCCACCGTTTTATGTTTCATTCCACTGTAACCACTGAACAGATGATACTATTGTTTTGACAGGATATGTCTCTAGCAAAACTTGGAAAGGAGATTAGCATCGCTATAGTTAGGATTCGAATCGATTTGACTCGCTGTTGGTTTCGCTATAACGAAATGCCGATCACTATTGCTCTGCTAGGGTACAATTTTTGACAAAACTTGTGTTGTTTTACTAAAGGGAGATGGCAAAGGTTAAAATGAAAACAGCAGCTGAAACTTGTCTAAAGAAATTTTAATAGAGCCAAGCAAAGAGACTAGAGTGGCTATGATTAAGATTTATTTATTATTTATTATTATTTAAAATTATTATTTATTTATTATTTCGATATAATAAGGTACCAAATACTGTTCTTTTGCTAGGGTACAATTTTTACCGAAACTTGCGTTGTTCTCAAAAAGGAGAAAATGAATTCAGCAACTGATGTTTATCCAGGAAATTTTAATAGAGGCAAGTAAGGAGACTAAGGCGGTTATGGTTAGGAATCGAACCCTAATTTCATAAAGAGAGACGCCTATTACCGTTGATTTGCTAGGGTAGAATTTTTACTGAGAATTGCGTCGTTTTCCCGAAGGGGAACGACAAAGGACAATTGAAGGGAGAGGGAAGAAACAATTTTGCAATTTAACGACGCGATAGGCAGAGCGAAGAGAAGAATAAACTTCCACCCCTTAGGACTTTCTGTCATTTTTATGTACCGTTGTATAGAGAGGATCATGTTTATGGACTATTCAGAGAGACGGATGGAAGGTAAGGCAAACACTGTGACTCAGTGGTAATAAAATACCCATAGATATTTTTCCCTTCCCTAATACCCCTGCGATAAAACAAGCCGTTCCACCCTGCAAGTGGATCCAGCGGTCTTTTACAAGATCCGGATCAGGTCAGGGAAATTAGGTGACCATCGAATGAGCAACAAATCCGAATCAACTACGCCGTATTCGAGCAGAGAGCACACCGGAGTGTAATTAACCATTGTACGATAGCTCTGAGAGGAACAATTTCACTGGAGGACCTGTAGAACTATTTCCAGCAGTTCAAACATTTCCATTGTCTCGCTTATGGCATTAAACGCTGTCGAAACCCCTTCAAACATCTCAGGTCCTTAAAACAGGACTCTTCGTCGATGAAACTCCCCGGTCCTCCAAGACAATACGCTCAAAGCCTTCTGGGGATTAAATCATATTTCTATACTTCCCCGTGTTTAATCTCGCGTTCAATTAGCTTCCCACGGAAGATTAATGATAAACACGCGTTAATAGTCATATTCAGAACTCGATACTTAGCGTCACCTTAAACTATCATCTTCTCTTGTAACATAGATCAGGTTTCCAACCCTAGACTTCGCAAAGTGATTCTCGTATTATAGAACTTGGAAACGGTAACTCGCTAACAAAACCGTGATGCACCGATTCATCTTTACCATAATCCGATGATCCAAGATCGTTATTGTACAACTGATTAGATTACAACAAACTGGACGTCGTTGTTACTTCTGAATCTCAAACAAAGTCTGTCTATGTAAGTCTATTATTCCAACATTACGTGATAGTAAAATCTCCTAGTTTACCAAGAGACACGACAGGGAAGCTGTGATCCTAAACTCAGCAGAAACGTGGCCTCGTGAAAAGCAAGAGCCCCGGTAGGATCTCCGTGCCTGATAACACACCCTTCTCCCTCGGGATGAAACCGGGTCCATGAATCGGAAGCAATGGCAGAAGGGACGCGTTTTTGGTGGTGGATGAACAGGAACAGAGCGGCAATCTATCCACTCCGGAGTGCGTAGGATTGCGGAACGGAGAACATTGACAGGCCATAAGGAATTCTNTGAACAGGAACAGAGCGGCAATCTATCCACTCCGGAGTGCGTAGGATTGCGGAACGGAGAACATTGACAGGCCATAAGGAATTCTGAGGGGAACCGAGCCGTTAGAGAGACCTAACTCGCCGCCATTCCAGTCTCTTATCTAGCAGCGACTCGCTCCAACGAATTATCTCGAACCATGCCGTTTTTGATACGCGAAAAATCTGACCTGAACCTAACCGAAACCCAAACCATCGCGGTATCACTCGATGCGGGACGAAACGGTTAATCGGGATGAAAATGCTCGCGTTGAAATCCTTTGACGCGAAGGTTACACGCGTTATGGCTTTCGTCGGTGTTTTCCATCGATAGCCGATGGGTACTCGCGAGGAAGGATAAAAAAGGCTAGACACACGAGTTGCAAAGCGATCCGCTTTTTAATGCACACCGTTGCTAGCGATCGTTGCGCGATAAATCGAGAAATTAATCCGGGTCGGGGCCTTTGTTTGCCCGCCGCGCTTGCCCTGCACAATGTTTTGTTTCAATTATAGCTTATAAGCGCTGCTGCATTTTTAATACTCGCGTTAAAAAGCCCTTTTAACGTTTCGTCCGCACGCATGCACGCTGAAATAACGAGGACTTTTGTTTCTCGCGGTTGTTAGGATCAATTGGAAAATTACCAGATAGAAATGATAGAGAGGAAGCTATTGAATCCTTTTTTCCCCATACGCGACCGTGACGAGTTAACGGTGGTGCGAATGTGTTCAAGGTCGGAATACGAGATCGTTGTATCGGATTCGAAGAATTCGGTCAGTAGCTTGCGGAATAAAATCGGAGGCTGGATACCTGATGACGATACAGATATACAAGGCTGGTATAAAATGTCCGTAGCAATGAACACAATTTTACGGCTGAGTGTGTAATAAACCTATCAGAAGCCGAGGGAAACGAGCGTCCTCTGGTGCACAATTGATTGGTCCCGACAACACGGTATAGTCGGCGCACCGTAACGAGGTCGTAAAATCGCTATGATTGTCAAGACGCCGTGGTCAGTGGAACAAAAGACTCGACAGATTTACACACGTACCGTCCGGCTACGTGCTAAGTACCACAGTTTCAATTCCCTTCCAATCCTCACGGGTCAGATGATAGACCTCGACGAGTCTCATCGTGTCCCTGAGCTAACTTTCGTCTAATTTCACTAAACTGACACATCCGAGCGAAATAAATGACGCATCAGGCGCTAGTCTTTAAAAGAGACTTATGACATCTTTATATCATACCCAGAAACGAAGTCCATGACATTGAACAGGTGAAATCATTGTTGTCCTAAGCTTGAAACAGATTTCTTGCAGGTACTAGTTTTGTTTATTCCCTATAATCATTGTTCATTTCTCTAATATTCACTCTCAAGAGTCGAAAACTTCACTGCTTTACACCATACAATAACACCGAAGGCTAGACGTGACTCACCGCACTTCCAGCCATATAATAGTCACATAAGTCATATAATAGTTCCGAAAACAGAAAAATTTCACCTACCAGATCTGACAGGCCGGACCAACGTGTGACACACCCACCGAAGTGACGAACGGACGACCCATAGACCATATTGTTGACCGCCGAAAGCAACTCCCTTGAAAATTTCCAATCAAAAAACTTCAACCTTTCCTCCATTAACACCCCCGTTAACCAATCAAAACGAACTCGGAAAACGGGTCAGACGAGACAGCATATAAGTCGAAAACAGTAGACAGTACTTATTCCACAGTCAACGAAATATATAAAAAAATAAACACTTCGCAATCCTAGCTGAACTAGTTTGCGTTCACAAAGGAACTTAGACGTCGCCTGACCTCGAAAAAAATAAGGGTAGGGACAAAACAAGTTCAATCTCCTGTTTCAGAAGCGAAGGAGGTTAAAGAAAGAGGTAAATCTAATTAATTGGACCTGTTGAGCTCTTCCGAAACCCTCTTTCTTTCACGATCGAAGATAAGAATCGTATCCGCACTGCTCTGAGTGTCCTTTAGCGTGGTTTATCCGATCAATAGGATTTCGCGTACTTAGCGAACGCGTTAAGCTGAATGTACCAACGATACTGTAGCGATTTTTTTAATAACTATTATTTCGTAAGCGTAAGATGGGAACAGTGGCGTCGCAACAGTTGGGAATAGCTGTGGCGATAACAGAGAAACCGTAGTGCATAATGAAGTCAGCGTCGAACGATCCAATATCCTCGCCGCCGGTGGCGACCTCTCGAGTAAATCTCTCGAACGAGATTGCCACGACAAGGGGTAGTATATTTTATACCACTCGCTTTACGATTGCGCTGGATTAACGTTACGACACGCCACTTATGCACGGCTTTACGGTCGGGGATGAGCAATGCACCCTGACTTCGCGCCGAGTCAAAAAATGACCACGAAGAGAAACGTTATTCGCGTTTACACGGCTTTGTTTCGCCTGCACTGATACTGCCATGAAGTAGTAGCTACAAACGTCTATTCGTCCAGCTCGTATAAGACCAGTCCATGCTTCATGGCGGTAGACGGGAGTAAAAATTTCATTAGGCGAATAAAACTTTATTTTCCAATGCTACCGACGTGAAATAGCACACTTTCAGAGGTGTTTCTCTGATTAGTTGCTGTGACGTGACACGGAATTTCAGGAAGGAGTTATAACCAAGCATTTTATATAACGTTTTATAGTACAGGAAAAATTGTGCAAATAATACAAAGAACATTGCGTGATTATGTCAGTAAAATTAGGAAATAACTCCACGACGAATATATACGTTTATCGGAGATACGAGTTATGGTGGCGTTAGTGAGTTAGGTGGGAATCGTCTCAATACGATTATATGCCAACACGCTTACTCGTGTTAAATAGTTAATCATACCAAATAAAGGTATTATTGTATATCTTGTCATTGACGAACATATAGCAAATTCGGAACTCTAATGGCTCAAACGAAATATAAAATATCCTGTCATTTCAGCAAAGAAAACGCTTTTCCATTGATATCCTGGAAATTGAAATTTGGAAGACTAGAATTTTAAATATTATATTTCTACATTTTTCCGCAAATTTTCAATTAACACGTTCACGAACGTCTATTGCATATGCGATACACCAATTTTTCATAACTTTTGTAACAAATACGATTAGAAACTTACAAATAAAATTACTTATTCAATTTCTATTGTTCATTATGCATTTAAGAATCCGACTGTTTCCTTTTTTATTGCTGATTTTTATTGTTGTTCACGAACGTCTACTGCATATACGATACACCAATTTTCCACAACTTTCATAACGAATACGATTAGAAACTTAAGAATAAAATTACTTATCTAATTCCAATTGTTCATTATGCATTTAAGAGTCCGATAATTTCCATTTCTATTCCGAATTTTGATCACCTGACAACGTGTTAATACTGTAATGTAAATTTCGTGGCATGAAAAGTGTCATTCTGAGTGTCAATTTGAAACTGTGTTTCCTCCATCGATTGTCCCGAGAATAACCAACCTCGTTTCAGGTTCTCCGCGTGGAGTGTGCCTTAATTTTCTTGACTACGAGACCAGGGTAGAGGGGGACGTCCGTTTCACCGGAGTAAAGCTTAGGCAGCGTTACCAAAGAGCGTGGCCGAGGGAACAGAGCGGTGAAAGACGACGCTGGTCCGCGGAGAACATGGCAGATCCAATTTCCCGGACCGGCGAACGAGAGTCGGAAATAGAAAGGACACGATCCATTGTCGCTCGTTTTTCGTACAACGAACCCCGGGTAAAGGATTACCATTTTATTATGTTCATTCGCTAATTTTAACGCCGGGTCGGCTTTTATGTCGACCCACCATTTGCCGCTCTATTGTCCCGGGATATACGTTTATAAAAAGGAGGTATAACGATTATGCGGATAAGTGGTTAATCGGTAAGCGAATTACGTCTAACGAGGTTTCCCGTGCTCATAGTGTTTGGATTGCACCGTGCAGTTTTGGAAAATTCCAATCTTATTATTTTTCTTTTTTGGTTTTGCTTCTTGGTAGATCAGTTTCAGATTCGGTGAGCGAATTAGCTCTGAACTAGTAGTGTGCAATTTTTGGATATTTAGTTATTAAGTATTAGTTAATATTTGGATTATTAAGTTAAAAGTTCGAAGACTGTTATTAATTTAGAAGGACAAGATTGATTGACAAGTTCGCGGGTTGACAAGTTCGCAATTCTGTCTCACGAGGAAATTATTAAATTCTGAATTAGCGATTGAAAAGTGAATTATGTAAAGCACGAGTTACGGTGGAATTTGCAAGGAAGTTAGGAAATAAAATACAGAATACGAGGAGTAAGAAATATTTGTAACATCACGGTTTAAACGGTGTGATTGCGTTCGAAAAAGGTCAACACTGCTTAGTTATATTTCGTAAAAGTTATACAAGTATTAATGCGAATATTTTGCAAAAGTATACCACACAGCGCGATAATTATGTCAATTAACAAGGAAGATCTGGGATTCGAGCATTACGTAAAACGGATTTACAAACGCGTATTATTCCATCGTGTAAATTCTATGGACCAAGTACAACGTATTATAGCGATGTTAATCCCGTAAATTCAGGGGCCTGTACCATCGCGAACTCGAAATTTGAATTATTATCGCCGAATATCCTTAACCCTGCAATTACCAGGGCTATGAAGATGACTTCTTCGGGACTTTTTATTTTTGCAAAATTAATGTCAATTCTTCTTTGGAGAGGAAGATTATAATAATTTATCATGATTCGTATCCATCGTATCATTTTAATGATATTAAACGCGTTATTGCTGGATCTGTGTGTATAAAAAGCATATTATTAGCCAAATAAATCATCCTCCTTTGTTTCCGCGTTTAAATCTTAATGATATAACATTGTTCCAATTGCTAAGGAAAATCGCCAACAAAAATAGCATAGCATCAAAATGACTATTGACTTTCTCACGTACATCACTATTTAATTCCATGTGCAATGTAACTTCAATTTCTTTAATAAATACCAACAGTACGAAAAAGGGAAAACTCAAATTCTCAAATTCGTTTCTTCTTTTTTCTCAAATACTCAAATTCTTAAAAAGATCACGGAAAACGAGAGTTAATATTGCAGAACGAAGGAGAACCTGCGTCAGAGAAAAATGAAGGTCCGAAATACGTGAAACGGGTCGTTTCGACTTTTGGCATCCGCAGTGTTAACCGAGGGTTGGCAAAAGGGTGGTCGGGTCATTGACGCGAGAGTTAAAAGCTATTTGGTGACATTCTCTCGACGGTTGCCAGCCCTGGTAATCCGAGTATTTAGCGGATTCGTAGTCGCGAAAGGGCGTAAAAATTGCCGGTGAAACGGCGGCAAAGGATTCGACGGCGGGGAAAGAGAAAGGAGGGGGTCGGGGG
>NIJG01000114.1:652277-672832 GCA_002201625.1 Euglossa dilemma
TCGCGACGCGCCGCGACGCCGACACGTGAGGCGCGTGATCTACCGGCCGCTGCCGCGATCTGAGAAATCGAACGACACGTCCGCCACGTAACGAATCGCCGCCACCTACCGACGATTCGCGCAATTATTCAATGGAAACGGGCCGAGATAAACTCCGCGAAGTCACGACTACCCCCACCGTGGCTTTAGCACATGCTGGGCAAACTTTCTTCGGAACACGGGTATAAATCTACAGGCTGGTTCGAGATAATCCCCTACCAAGTCGCCGTCTCTTCCGTGTTATTTTTAATCCTGCTTTTTATTATTCCTATTCGCAAAGTTTGATTACGCGGTGTTTTTTGGTGGGTAGTAAGAATGCAAAAACAACATCGTTAATTAGAAGATTCGTTTTTGTGAAACACGATAATACAAAATTACTGAATTTATTTTAATATTTTAACCACTTGCGCTGGAAAGACGTGTCACGCACATCGTAATGCGTTTGTCACAGAATCGCCAACGACGTGGTATGTACGTCGTCATGCGATTGTTACAGAAACAAAAAAGGACGTGCGTGGCATGTCAGGTGAGATTGCTGCTCTATGTTCCCGTAAAAAAACTATAAAAAGTCCAAGGTTGACAATAAATTAGTTTAGAAAATATAAATCTTTTTCCTATTTCTCTGAGGCATCAAACACTGTGTGACGCCTCCCAGCGAGTTACAATGGACCGTTCTGGTACACGCGTCGGTGAATTTTTTGCCAGCGCAAGTGGTTAAGGGTGAAATGTTATTATACAGGTTTGACATGAACTGGAATAATAAATTTTAACCTTGGTAGAGGAAATAACGATGGAGTAAGTATTATTGAGTTTTGCTCAAACATTTTTGCTCTGGATAGTAGTAAACATGTATTTGAATCCGTGTATTGTATATTCGTTTGAAGATTTGACTTTGAAGAACACGATGATACAAAATGATCTGTATAATAGTATTTTAAGTTTAAAATACTAATACTAAAATACTATACTAAAATACTATTATACAGATTTGACATGAATTGAAATAATAAATTTAAACCTTGGTGCTTTAGGCCAAACCTTTTGGTCCCGTATAGGTGTATATATAGTCTGTATCCAACGTTCAATAGAATGAAACCCAATTTTCAAAAATGTAAATATTTCGTGAAACCAGAAACTCAAAAATAGGATCACCGCAATTAAGTTAGTACCTCTGCGCAAAGGAGGGAAAAATTCGAGAGACCGAAAATGCAGCGATGGAGAAGATGAGAATCGTTAGAATTATTGTTGATTTCGCGAAGGTTCGAATCGAGAGGTTGCCAGATGACTGTGCAATTAGGTTTGTGACTAGATGATCGAATGGAAAATTGGACAAGAGGAACGGCGACGAGTGTGCCGAAGCCCCGGCTCGAAGACCAAGAGGATTTGCCGACGAATGACGTAGGCGGTGCTCTAAAAAGGTGACGTGTCCTTAATGCTCTTCGACTTTTACCGGATCTTTGTCCTATTTTCACTACCCCTTCACGCATTTTCAAACGCGAGCGTAACCTCGGCTTCAAGAGCGCCGAGTTTTCAGATCCGCGGCACCGAGGGCCCTCGTAAAAAGAGTTTCGAGTGTGTCGTAATACGATAGGACGATCATACATTCGAGAATATTCGCGGTAATCGTGTCAGGATCGCCGGAATATACGGCCGTTCCGTTCGCTCGTTCGAAGCCCTTTCAATTTTACTTGTCCACTCGAAAGAGTTGCCCGAAAGCTTCTTCCAGACACTTTGCACATAATCTGCAGAATTTGTAGGACGGGAACGAGATCGGATTTGGAAAGGACACCCGACTCTGACGTTAAAGCACGGATAATAAAGGTACGAAATTTGTAAAAAGATTTAATTAAATTTTCATCACCTGATCGATGCGCGCGGTTCGAATTAAATGCCAAATAATAACCGACGGCACGACGAAATTCAAATTAGACCTAGAACTTGACACATTAATTAATTAATCGCGGACGAAGAAGGTATACCAAACAATGGCGTAAATATACACGTCAAAGAGCAAGTAATTAAAATAAGCTAGAATCATTATCATGAACCAAAAACAATAAAAATTCTGGAAGCATTGTAATCTTTATGAGAGTCACGTCTTTATTTCTACCAAAAACCTGAAAATGAAATTTCAGTGAAGTGACTGACGAGATGATCTATTGCATCTGTATGTTAACATTTATTATTAAGAATCAAAAACAATAAATATCCCAAAAGAATTACAGCCTTTATAAGAGTCATACATTTATCTCTATCTACCGAAAACAATAAAAATTCTAAATCCATTACAACCTTTAGAAGAGTCATATCTTTATCCCTATCCAAGGACCAGAAAATTGAGCTTTAGTATAGAGACAGACAAAGTAACATGTTCTACCACTACTTTAACATGCACTGTCAAGAACCAAAGAACAACAAAATATCTAAAAACATTATAGCCTTCATAAGAGTTACAACCGTATCTTTATCTACCAAAGCAAATAAAAATTCTAAAACCGTCACAACCTTTATAAAAGGCACATTATTATCCTGATCCAAAAACCCGAAAGTGAAGCTCGAGTAAACTGACAGACTGCTGTGGTCAAATTACAATGCCACGCCATCTGTCCAACTCCGTACGGAACTAATCACCGAGTCCAGTCGTCTAACAGCGAAGGCATTCGATTCGCTTGGTCTCGCGAAACACGCAACCCAATACCGCGGCATTAAACCGCGCATTAACGCATTACGTTTATCCACTCTTTCCAATCCCCGCTTCCCGCCTCGTCCTGCCCGTTTTCCGTGCATTTGCATACGAACCGGAGCGCGTTCGATTCCGAACGTTCCTCGAATCGCTGCAGGCGGCCGCAACGCGTCGCGGAAGTGCACAACGCGAGTGGGGGGCGAGGGGGGCGGCTCGATCGGGTGATTATACGAATGAAAAGAACGTTAAAAACGCGTTTCAGCGCGGCTTCAAATCGATACTCTCCGCGGTTATGCCGACTGAATGCTGAATTAGTCCGAATGAAAATAAACGCGCGGCGAGACGCGGCCGTAAACGCGTTTCAACCGAGGCTTTGTTGTTCCGCCAAGCTTTTCTACTCAGGCGAAATGAATTTTCGTATTATTCCCAGCGCGTACCGATAAATCGGCCCGCCAGCCTCGGACTTTCCAGACGTTTAACGCCGAACCTAGTCTAAACCACTGTTATTTCTAAATTTTCTGTCGAAATTCCAAGTTCTCGAAACTCGTCTACGAGATTATTCTTCGAATATTCGTGCGATGGATGTTTCAACGCTACTCGTTGTTACATTTTTTCATGATTCTCTCGATTTGTCGTGTTCATTCGACCGCGGTAGATTCGGTGTTAAAAATCGCGCAGCGACAGAGGAATCACGATCGCGAGGAATTTTTACGCGGAATCGGGGCCTCGTGAATTTTCGATATACGCGCGTTAAGGCAGGAATAAGTCCCGTCGTTTATCGGAAATTAATTACCGCTGGTGGAGACCGCGATTTCCGTGAAGATACTTTGGTTGGATTTAATCGTTATTAGGTGAAATGGGATTACTGTCGCGAAAACGAGTCGAGTTCGCGCAGTTAATCGAGTTGCTCGTAGTACGTTTCGAGGCACTCTGGGTATTATTCGGGACCCATGGTCATTCCGATCTGACGCTTCGCGCTAACTTTCCCAAACGAATTCATTCCGCGTATTTTTCTGACCATATCATTCAATTTATAAACACCATTATTCCATCCCAAACTTCGTGTCACGATTTTCCTACATTTCGCGAGATATTTTCCACGACGAGTATAAAAATGGTGAAATCCGATCGAGAAATGAAATTATGCTGTATTATAATAATTCCAAATATATCATACTGAAGAATGACAACTAATACTAACGCGAATTGGGATAAAATAATTACGCGATTTCGGTATCGGATCAGAAAATAACGTGAATTTTCGAAACAAAGAAAATTTCCATCGGGAGAAGCGGGAATTAATCGACGCGAGGAAGAGACCTTTCAAAATTTTGAAAATTACTCGCTGTTACATGGATCGTTGGTTCCGTGCACAGGGCCCGTAGACCGCTTACATGATTTCGGAACCGGATCAGAAAATAATACGAATTTTCGAAACAACGAAAATTTGTATCGGGAGAAGCGGAAATTAATCGACGCGAAGGAAGGGTCTTTCGAAATTTCGAAAATTACTCGCTATTACGTTGGTACCTTGGGCAGAGCCCGTAGACCGTTTACACGATTTCGATATCGGATCAGAAAGTAACGTGAATTGTAAAAAATAAAGAAAATTTCTATCGGGCGAAGCGGGAATTAATCGATACGAGGGAAGGACCTTTCAAAATTTTGAAAATTACTTATCGACGCGAGGGAAGGACCTTTCGAAATTTCGAAAATAACTCGCTGTTACGTTGGTACCTTGGACAGGGCCCGTAGACAGTGCGAGATCACTGCGGGTCATCGCGACAGGGAGGACTATAAAATTTTTGCGTTCCCAGTCGCGGCTCGATGAATATTCAGATAGCCGCCGGGTACCCAGAAAGTTTACCCTCTCCGCGGATTCGTATGACCAAACTTTCCACGGCATCGATATTCTGTTGCGGTAAACGCAGCCGACCCCCGTTCCGCTCGCCGACTGGCGCATTTGCATCCGGCGGCATTTACGATTACGAGAGCAGAAGCTCGTGCCGAAAATGTATTTACGGCGGAAACGCGATGGTTCCCGGAGTCATTGTCGCGCCAGCGATTCCTGGTCGATCCGTTTCCCAGTGGCTTCGTGTGAAGAACGAAGGAAGGAGATACACACCGAGCATATAAATTCGCCCAAGTGAGAATTTATACCGTGAAATAGAACGATTTACGGGAAGATGGACGGGAAATAAATATACGCCATTTTTATTTCCACCGCGCGAATATCTGTGTGCGAGTACTCTCGGAAGTGAGGTTAGGTTAACGAGATTACAGCTTAGATTTCGGTTTAGAGCTTCTAAATGAATGGTTAGTGAGTGTTCTTATAGAAAAGGTACAATTAACGAGTACATTCAGAAATACGTTGTCAACATCGTAGCCCTCTGGTAATACATATAGAAGCTTTAAAACAGTTAATAAAAATACCGTACTTTTATTTGAGACATCCTAATATCTATATGAAAAAGTACTCAAGAGCAAGGTTAGGTTCAAAAGATCATAAATATAAATGGATGGTTAGCAAGTGTACTTATACAAAAGGAACAATTAGGGATTACTTTCAAGAATAAATTGTAGCCTTCTGGCGACATATAGAAACTTTAGAAATATAAATATAAATACCGTATTTTTATTTCGAACACACTGGTATCTATATACAAACGTATTCAAGAGTAAGATTAAGTTAACGTGATTATATAAATGAAAGGTTAGTAAAGAATAATTGAATACTTTTGAGAACACGAGCTAGCCCTCTGGTGGTACATTTGGAAACTTTAAGAAGACTCGATTTAATCGATGTATTTCGGTGTTTATTCTTGGGTTTTGATTAAGACACCGCGATTTTGTTTTCTCGAACGAAGTTTCGTGGCGGAGTGTTTGTTTCTCGCGGCGAGAAAAATTATTGCAAGTGGCTGGGAGCATTAACAAGTTACGGTACTTGCGTCTATCGTCTCGCATCGCTTGATTGCACGGTTGGAGCCGAGGGTCCGACTTTGTGATGTGGTACAATGGTTCGAATAAACCCTGGAAGTACAAGTTGTTAGTTTGGAAGTTGCGGTTCCACAAAGATTCAAGAAAACGAGACTCCGCTGGCACGCTACTGGTCCAGGGGTTGTTTATTTTCCCTTTCAACGGTAGGTCTGTTGCAAACTTTGGCATAAGATAATAGTATCGGTGGGATTTTTTTGCTAAAATATCCAATGGGCTTAACCTTTGTTCTCAACGTTCGTTAGTTCTCCACGCGAGTTCTGTTTCGTAGAAGGGAATACAGTTTATGGCAGGCTGAAGTTATATCGGCGATTAGGTAGATGGCGCGCGAGTAGTCTAAGTCTCTTGGTTTATGGCAGGACTCGCTTCCAGCGTTTATGATAATACACTATTGGGATTATAAATTTCTAATTGCAAAATAATTATGAATATATTCTCTTTTAAATCTTTTTGTTACCTTTTTGTTTAAGAGAGACGCAAAATCCCAAATTCAATCTAATGTACATATAAACAATCTTTTTCGAAATTTAAATCCTATGAACTATTTATTCCTACACTGATGCTTATATCCTAGATTAATTTCTCCAAATTACAGGACTTCAATTTTCAACATAAATAATAGAAATTTCACGAATATTATCGCTAAGAAGACTATGTCAGTTCGGTGCACAGGAAATGTTCAATTGCCCTTATATACTTAGAACAGTCTCTCTGTTTTATTAAACTTATTAAATTATCAATCTGCGAGATTAGTGTGCCAAAATTAATTTACATTCTTCCTGCACCCTCGACCCCTTTATCTGCTATTAATATCAGAAGGTAATCCAGCGCAATAGAAATGACGACCCTTGTGGAGAATTAGCTAGTAATTAACTTTCCAATTTTACCAAAATAAGGAGGTTGATTTTCACGGAGCCATCGGCGAGATTTCCACCCGATCCCTGACAGAGAGCATAACCCAGAAAATCGGAGAAATGGCGGCCGGAAAGAGCGAAATAATCACCGTGGAGGAACGCGCGTGAACTGGGGAGATAGAAATCGATTGGGGAATTTTCCGCGTTGCCATGCATTAATCATTTATCGGAATACGTAGAGAACAAACTTTTTCAATACCGCGCTCGTTTCAATGGCACAATAATATCATTCCATCTGTCCGGACTTCTTAAGAGCGCCAGTTTCTCCTTTCCTCCGTTCATTCCCTCTCACTCTCTTCCGTCCCTATCCTCTCAGCCATTTCTTTCCTCACGGATTTACGGGGTTTCGCCTGCTCGGTTATTACATACCCCGTGGCAAAGTTCACGAATCCAATAAACGGTTGGATACACCTCGAAGAAGACAAATGCTCGCTTCGGATTCCTCGTCACGATCAACGCCCCAAAGAACGGCCCTCCCGATAATGGTACCTTACCTTCTCGTCGTCAGCTCGAGACGAGGAATTTCTTTTCTTACCCATCGTCCCTGTGTGGGTGCGCGTTCCAGACGTCGAAACAGAGACGTACCGCATGAAATACCCAACCAGGTGAGGGATCGATGGACCCGAGGCGTGCTTTTCTTCGCGTCGAAGAGCACGTGGGTGATAGGTTAAGTCGAGAAGAAAAAAGAGAAGGATTTCGTTTTAGGCTTGACAGTGGACTCATCGAGTACTGTTATCTTGAAATACTACAGGTAGATAGATCGTGAACTTCAATGAGATACTTGCAATACCTCTAGCAGCGAGTGTATGACGCAGACTAATCCACCATTTCAACAAACGTAAGTACTATTGATGCTCATTTGAAGTCCGCTGAGAAAAGTGTAGGACCGAATCCTTACCAATCCTTACCAACCCACCTATTCTAACGTGATGGCAGAAGTAGAGTGAATCCGTTTCTTTTATTGCCAGAAATTATCCCTTCCTATTAGCCTGATCTTATGACATCGCGTGACAAAGAAAAGGAACGAATCAAGAAGAGTGGAGACTACGAACTAACATTTATGGCAGAGCAGGTGAAATTTATTTTACTTTGCCCTTCGATTGAAACAGCGGACTTCAAATCATCAGCACACAGTAGAGGGGCCTTATACGTTGCTTTTCCAAGGACTTCGGACCCCTAAATCAGCCAATTGAATTACCTATATTTAGACACTATGAGATAATCAACCCTAGGACCCATGATATATCAATACCGAGAACTTATAAATATTATAAATATCCGAGTCCATCAAAAATAAAGTAGTATTAGTCTAAACTTAAGTTCCATCTTTTCGTTTCATTCCTTATTATACCTAAATCATGACAAGTGCGTGAAGAAAACTCTGGGACCATTTCTGACACAAAGCGAGGAGAACACAGGGTGACTAAGCGAATTAAAGCGTCGACGCGTGATTACCACCGTGTAGGATTCGTTCCAGGGGTTTTCTGCTGTATTTTGAAAAACCTGGCCGCAGGAGCGCGAGATAACGTCGTAAACGGAACTTCGTCAAACGGATTGATAACACCCTTGGCCAGATTTTCCAGTCCGATCTAGGGGTTCCCTTTTATCACCGCGTTCTCCGTTCGCGTTACCTTTGAAAACTCTACCCTAGCCGTTGCGGCCGGGTCCAGACCGCAATTCGATTGCCGGTGACGTACAGAATTCGCGCCGCAACTCGATTCCACCGACACGAGTTTTCTGCGTTACATATTCCACGGACGTTTAATCAATGCCCGGCGTCCTGTGTAAACGCGTTAAAGGGAGAATGATCGTTGTTGTAACGCGCTCGCGGCCCGGGACACGCCGAACTTGATATGGAATTTCGTGGTTTTTAATTCTTTTTCATCCGGTTTTTTTTCCTCTTTTTTTCTCGCGGATACTCGAATCGACGAGTTATAAATTTTCGAGATCGTTTCCGCGATAATTTCGATGATCAGAGAACCACTCGTTCGATATCGGTTCGACCGAGAATTTTCGGGAATATCGAGAGGCGAGATGAGAATTTTTTGGGGAAGATGGAATGTCGGTGCTAATAAATTCACTTGGGAATACTTTCCAATTTTTTGGTAACTCACACTGGCTTTCTCGACACAAGCGTCGGTGTTATTCTACTCCGGATATTTCCGTAATTAAAATTCTTTTAATTCTACTGTAATTGAAGATTAATGTAAGATATTATTTAAGAGTAAATATTAAAATTCAGAGGTCGAGAAGCACTGAGATAGTATTGCAGTGGAATAAAAAGGGGTTGTACAAAATTTAATCTTCATTGGCCCTATCGTAAGATGAAAGAATGAAATTTTAGATTATGTTCTCTCTTTTAAATACTTCAGTCTCTATAATAATCACTACTCAATTTCTACAGCATATATACTGAATCAAATGTAATTTTAGATTATGTTCTCTCTTTGGGATGCTTCAGTCCCCACCAAACCTCTACCCAATTTCTAGAGCGACTCGCGATCTAATAAAAACTCGCCAGATGTCACCACAGACGTTATACAAAATTCCAATCTAACCACTCCGACAGAATTTTAAATTTATACTTCGCTCCTATAGGAAATATAATTAATTTCAACCAAAGGACGCCATCTGTTAATAAATGTAAAAACAAATAAAGGTACACAAATTTTTTCGTGTTGTGAGACTCTGTCCGTCCATTCTATCATGCAAAACGTATATTGCACTGTACCCATAATAAATGTGCTGGGTAAGAAATGAAGCTTCACAAACTTTATTTTAACTCTAACAGTTCCAAAGGAACAACATCGACTGACCTGAGTCATCAGCGACGAAGAAAAATAACAGAATGCTTGGTAATAAAATTAAGTAATCAGAGATTCGATTGTTTCTTAGATACCGTCTCAAAAAATTCCCAATATTGTATTGTACTCATAATAAAGATGTTGGATAAGGGGTAAATCTTCATAAAGTTTATTTTAACTCTAACAGTTCCAAGGGAACAACATCAGCTGACACGAGTCATCAGCGACTAAGAAAAATAATGGAATGCTTGGTAATAAAATTAAATAATCAGAGATTCGATTGTTTCTTATATATCATCTCAAAAAATTCCGTACATTGTATTGCATTCATAATAAAGATGTTGGATAAGGAATAAAACTTCACAAATTTATTTTAACTCTAACAGTTCCAAAGGAACAACATTGACTGAACCGAGTCATCAGCGACGAAGAAAAATAACAGAATTCTTGGCAATAAAATTGAATCCCCGAAGATTCGATTGTGTCTTATATACCGTCTCGGAAAATTCGCTTGCCAAACGCGTGCCGAAAATTCGCGGTGGCGTGGTTGTTGGCACGAAAGGTGTGGCGATCAGCACCTAGTGGACCGCAGGTCGGACACTATGGGCAAACTGTTAAGATACTTGGAGTTCCAGGCGAACCTGGACGTAGCTGGACGAACGAAGGACGAACGACGACGCGGATTCCACGGGGCGATGATCGGCGAGCTAATCGCACAGGCGAATGAGATATCAGGTCAGGTGGACTGTGACGTAATCGAATCGGAGCGAAGCGTACATGCCGAGCTGTATAATGCGATGCCGCGCGTCTAAATTAGGGCCTGAAACGTAATCATTCATGCGTGTCAGTAACGCCGTGAAACGAGATTCCGCTCGGTGCGTCGGGTCAAGTAATTTAATAATAATTATTCCCTCGCATGCACGTGGCCGAGCGCCGCGGCGCATCGTTGCTCGTGGCTCCGCTCGTAAATCATCATAGGAACCCACCTGAGAAACCACCCTCGCCCCCGATTTAAACGCTCTAAACGGCGAAACGTCTTCGATGCTCGAGTTTCGTTGCTAGTAACATATCACACTTTCCCATAAGAATACACTATACCTTGGAACTATACTTTTCATGCTCTCAAGATAATTCTATTCACGAATGTATTGAATTTTGATTTTAATGTTCAAAGCACGGATCTCAAAGCAGGTGTATATGATTTCGCGTTGGTTCTTTTCACGATTGTAATGAACTTTGATTTTAATATTCAAAACACGAATCTTAACGCTAGGACAGCTGGTCTGTAAGGTATACCTAAATACAACGCACTCAATTGATATTAATTAATAAGAACTTTGAACTTTTTATAAACACATTATAACATTTACAAAGTTTACTCTTTAATCTTGATCTCCTAATCTCACAGATTGACCTAACTCAATTAAAAAATACCGAAAAATTGTCAATCCCCACGATCTCTAACACGTCTCGTTCAACGCGATGAAGTAGAAATACGAGTAATAAACATACCGACAAGTGGACTCGCGAATGTATAAAATAAGTATCCACAGTGACCGTGAACCTCTCCGTTAAATGAACTCTCGGAAGAAAGAGTAAACCTGACCTCGCGGCGAAGTCAAGTCCAGTATCGAAGAGTCCCTTTAGCAAAGTAAGTCGCGAGACTGGGAATACGGAAGGGTACTGAGACATCGAGCGATCTCTGGCGCCAAGAGAAAGCGGAATGGCAGCAGGGAGAAAGCAGTGAAGTGTTTCAAACGGGAGGAGTCTAAGTGAATACAGTTCAAAGAACGGTACCGAAAACATTCACCCTTTTTCCCTAAGTTCACCCTCCGAGGATCCTCGCATGACACTTGAACCCTCGAACGCGCTATCGTCGCCGGAAACTCGCTCGATAGAATATCCCGAAGAGTTTCCCGCGTCCTCTGGTCTAGCGAAACTCGAGGGAAGTAACTCGGCTAACTCGCAAACGCCTTTCGAACCGTCTCCTAGACAGCTCGATGGTGTGTCTTATCTCTTTCGGCGATTGACTGCGCCGTGACTGGCTGGCAAACGAAGCCTGCCGCTATCTTGCACCCTGCGCTACGTGCTCTTCAGGTGAGAGAAGGGATCGATAAAAGTGATCGTTTACCGGAGAGCTCGTTCGGCGAGGAGCTTTTTCGGTGACGTTGCGCGACCGACCCGCAAGCTTCCGGCTTTCCACCCTGAATGCTGCGCCGCCTCGCATACAGCTACCCCCTTTCTGCCGCCCCCTCTGACTCGCATACACACGAGAGATCGACCAGAAGGATTCGTGTATACGTGGGAAAGCGAACCGCAACTGCGAACCTCGCCTCGTTACCCCTCTGTTTGCCTCGGTCTCTCCCGGTGATAACGAGATAAAGCCGTTCCAGCCTGCATCGCCGACCAGCAAGGCATTTTTACCTCGCCATTTCCAAAATTCCGCCATCCCTCTCTCTCTTTCTCTTTCTTTCGCACTGTTGACGTTAACGGGCCAAGATCGAATGACGATCCGCCATTTTTTTTTCCAACGCATAATCGAACCGAATGAAACGGAACTCGCGGAAGAACGGATTTTGAGAAATACGATACTATTGGGTAACCTTCCGTGTATCTATTACGTGCTTTTATTGTTCCCTTTTCCTCCCTTCTTCGCTCTCGTTTCAAAGCAGTGCCGATATCATTTTTCCAAGGTTTTTCCTGTGTCATAAAAGAGCCCGTGAAGGATTATTCGAGCTTACAGCGTCTCTTTTCTTACGGTGACTATATTTCTAGTTAACCCGGAAAAGAACTCGAAGCACGTCGAATGAAATTTGAAGAAATTTCTTCCATTTGGTTCGTATACTTTAACCCCACAATTCGTATTTCGAAATATTACCAATCGTTTAAGAACGAGCTTACAATTTTATCCGGTGCGTTTTTAGTGAAATTTGTAAAAGTTTCCTCGGTTAAATTTCGAAAGATAAATTTTGCTGCGAGCCTGGTTAAGAATTGAGTAAGTCAAGTGTACGCGTGTCGCGAATTTTATCGGAAAATCATGCAGAATTGCGCAGAAGGCACTCTCGCATCTGGCAAGCCCTGTTGCACGGGACTAGGAGTCACAGGAGATTACAGAAGCGTGAAAGCACGAATAGCCAGCAATGCGTACAGCTATCCGCCGACTTCTGCATTGCGGCTTTTTAATCGCGGAGTTTCTGCGCGGTATACTACTCGGAATTAAACCGAATTCCCCGAAGCTCTAACATCCCTAATCAGTATCATCTTTCTCACTTCGCGGGGCGTGCTTTATCCCACGGTTCCCGAGAAAATAACAATTAAGAAGAACCGTTTCCGAACGCGAAGGTAACGCTTCGGGGACCCACGAAATCCGAGAGAGTCCTTAAACTGCGGCCCATAAAAGTTCCACGTTCCCTTCTTACGTAATAACGCTTCCAATTTGTCCCGCGTTCCCGCATGAAAATTGCCCGCGTAACTGTATCTTTTATAATTCCTAATTTCCCCGTTTTACTCTACTCCGCTGGCGTGTTCATTATCCTACGGTATTACGAGGATTACGCTACCGCAAAATTAGCACGTAATAAATCAAAGAGGAAGGAACACGCGTTGACAACGCGCAATCTGTTTATCCTCGGCGCCGAAATACGCGTAACGGGCAATTTCCGCTCTTTGGATTTGACAGTCAAAGTAAGAACCGGCAAAAAGCAATCGGCTATCCATCACCGAGGCAAACTTGCTTCCACGAACGATAATTCGTCTCCTAATGAAAACCGTCTCCCCGTTGAGAACTGGATAAAGGCCGGCACAAAAGCGGGTACAAGCGCGCGAGGGCGCGCGAGCGAGCGAGCGAGTAAAGCTTTGTGGCGCTAGCTTCGCGTCGGATAAAACTCGCCGCCGACAATTTTTATTCCGGCCGACACGCGGGTAACTGGCTCTCCCTCGCTCCGTCCTCTCGACGTATGATGAAACAAAGAAGAATCTCTCCCGGGGAACGGTATAAGTTCCTACTTGCGGCAAATGTGATTATATCGATCGTCATTGTGCCGGCACAAAAAGCCGCGCGCGGATAAATGGACGAGAACGAGCGCGAGCGAAAAACGCGTCCACGGATTCGAGTCGAGGAGAAATGTAACCGAGCGTGCGCGCTCCAGGATCGGTTGGGAAAAAAAAGAAAGAAAGAAAATATTATGTACCCGAGGGTCGTTTTCGTTTTCCCGCCTCTCTCTTTCTCTCTCCTTCCTCTTCGCCGCCATTTTGTTCCACGTTCTCTTCTCTCCCCTCTCACTTCCGGCTCCTTTTTGTCTTTCGTCGGACGAGTGTAAATATTAAAATGCAAGGACGCTCGGTTTAAACCGAGAGCGAAAGAGAAAACGAGATTTCGCGAAGCTTAATGGATCTTCGCTCTTTGCGGAAACATTTGCATTTCTTGATGGTATTTCGCGTTCCTATCCCGCGTTCCTACGTGGTTCTAGTTATGAAATATAGCGGCTTGCGGTAAATCATGTTTATCTGAATCCCTTTTTCTTCTTCTTCTTCCCGACCACCAAACTTTTCCTTTGTTCCTTTCCTTTCGTTCGTTTTGTTTCTTTTTTCTCCGCTCGGCCTACGCGACGTTGCAAGATAATTTCCGGTTGTACGAAAAATTTTATACGCGTACATTGCATCGTGCTATATGGATTTCTTCATTGACACGATACAAAATGGACGCCCGGTTTCGATAACAGCGCCACCGTAGCGATACGTCATCAAATTATCGATAATCCACGCAGCCGTGTAATTTCCACGCGAATCTTTCTCCTCGCGTTGCCTCGTCTTCCAGCCGGGAATTATAATCGGCGAGAAACGCGAGAATATTACGCGGGAGATAAAATTTCAACCGTAATTTCGAGGTTAATTTTGAATCGCGAAAACGAGGACTTACGAGGCGCGGCTCGTAAAATTCAGATGCAAATTATCACTCGCAGTGACAAACGAAGCACGCGAGGCATAATTCGCAGGTTTTAACGAAACTTCGTAGCCAGATGAAGAATCGATATAATGTTTCATCGTTGGCGTGGACGCGCGATATATTACGAGATATTCGACGATAGAAACGACCCGACAAGGGAAATCGAATTTCCGAGGACATCGTAATGCGAAAGATCGATTAAAATAGCATGATCGACCACTTACCCGAACGCTCATGATCTCCTAATGTTGTTACCGCTGAAGGTTAAATAAAAGATAATATCGGGAACCAATAGTAGTTGTTGGCCGAGCAGCAGTTCGATTGTATCTTCGCTTTGTTTCCTATCGGCGAATCCTGTCCAACTTCCCGTTCGTTTCTATTTACGAACGCGATAATCCGACGCGCACTCGAAACCGGGAAACTTCTCGCCGTTGTAAACGCAAGCTCATAGCCGAGCTTCCTCTGATATTTAACCTCATTGTCGCCGCGAAGACACGCTGTATCGCGTTCATAGTTTATTTCCGATGAGAGACCGCGGTGTTGACATCCACGAGTCTCGCGAAACATCGCTCACCGAGAATGAATACGCGACGACACGCGACGAAACCGTTCGTTATGTTCGTATATTTACACACTTCTAACCTCTTCAACACGGTGCTTGTCCGTCGTCTAATGTCACTTCCATTAGCACGTTATAACCAAGTATGTTCCGATGCTATATAACGAGTCATTCGTCGCGGTTGTAATTAATCTCGGAGACACGAGGAAAGTTGACAGACTACTTACGATCACGAGGGTAAATAACCGACTATAGACGATCGTGTACCCTCGGTTATTTTCGGTTGTTTTCGGCGTTCATCATCGGGTAAACTCGGCACTGGCATCGAACACGTGTATAACGCGAGCGAATTTTTACAAGAAATATACCCTATGATTACAACGAATCTTTAACGTTTCATTCGCTTGAATATTTATCATGTATCTCGTTACACTCTTCTGGATCGATTTTCCCGAGAGTAAAATCTGGAATGAAAAATCTTCTTTGTTTGTTTTCGATTTATTTTTGCGCCAGAAATTATATCACGTTCGACTGTACAAGCTGTGTTATGAAATAATAAATATATACTGAGTTATGCTGCATGCGTGTAACGGTGAATAAAATGATACGTTGTTAAATAAAGTTTGAATTATTATACGAGGCAATAGAAACAGAGGTAAAAGTTGAAAAGATATTCCTTGGAACTTGTTACGTAATTTTTTTCCTTTTGTATTTCAGGATGCCCTTTGTGCATCGGGAAAACAAAATGAAAACAATTTTGCAAATCGTGGCGGACAATTCGTACGATTCTGTTAAACGATCACTCTGATTATTAGTGTCTCGTGTTGTTAGTGTAACGATTATCCACGATAGAAATATCGATACTGTAAAACGTTGAAAATCTATTATTTTCACTGGACACTAGCTCTCTGTTAACTATTTCACTATTAAAAACTGTTTCGGAAGTCAGCCATGAATCTACTCCGAACCTAGGACAGGAACAGTCACTGGAGTGTTAAAATATTATATTACCCTCTTGTATACGCCATAAATCAAATATAGTAAGCTAGTGAAGCGATGAATAATTTCGCCTAACAAAGCATTTTAATCGAATAATTTTTTACACATTTTTATTCATGTTATTCGCGGAAAGCGAATGCCATTCCAGGCTGACGTATAACTGCAGCACTTTTTCACCAACTTCGCCATAGCGAAAAAGTTATCAATCATGCATATGGATCTCTTAACCGCAATTTTCCAGCTACACCTATACTTCCACGATTCTATCCCGAAGGAATTCACAGTCACTCTTCGCTTTCGCCAAAAGTTCAATGTCCCACGAATATATATCCTTTTCCAAAAATCGATATCATTAAAAATAAATCCAACTTCAGGAATGATCTTATCACGGAAAAATTCCCGGGAAAGCTCGAACCGGAACTCCTGTGTCCAGCGACCATGAAGAAGTCAATTCGACGAGCGATTGCTATTCTAAGCGAGCTCGGAATAGTTCGTTTTACAAGCGTGAGGATCGATTCTGGTGAATCGCGTGTTATCGGAGCACAGTTTCGCGGATATTTTCGTTTCGCTAGCCGAAAAGTGATCGCACAGACGCATGCGCGAACGCGCGTTGCACATGGCGGCGTTTACGAGCGATTCGGCGGGATAACGTTCGGAAACTCGGTTGGAAATTTCGGTCCAGGGAGTTTCGCGGGCGGAAAGGTGTACGGGTCAACCGGCTTTCGCGTGGAATTTTCCGGATCGTCGGTAACGTTTTCATTCCTACGGGACTGGGAATTCTGAAAGGCGAAATATATTCTATGCGCCGTCAAAGTTGCCCGGACAATAAAGAGAGGTCGGGGTGGGGGCAAGAAGGAAAAGACACTGAATGAAACGTACGCGCGTGTATGTGGATACCTAGTGCACGCGAAGAAGCTGAATTGTTCGGAACCTTTGACCCGTGCATTACCGTAGGCAGAGCACCGAAAGAGAGTAATCGGCGCCAGGCCTTGTGACAAACGGAAGGAGTAATTATAAGCATATGCTGCGCTCTTTTTCTGGCTGCCGGTATTCTCTGGACTCGCGTTTCAGTTGCCGTGTCAATAAGCTTGCGCTTTGGAAAAAACGCAACAGTCATCAACTGTCCAGTTCCCAGATGAATTTCAAACTCTCCGCGCTGGTATCTAATTTTACCCGCGTATCACAGTTTGATCTTTTTCCTTCCCATTTGCATCATCGCTCTGAAAAGAATCTTCCAAGAATTACAATGAAATTAAATGTAACAAACGAACTCCTACTTGTATTTGATCCAAAAATTATACATATATTAAAGCAATATCATTCTATATGACACTATAGTATAAATATTTATTCTTTTACATAGTTGTGTGATATATAAATTTAAAATAGGCAAGCAACAGATATTGAGTGCGGATTATTCCGCTTAATGATGAAAATGGGTTAATTTCTAGGGTATCGATGGAAATGGTTGTGTCGGTAAAAATTGTAAACGAGTCTTCGTTTATTTTCAATTCGAACTTTTCAACGTAAATTGTCTTATCGAATGCACGCAGTGAGATTCGTGCATTATCGGTAAGCAAAACGATGTTAAAAACGAAGGAGGCGCGTAGGTGCTCGTGTTCCGTTTAGACAACACGTATACCCTAGCATAGCATCTCGCATAACGTCTCTAAACTATAATTAAGTGGATTCAACTTAGAGCAAACCTGTCACACAACCACGTCGCTCGAGACAGAGGCAGACATCTCGCCCGAAATTCTACTCAAGCGTCCCCCTTAGAGGAGCTTAATATCCATGAGTATTAAGCACGAGTCTCGTAAAAACCATTCTCCCTAACCTCTGATATAAACCAGATCCGCGTGCCGCAAAACAAACTTTTCCACAACCTCGAGTTTAACGCGCCAATATTTAAACGGTAACCAATTCGACACCTCCGAAAAATAATTACGGCGTATAATTCGGATCAACTCCAAAAACAAAAGCGGAAAATCGAGATCTATTCCGAGTATTTACAATTTGGTGCGAAAATTAAAAAGAATTTCTTTATTATCGAAAAAATGAACCGCCATTACTCCCGTATCGCAGCGACATTTATTCGCAAGCTCGTGGGATTGACACGTATAACACAGTAATTTCCCTTTAAAGAATTTTACACAACTTTAACTCTATGTTGCAAAAGAATTGTATCAATTTGTTCCTTAGATAACTCACCATCGCCAATTATCACAAATTTCTTTATTATCGAAAAGCTGGATAAGACGAACCTCTATTATCATGTTGTCCGAAAAGTCATTTCGTTTCTTTCGTTAAAAATGAAACACGATTTTTGAACCTTACCGTTTCGCGTGATCACGAACGGTGGAATTCGCCAAATTTTTCAGTCGAAAGAGAAAACGAAATTACTTTCCAAACAGTCCAATATTTCCCCATGCAGCGACACCTATCCGCAAGCTCGCGGGATTGGCTGACAAGACACCGCGAGCCGTGTACGTAGACACGAGCGACATCTGGACCGGAGAAATTCTCGAAGGTCCGAGCGTAGGTATATCGATTCGCCGGTCCCGAACGGCGAACGGAAAATTGCGGATGCGTGTCCGGTATAGTCTGGGCAGCAGCGCCGTATGGCTACAGCGATAGTCTGCACTGTGGCGGCGGTATGGCCACGGGATGGGTGACAAGAACCCCGACCACGAGATGCTGGTGGACACACCGGCGCGTTACACTGTATCCCGTAAACGCGAGCAGACCGCCGCGCTTTCCGCCTAGCGCCGATTTGATGCATGGATACCAGTTTGCCACACTCCGCGCGCAATACTGCATATTGGCTGGTATTGGGCGATCCATCATACCGCAAGACACCGGCACATCGCTCATTCGCCTTAACGCTCCAGATGCTGTTGCCAACTTCGACGCGGAGAGACGCGAGGCTCGTACGTTCCGTTGGAGGGGGCTGACGTTTAGACGGGCGTCGGGGTGGGGCGAGGCTCGAGTGGAAAGGGACCAGCTTCCGTGTTTCGCGCGTTCCCGGAAGTGGAACGCATCCATAATTCCCGAGGCCCTGAGAGAAGACTACCGACAGTGACGTTCCTTCGGCTCGAGATTAAGGGATATTAACGATCAGATCGCGCGTCAATCCGTTCATTCGCGGGCCAAATTGATTAGCCCTTGAAAATGAAGTTGATAAACAAAAATTGCCGGATCGTTGTTTCCACCGTGCATCGAAAGAGGATCTCGAGATTAAGGGATATTAACGATTAGATCGCGCGTGAATACTATCGTTCGCGGGCCAAATTGATTATCTCTTTATAATGAAGTTAAGAAACAAAAATTTGTTGGATCCTTGTTTCCACCGTGTATCGAAAGATCTCGAGATTAAGGGACATTAACGATTAGATCGCGCGTGAATACGATCGTTCGCGGGCCAAATTGATTATCTCTTTAAAATGAAGTTAAGAAATTAAAATTGTCGGATCGTTGTTTCCACCGTGTATCGAAAGAGGATACCTAACGCGAGGTCAGGTATCTCGAACGTGATTTACTCTAGATTCGTTCCTCTTTTTGCACGCGGTTGTGTACAGGAAGATTCGAGTATCGGGATAATATAAATTTTACAGCTCCTGACGCCAGTCGATACGACCGCGAGTATCGGCTACAGACCCGAATTTAAATATAGGGTACACATCTGATACGAGTATCCGACGAGATTTTTCGCAACTCGAATTTTTGGATATTAGAGATATTAAGATCTTGATTTCATTCTCAGGTCATGTAGAACAATGATTGTACGTTTAATGCGACTGCGTTCGAACGTTTCACAAGTAACTTGCGTATCTGGTCTAGTAATTAATGAATTAGGGATGAATGAAGCTGATAATTGATATATGCAGAGAATTAATTATTATTTATCGCTATTCCTAATAGTAATTGTGTTTCTTACAAATTTAAGAAAATTACATTTTTCATTTTATTTTATTCATTTCTGGGTAAGAATCTAACGTAAATATACGTCATCTTATACTTATGTGTACATATATTCGCAACCTACACTCTTTGAGAATAAAAAAATAAGAAAGTACAATAGATTGCAAACAAGTTATCACCCACCAATTTTGCAAAAATATGCTTGAAGTTTGCAACTATCATTAAATCACGACCTACTAAAGTCATGCACGCCTAGCAAGAAAAAGAGAAAAATTGGAAAAATGAAGGACTCGTTGCTCCGTCTTTAACCCGCGTTCTTTCATAAATATCCACTGCAATTTCCATTAACTGCAATCGCAGCTGAGACTGAACGCGAGCACCTCCGGATAAAGCCTCCATTTTTCATTCCTGTCAGATATATCGCGGACGTCACATCGTGGAGAACACACGCCGGTGGCCGCTACAGGTTCCTTTTAATTAAAATTAGAGACAATCTCGTACCTATTGAATGAAGCAACCGTGCCAGACGCCCCTAATCATCGTTACGGTAAATTGGAGCCGAGGATCAAAGTGCAGGTGAAAATGCTTTCAACGAAGCTCTCCCGGCGACTCGTTCGAGATGCAGGAGATAGGGGGGCCCCACTTCCGGCGTATCGGGACCGCGCGAGTCCCGGCGAGGAGGATCGCAGCCCGCCGC
>NIJG01000114.1:672894-693727 GCA_002201625.1 Euglossa dilemma
GCGGCGGTTTATTTTGAGTTTGCAGCTTTAATTGTGGACCACGCGCAGTGTCTACTAATTGTGGAAACGGCGCGCGGCGAATTCGTTTTAATAATACCGTCGCTGATTGCCATGCCGCTCGCGAGCCACTTGCGCAGATTTTAATCGACCCCGCGTTTCCGATCTCGCGATTATTTTTTCCTCTCCGTCCCTTTCTTCCGCCCTTCCCTTTTCCTCCCTGACAACTTTATCCCGCCGACTCGCTTCCGGCTGACCAGTTAGCGGCGATGTAACACTAGACAAGGAATAGGTGATTATCGCGGCGAGAAAAATGGCGCCCCTGCGCCGGATCTGCATATCGCTAGAAAATATCGAAAACTAGAACACTCGAACCGAGTTTCATGCACGAAAGAAGACATTCGAAATGGTTTTGATTATAATTACTCTGGTTTAAAAGATTCTGTGTAACGCGAAGATTCATAGTCAGACAGAGTGAACAGTTGGAAAACCCGTCAAAAGGGTGTTCCAACAGTTCGAGATTCAAATTTCTGACGGATAGAAAGGAAACAACATCGAAAATTAACGAAACTGTCGCGAATGCGCGAGGAAAGTTATTAACACGTGTAAGTAAAGAGTAGAATCACAGTGATTAAACTGGAAATAATTCAGACGACCAAGTACTATCGCGTATCGCACGCTTCGTGTTTGATATTCCACTTGTTCGTATTTCGCTATAAATGCGGTATTAGAGAGAGACGGGAGTGGAACGTGCCCGTTTCGTTTGTCGAAAAGGAAACTGGATACGTTCACCGGGCCATAGAGATTGAAATCGCATCGAGTTCGCCTAACCCGAGCCTATCCTGAATGTCCGAGGAGAAGAAACAACGAAGAGGAATACTCATGTACTGCGGGTTTCATTTTCGGATTTCACTAACTTCGTTGTCACTTTTACTATTATAAACAATGTCCACTAATGATCAAAACGGTTTTTTATAGTTAACATTGCTATCTCGCTCGATCTCGCTGCGACCCGTCGATCATCTTCGTCGCTTTTCAACCAATAGTGGTTGTTGTTTATGAAAGAAAGAGTGTCAACGAAGCGAGTTAATCCGAAAGATGAAAACCCACTGTGCCAACTGGACGCGAAAAGTAGGAGTAACCGTTGGACTCACCGGAACGTTAACGTGGTCAACGGTCTGTAGCTCTTATGGCTGTTGACGTCGTGCATAGGCGTGCCCCAGAAGTCGTTCTTGAGCACACTGGTCCAGGGTGTTTGGGCTAGCACGTCCTTGTTCCTCACCACCGCGGGTATATCGTCGTGCACGAAATCACCACCTAACGCGTTCAAGTAACAACCGACGGCGACCAAAGCGATGGTCGCGTAAATACACCATCCGGGCGATTCGTTTTCATCCGGGTCGCTGCAACCGCTGCGACCTGCCCTCTTGCTGCTCTGGCAGCAGCAACCGTTGTTCCGTCGTCTCATGTTTCACCAACGCGAACTACACTGGCGCACGAAAGAGGCTGAACGTTCTGCCGCGACCGTTGGGGATGATCACTCTCATGGAGCCAGACCAGCTCTCATACGCCGCTATCTGCCGCACTGGTAGCTCCTGGTGGAACAGGCCCGGCGTTCACCGTCGCTCGGCTCCGGCTCTGATCGCATTTCAAACACCGAGACAACCACCACGACGGCAACCACCACGGCGACAGTGACGACATCGACGTTCGTTTATCGCGGAATTCCGAGCTTCTTCCGTGGATCGCCGGCAGCGGATCGTCGGCTGCTTGTAATTAGACGAGCAAAGCGTTCCCTTTAAACGAGCGATCGCGGAGCGTTTAATCGGGACAGGCAGAGAGAAAGAGAGACAGAGGGAGAAACCGGAGGTCTTATTTTTCCAACGAGATCCGACCGGGGAATCGGCGGTGGCGGCGGTGCTACCTGCGCTCTTCCATTTACTTCAACTAGGCTACTTTGAGCATTCGTTGGCCTCGCGGTGAGCTTGATAAATGACTGCAGAGGTTCATTATTTACCGAGCCGGCACGTCCAATGTGTCCGCTCTAAAGAGAAACGGGTTTCGCGCGAGCTGATTGCTCTTCCACGGATAACAGTTCTCGCGTGGCGCTCCCTCCGGTCGAGATTGTCCCCACGGGAGGTTGGTCCGCCGCCTCTTTCCCTTTCACCCGACCCCTGGCTTCTTCTCTAACCGCTCGTTACGGTCACCGGGTGTATCGAGTCAACGCGCCTCGCACGACCTACCCCAACCATTCGCCGGTCAACCCTTCCGCACAACTCGGAACCCAGCTCGCGTGTCTCAGCTCCGTGGATCTTCGGTTCATCCGAGGAACCACCCTCGAGTCTTCCCACCTAGCCTCGTTTCTCCGCTAATCCTCTCGCGAATATCGAGTATCCACACCCCGGATCCACCAACACACACTGCTTCTTCCTGCACTCCGTCGTGGTACCTCCAGGTCACACGTGTTCCAGCAGTTGGACCACCGTCGAAGAGAGAAGAAAGGACACTTCGTAACGCGTTTCACTAGGTCCTACTTTCGATTCCTCGAGTCGACGGAGTCCGCGAGCAACGCGACGGTCCTCGCCGGCTTCTTCCTGTTCAATTGCAGCAGCCGCATCCGGTCTCGCGACCAGCCGACGATCCTGTCCCCTTTCCGCCGGGACCAGAGGCAACAGACAGACACAGAGACCGGTGCGCGGAAGAGAGAGAGCACGGCTGTATGACCCAGATACACGCCATCGTGGCCGGGGCACTTCTATTGCCGCGACTTTCCTATGCATATAGATCTATACAAGCGGTGGTATCTGGCCGGAGGCGCGCACAGCCACCCCTTTTTCTTCTCCTTCGCCTCCTCCTTCTCACCCTACCACCCTCTGCGCCGACATCTCGCCCTGGACCCCGTCGCCGAACCCACTTGGATTTTCGCTGATTCTTCCTCGGTAACACCACTCACGCCTCCTCTTTCAAAGCTACCTCTCAATAGCAGCTGACGAACATATCGTCTAACTTTCGTCTAACTTTCGTCTACCTTTCATCTACCTTTCGTCTACTTTTCGTCTACTACCACTTCTCGCGCCACCCCCTACGGACTATTTGCCTCAGACAATCGTCGTTACAACAGGTTGCGACGTTTCACCAAGAAGAGAAGAGAAAACCCTTCGGGTAATCGCGAGGATGGGGACCAAGTGTAACCTTCTGGTACCAGGACAAAGGATCGAAACGGATGGACGGAATGTTTGGCGCGATGCTGACTCACAAGGGGAACCAACGAACGGCGAACGCACTCATGGAACGGGCGAAGCCGAAGAGGAACCACCGATCGGACGTCGCGAGCGCGCGGCCACGCGTCGTTATCGAATTCGAGCGGGTCGTCGCGACGACGATAAGCGCAAGACTAAAGGACGACGGCATCCGCCCGGTTATATACCCGGCGCACTCTGACCCGCAAAGCCGCGCCCGCGCACCAGCCACCCCAGGGCTTTTCCCTCCTGCCTTCCGTCCTATCTCTCTCTTTCTTTCTCTTTCTCTCTCTTTCTCTCTCTCTCGCCCTTTTCTCCGCCACCTTTCGTTGCCCTCGTCGCGCGTTCGCTTTCCGCGAACCTCGTGTTTGTTTACCTGCATCTTTTCCCCAAATCTCACTTTGAAATCGAGTCGCTCCTGCTCGCGTGCAGCTGAGAGCCCTGGCTACACCGTTCCGAACAGTCCCAGCCAAGGTGTCACTAAAGTTTCCCTGTCTGCCAGAATTGTCGGCGATTCGTTGACGTTGGCAGCGTGGATATCGATCCGGTGAAACGGGGAAAATTTGGCTATGGTTCGAGTTAAGTATCAACTCACAGTGTCGTCTGATTGATGGGTTTTGTTTCGGAGAACGGAGGCTAATGTTTTTCGATAGAGTTTGAGTGTTCTGCTTTGTTCTTTGAGAAGTGATGACATTTAAATAACCGTTGTAATTGTGGACAAATTTTGTGTTTATTCAATACGATACATGGTGTATAAAAGGATCGTGTTTAGAGAAAGAGATTATAATATTTGCCAAACTCAGCGGTGATTATATGTAATACCGGCAATTACACGTAATCGTGTGTAATGATTAATCAAATTTTATGGATTTATATGGCAAATGAATCGATCTTTCGTACCCGCGAACAAAGATGAAACTGTAAACGAATATCACGACAAGTATTGAGAACGATTTTGCACTAATTGCAAGTAATTTAAACTTCGCGCGACGAGAAATAGTAGAAAAGTCACGATGGAAATTTATCGCGAATCCGATTTTCTATCTCTCTTTCTCTCTCTTCGAATTCGCTTCGATTCGTCTCCGCGATTCCTTTTACAAACACAAAGAAAGGAATGTTCCTTAATACCATCAAGGAGACTATTTAAACGACCACTTTACCGAGGAATTTAAAATTAATATACATATCTATGCACCTCGTTTCCCTTTCTACTTTATTCCTATCCCCGAATTAACGAATAAATAGCGATCTTCTATTCTTACTGTCGCACCGGGGGCTATCTTTGAGTTTCAGCGAGGTAAATATCGTTCTCAGTCTCAGTTCTCCTCTTTAATCGTGCCTTCCGAGTGTATTGTGCCATTTATGTATATTACATAGCGTCTTTTAACCGTGCCACACGTATTTCCTTTAATCGCGTCTCCGTTTCTCATTTCGCTCGCTGAAATTTCCTTCCTGACGTCGTTACTTAAAGTTTACCGTTCAATAATAAACATCGCCGGGTACCCCAATTCAAAACGAAAAATACATCGAGAAGATAGAAAATTTCTTCGCATATTATTCAAGAACCTTAAATCTTCCTTCAACGTCTCCGAATATGAATAAACTAACGAGGCAAAGAATTCGCGCGACTGTCAACGTAAAATTTTACAGTCCAATAACAAGCATCCCAATTTGCGATGAAAAATAAATTCTGAAGATATAAAATTCCTTCACTTATTATTCACACACACCTAATCTATCCTATACGTACTCGAAATCTTCCTCAAACATCGAATATAAATAAAGAAACGTGACGATGAATTCGCGCGACTGTCAATGCGAAATCAGGCTGGCGAAAGGAAGAAGGGTGAGAGTAGGTAATCGTTGCTCGTTATAGCCACCCTAAACGCGGATCCGGGATTACGAGGGATCGAACTTAAGAGCGAATCGGCGGCATCCGAACCAGCGATCGTAATGAGGATACGAGCTCGTTATGACGATGACGAGGTTATAAGCTCGCGGGATGGCAGCGCGAAGTGTTACAACAGAGACACAGGTTTCCATCGAACGTTCATTTCCACGACATACTCATCGACCGCGGATTCGTTCCCGGAAACCACTCGGACGCCGCTCGAGTACGTTCGAAAGTCGAATTGCGATTACCACGAAGATTGGACCGCGGCCGTTACCATGATCGACGCCGTAAAAACGATACTCGTTTGCGCGAATATAAAGAGAAAACGTGGCAACGAAGACCAAGAAAAGACGCGAGAAGCAGATCGATATACGTAAGTATGTACACACACGCAGACTTGGAAGCATTCGTACAGCTACCGATTTTAAGAAGCGATAGATGTAGACACGTTATAGTGAGATATTTGGAGCGATAACGATGTCTATAGTGAAAAAGGAGTCTTCGAATTGCACGAGTAAAATTGGAAAATAATTCGAGTAGTATTGGTCAGTGATAAATGTATTCACATACACATGTACACATGCATACTTGAAAGTGCTCGTACATTGACATGCTGATTTTGAAAAGCATTAAAAATATAATACAGTGAAATATTTGGAACGATAATGACGTGTATTGCAAAATAGGGGTATTCGAATTGTAGGAGGAAAATTGGAAAATAATTTGAGTAGTATAAGTCAGTGATAAACACATACACGTGTATATACTATTATAAATGCGATTAATCCGGTGGTTATGTATAACTGTTTTATATATAATAATTTGAGTTAGGTTTTAGTTAAATTTATGTGACTTAAAATAGCGATTTATTGAATTTTTTAGTGGAAATTATAAAATATCGTTATTCGAAGCCTCTTGTGTAATAGTGTCTAACGAATACTGACTCAATCGATCAATATTCAAGAATGCGTCAGATTTACCAAATTTAGTGATGATTATATATTATAATCGGCAATTATACATGATTACCAGATTAATCATATTTACGGTAACATATATACACACCCGGGATTTAAAGTACTCGAACATTGACATGTTCTGATTTTAAAAGGTGATAAATGTATTTACTGGAACAGTAATGATGTATATAATAATATGCATATATAAAAAATAATCCAAATAATATTGGTGCGTGATAAAAATATTCCACAAACAGTATATAATATTAATGAAAAGTACTACTGATTGAAAAATGGGAATTTTAATTTTAGTATGACGTTGATTCATAGCTTGTTGTTTACTACAGACTTGAAACGATTTTTTATTTAACTCACTAGCGCCACCACGGTTCATATCTCCGATAAATGTAACGTAAATATCATTTTCCACTTTTACCGATACGATCTTGGGATTTTCCACTTACTTCCACGTGCACACTGCAATTGTTGAACGCACTGCATGTAAACGTGCGTCCGAATACTTTCGTGCACGAGCGTGTGCGTACGTGTATGTGTACCTTCCGGTTTCCCGACGCCACACGCCGCTCGACGCTGCGGAAAAATAAGCATCGATCGATCATGGAATTTCGGCCTGTCGAATCTACAACGCTTTATCATCGGAACGATTTGCCGAGCCAAACATCAGCGTCGATCCGCGTCGATCCGCGCCGATACTGCGCGCGTCGACGGCCAATCTTTTAATCTTGCGTACACGCGACAAGCCTGTAACTAAATAACCCTAACGATTTTTATCGCGAAAAGTCGACGAAGTTAATAGACACGGCGTTAAAGACTCCGTCATATAGCGATACACGTAAAAATAACATTCGCAAAGACTTCCCAAAATTTGCAGTATTGTCGAATTTATATTTTCTCAAATATTAATCATTCCTTGCTCTAAGTTATTATACACTAACTGAGAAACAAATTATTCTTTCTCCTGATACCGTAAATAGATGAAATTAATTTACATAACCAGAAAACTAAAATAATCAAACAACTAATAAATTATAAATATTCCGTTTGACAAACTCGAACTCTCGTGAAAGATATGTAAAACGAGGCATGTTTGCATAATAATAAACACTCGTAAATTAAAGCAGAAGTAACAGACACTTACTACGAAAAGTATGAAAACCCTCAACGTGGTTAATACGGAATAACTCGTGATTAGAAAATAAAAATAAAACAAAATATTCGCATAAGTTAATGTTTGTTTGTTTCAAAAGCGAGTCGCGGAGGGTGTTATCTAATAATCGCAAGTAGTAATACCCGAATTTTGTCAGACCTTAGCGCCCGATAAGATAAACGAATTAATACCTGCGTTGTAAAAGCAACGTCGATGTGTTCACAGGTTCACGTTCGCAACGGCGGGTATTTAATAATGCATCCCACCTATATTAACGTACACGTCCCAGAGGAAACGGGCGGAGCCTCCGACAAGCGTGAAAAGGTGTCGGTGGCTGGTATTACAAATGCAATTCCGTCGTGTCTCCGGAAAGCCAGACAGTAAGAAAAAGACACGACGGCAATTTCAGCAAGAATGCAGGCTGGATCGTCGCAGACGTTCGCTCGTCCATGGAACCGCACTGCGGTTCAAACTTTTCGCTGCCGCCGAACAGGAAGATCCGATTAGGAAGCAGATGGACAAGGAATTAGCATCGCAAGTAGCCGTCGCCATTTCGGAAGGACGATTACCCGGGCTCAGTAAAGGGATTATTAGCGGAAATCCAGATTTCCTGTTGCGCCCAGTCTTTTTAATCAGTCGCTGCGCTACTGTTCGGCCATTTTCCACTGACTCCTCGCATCGCTGAATCGGTATTTATTGGAAAAGAGCTTCAGTTCGGAGCGGGAGACAATCTCGTATCAGAAATGAAAATTAAGTCGTGCGATTTCCAGATAAAACTCTCTGCTTATAAAGAAAAATTCTCTTCTGACAATCGTTAAAAACACACGATAAGTAGTGAGACGATTTTTTATTTAACTCACTAGCGCCACCACGGCTCATATCTACGATACTGAATTATTTTCTAATTTTACCGATAGAATCTCGCAATTTATAATAATTCTTCTTCGATACGTAACGTTTACATTCCACCACCTTGATTTGCAGCGTTTCTCCTTACAACCACGGAATCAACTTCACATAATTTACAAAAATAATCTACGAAACACCTGCCAAAATTAATTTTATCTTCCTACAACGTAAACGAACGCAGCAAAGAATCCATCGTTCGAAAATTTTCGACTCCGCAAATACCCTTTTCTACCGTTCGTTCGGCCTAAGCAAACCGGTAGGAATAATTCGGTAATAAAAACACAAAGGAACGAGTCGGCCATCGCAGTGGAAGTTGTCGGTGGACAGTCGCTAACGATCACAGCGCCGGAGGAAGCAACAACGGGGATTCATCGAAACAGCGTCTGGCATGGAGGGCAGAGCGAGCACCGGGGTCTCGGGGACAGTTTGGCCAGCCACAATGGGAACTTTATGGACAATCAAAGGTGGAGAACATTGGGTCGGTTAGGAGGGAAGCGCGAGAGAGAAGGTATATTTAATTAACGTAGTCGCGAGACGGTGTACACGCCGGGCTATTCTTGCTTGGCGTAGCGCAAGTTGGCGGCAGCACGTGCGCGCGGGGGCCACAGCCACGGATCCTCGCGTGTATGCATACAAGCTGTCGAATTTGCCGCAAAACTCATGCATTTCGTGCCGCAACTGGACTAGCAGGCGACTCGGGAAAGGCAGTGTCCGCAATTTCCGGTAATGTCGCGCGAGGACGCTTTGACGAGGTCCGACCGACACCGAAACTCGTGTTCGCGACATCCGACGAAAATTCACCGGTACCTTTGCCGTTCCCGTCGCCGGTCTCTCTTTACTCATCCCGATCTCCCCGCTTCCTTGCCAGTCATCCGAGGAGGCGGAGTATCGCCGGCTTACGAGAGAAAGGCGTAGACGTTAGCTGCAATTCCTGCTGAAATTTCTCCGGGTCCGATCCGCAGCCGACGTAATCGGAACCCTGCCGAACATGCGGCGTCCTTTTACGTCAGCCCGCCGCGTCGAATGGTAGCCATTGTTGGCCTGCTCGTATGCTCCTTTGTCGCCGGGATTATTGAAATTGTCCGTGGTTCCGTTAATTCTTCGGGTCATTGCTGAACGGTCACTCGGGCACATTCCCCGGGCTTTTTGGCTTTGGCTTCCTTTTCCCCTCGGTCTATGCCTCGGTGTATCCGATAGGAATGGCGTACCTACCATGTTTCCCAGCCTTTTCGCTCACTTTTGACTTACCAGTGACGGATATCTCAGACGGAGGTTACACCGGTGATCACGAGGATGCTGTTTTTTCACAGAGATTTAACCCTGTGCACTCGACGACTTTTTGACTGCAGAAGAATATAAATTTATTGATTTTCTACTATAAAAGTAACGTTAATTTTTTAAGTGGTAAACAGAGATTCGTATTATAACTAACGCGTATAATTATTTGCTCTCGATATCTCGCATATCATTATATTATCTTAGATTTCGTATATTAATTAATATGAGTCTGTAAAATTTTATGGCGACTGACAGTAGCAGTAATGGACACTTCGCTGTGCGTCTAATAAAATAATAAAAATAAAGGAAATGTGATTCAGGTGTTATTATATCCTACTTGCGAGCTAGAGAGACTGTTTTATAACGCGGACGTTACTTTAAAAGCATCCGAGGGGTGTTTGGAAAATGTGAAATCCCGAATTTCGATCTTGGTGATAGATTTTCATAGCTTTCATGACGCACGAAATGTTCGTCGATGAATCAACGTTCCCGGAGTCGGTTTTTACGCGGCATCAATTTGTCCGTTCAGGCAGAGTGTTGCCTATGTTGCTACATAAAATTCACTTAAAAGCAAGGAGATTATCCACTTACCGGCAAGCCGAACGTAATTCAAATTAAACCTCGAGGTTGTAGTAAACAATTACGAAGGGGACACAGAGGGCCGCGGAGAGAAATATTTCAGGGAGAGCCGGATTAAAAGATACGGGGAGGAAAATTGGTCGGACGTGACAACGAGCTTTTGTACCTGCGACACACGTACCATCCTCGACAGCTCTTCGCCGATCAACAACCCACTCTCGATGGATTGGATTACACGCGAAAGGCGTAGATGTAAGTTTGATGGCGGCAAGTTTCTCGGGGGAAGATTCGTCCCTGCGTCAGCAGTGGTCGTCACCAAAGAATCTCAAACCTTGACAACGAAATCAGCGTTGATCTCAAAAAATCCCGTCGCTATAAATTTCTAATCTATGGCCATGACTTCTACTGGAACGAATTCGCATCAAAATTTAAACGTGACGATTAATATCATTGATCTGAAAGAAATGTAGATGGAAAAACTAAGGTAGAAAAATTTAAGAAAAAATGGAAGAGAAGAAAATATTGAAAAATTGATCGACCAGGGTGACTTAGGTTTAGGTATAGGATTCTTAATTAAAAATCATTAAATTGTTATTTAGGCAGTTCCAAGATGGCACCAATTTTGTATGGTACTATGCACGTAATTTATTTTGGGATAGAACGTGATATGTGTATGCACAAATTGAAAGTCGATTAATATGTTGTATTTCTGATCTGATACAGTAAACGTATATAGCATAGACATTCATATAGATGTATTAGAAATCTATGAAACGATTTTGGTCATGACATATATAGAAAGAGTGTTCCATTTAGACTAAATTGAAACTATATTCGTTTCAAAAATTGTTTCAAATGGAATTTACCCTATTTTTGTGAGAGTTATGAATGGTTCCTAGGTGGACCTGGATACCGAGAACTCAAAATGATCTTGTACAACCTTAAAGATCATTAAACGACCAAAATCCATTTACATAAATAAAAATATACAGTCTAATTTAAAAAAAAAAAATTATCTCACAAGCACATTTATTTACTTAAATATTTACTAAAATTATACGATGTACCCCTTGAATTGACCAAGAAATTTCAAATAAGTTGCCAAACATAAATCGCTGACCAGTAATAGTATCAAATAACCCTCTCGCGAAAATTTCTTTTACTAAGTACCAACAAACAAACTATCTCGAAACCAAATTTACTTGTTTAAAAATTTACAATAGTTATACGATGTTCCCCTAGAATTGACCGCGAAATTTCAAACAGGTTACCAAACGTAAATTGCTTACAAGTAAAATAGTATCAAATAACCGTGTCGCTAAAATTTCTTTCACCAAATATCACTGAAATAGAAAATTCTTTCTATGCCAGCTCGTTCAAAACCTATCGCTATAACAACGAAATTTAAGAAAAAGAATTATACGATGTTCCCCTCGAATTGACCCCGAAGTTTCAAAGTAAAGTATCAAATAACCCTGTCGCAAGAATTTCATCTACCAAATACCACCGTAATCTATAATTCCTTCGACGCCAGTCCGTCCAAAGCCTATCGCTATAACAACGAAATTTAAGAAGCTCGTTCGAATCCGACAGCCGGGTAAATCCGAAAACCGAATTAAGACTGCACAAGACCGCGTGGCGTTTAGCCGGGGGACCGAACGTAAACCCGAGGCAGGTTAAAACGAGGGTATAAAGTGACGCGGCCTGCTACGAGCAACGAACTTACGCGTGTGGTCACGACATGGCCGATGTAATCGTCCGATACAATCAACCGGTGGGATCCGGTTCGACCGTTTCGAGGCTTTGCTCGGCCGTGTTAGAGCTTGCGAAGTGGCTTAAACAACGGCTAGACGGCGAGTTGACGCAGGTGATTCGAAGTTCCTGAGAGCTGGCCAAACATTGATACCCGGAATTCCAGCTAATAAATTCCCGCGTTTCTTGTGATTGACTTGCCGTTATGGCCGTAACGGTCGCAATCTCTGATCAACGGCTTAGCACCCGGGGAAGATTTGCCGGCGAAAACGAGGAGGAAGGGGGGCCATGGGCGGGGATTTCTCGGGAAGTTCCCGCGCCGGGGACAAAGGTACGCTGGATAAGCCGGATTAAGAATAGCCTTACGCGAATTCGTCGAATTATCTCCCTCTCGGGGGAATAATTGCGCCCGGAAATGTTCCCTGTCTCGAACACGCGCCGCTCCGAGTGGCAGAACCGTGTTGCAGCGCGAGCTGCTTCTTGTCCGACGAATTATTCGATTCCAGAGGACCTGGCGGGTTCGACGAATCCGGCACGGAACGGTGAATAACGAATCGGCCAGATACTTTTGTTGTACTTTCCTCGTGGTCGATGATGGCTCTGCCAAAGGGTGCAGTCGCTGCGAGGTATTTCAGCTCTCGTTATAACGTCACAGACTTCGATGTCATAAGCATTATGGCAAGAGAACGTTTTTTTCCTTTTTTAAAAAGGTATCTTTAGGGTAGGAGGCTTGCTGCTCTGGTATTAGTGGAATTTTTAGGAATTTATGCTTGATTTATTTTGTTACTTAACACTGGGCCTATCGTGTAATGTAATGTAATATAAGGAGACATATTTGTATTTAAAAAAACATCTCAACTACAAGGCGACAGTGTTGAATGCGAAATTTTTAATCAGAAATTTAGGAGAGACTATTTGGGGTCTTGCAGATTTAGTGTCAAATTTTTGTACTATAAGGAAATGAAAAATAAATAGGCTACAATTATTTGAAATAAGAACCTGAATTAGGTTATCGTATTAAGATAGAGATATATCGAGATAATCGGGTTTGAAGATGCAATTAGAAATGAAAAATTATTTTTACCTATATCCATTCATCACTCGTGTCACATTAGTACTAAGAAGGACTGTCACATTAGCAACTTCAATTTTTGAATTTAAATATATATACATAGCTCACTCTATATTTGGATAATATAGTATATTATCTTCATTTCCAATTTTAAATTCAAAATAGTTCATAGCGACTTTATACCCTCAAATACATCGAACACGCTGCATTTCACGCTTTGAACCTTGCAATTATTTATAATATAAATGCAGAAATAGGATCTACGGTGTACTTAGGTATTCGAGTATCCAAATGAACGTTCATAACGAATGGTTTGCTTTCTATCGGAAGATTTGGCGGCGCTGCAGTCGATAAAAGCCTGGTTCGAATGACGGGATCCTAACCTCGGCCAATCGGGATCCGGTTTCTGGCGTTTCGCGTTATTCGCACGCGTCGTGTTCGTGCATAAATTATTTTTGAACGACGTTCGAAGTAACGCATCGATAAATCAGCCGGCGGAAAATGAGAATGGAACGAGGAGACACGATAACGCGAATTCGACACGAATCTCGTCGGTCCACTTCTGCTGTCTCCTTGTCAGACCGTTTTCCGCCGATTATTTACGACTCGCAATTTGGGTCGAATACCGACCGCCCGTCGGAATTCACGCTCGTTTATCATGCGAGGAAATTATTCCTAATTTAATGGGACGGCATGGTCACGCCGGAACTCGTCCCCTCCGTGAACCGAAACGATGCGATTACGATTGTGAAAAGGCGTTCGGTCGAATGGCCTTTCCGTTGGATTTAAGCCACTCACCACCGTGAGAATTCCATCCTTCACCAAGGTTATGCGTTATCGAGTATCCGTTGATAACGTTAATCGTTATTCGTTGTAACTGGTGTAAGAAGATTTTTATTTGTACAAATTTCCAAGGTATCTTTGTGAAAAATTTGCAACCATTTTTCACGTTTGTAAATAAATCGAATATTTTCTCCTGTCGCAGAATTATTTTTATCGATCGTTCTCGCTATATAAACAGATATAGATAAACAAGGTAGTGAGCATGTACATATGTACGTAAATATATATCTTTATGATAAAAAGAATATTACATATGTACCAGAGAATTTGTCAGAAGTAATCTTTGATGCTGATAAATAAATAAGGTAGTGTCTTTAATCGTATAATTATTTTAATACATTATTCTTCATGTGTGAACAGACGTGTATGGAAATAAGTATATAGATAAATATATATATAGAAACCTAACCCAAACTTAAAACGTATCTAAATGAACTAAGAAAGTGTCCAACGACTCGGTTATTATTAAATCCAATATTTTATGGATCGACGTTTCTTAATTCCAAGAATTTTCTCGAAATATTACACTTCTTTCCCAATAACAAATTATACAACTACTTATTTATCTCTAAACCTACATACATCCTAGTGACTTTTACGATATAACGTGTCTAGTGACTTTTCTCCATCTCCTTTATAAAACTTGGAATCTACGATCACATTTTCGAGTCCTCGCGACGTATAGTAACGTTTATCATATTTCACCAAGTAAATTACTATGCTGTATCTCAATATCAAGGTTACGAAAACTATTTTTCTTCATTCCCATTCACACACGTTGAAAATGTAACAAACGTCGATACATTTGCCAAAACTCCTTGATATTTCTCTCCTCGCTGGGCCGTTCGCGTACAATCTCGAATCTCGTCGAATTTTCACCAGATTCCGCTGGAACTTAATGGCAACAAACTTCCCTAGGGTTTCCCGATGTATAGCCCTTCTATCCCGAACGCTTATTCGGCCCGATTGCTCTGGATGCGCGAAGGGGAGGGGAAAAAAAGGAACGTAAACAAAGAGGATGCAACGAGCGAACCCGAGCAATCCCATTTCTGGCGTTGTTGCGAAACGATATCGTTGCACGCGTGTACACGCGACTGGAACGTCGGGAAAGTGTTCCGGGTCGATAGAAATTTGATTCTCTTCGAACAGAATTTCCAGTCTATTACCGCTCGCTCGCTACTCCATAAAATTTTCACTGCGACAAATTCCATCGATTTCGAATAAACAAATGCTCTTCGATCCGCTCTCCGCCCCTCTCTCTCTTTCTCTCCTGGTTTCGTACACACAGACACACGGACACGCGTGTGCAATTGGTCCGGGGAAACGTTTTTATCGGCGCACTGTTCGAGCACGAATGAAAGTCTCGCGACGGGTATAGCACTAACATAACCTATATTTATCGCGTCAGAGTGTTTCTTCGAAATATTCACTGTTCCATTTTCCCAGGCCGGATACCGGCAGCCAGTTTTGCGTCGACTTTATATCGGCCGAATAAAAAGTTAACTATGATGCGTCCGTAAAGCCAGCAGGATACCCCCTCTCTCTCATCCTTCTCTACTCTCTCTCTCTCTCTCTCTCTGGCTCTATGTACTCACTTCACCGTCACATCCGATCGGTAGTTAATACTTCAAATAAAAGTGCCTCTGCGAATGGATCCAGTAGAGGCGTATTTTAGCCAGCATCGTTTCTATAACGAGCAAACTGCGACGATTCGGCGACGTTTTCGCGATATTCGCGCATCCAACTTTAACCGATCGTTCGCCATTTTCTTCCGTTTTCTATTTATTTTATATAGTCCGTTTGCTTCCAAACTTACAATTATTAGCATCGGAAATGACGAAGTTTTTCCTTTATCTCCCCCTTTTTTTTATGTTCTTTTTTGAATGAGAGGAGGATATTTCGATTGAAAGGAATTATCGCAAAGAGAAATTATTTTTATATGGATTCGAAAATAGGTGATTATTGAGATAAGAGGAATTTATTTCGATTGACGTTTATTTTAAGGTCGACTGCAATGTATCGAGTTGATAACAGTTTATTTTGTAATAGTTACCGTTTATGTCGATTATGTTACGTTGCATTTACTTATGGGATATACAATGAGGAGCATAAGTATAGTACTATCCCTATTTTTTAGTGTCTCGTACTGGAAAAAGTTTCGGAATTGGAAAAAGTCAATTATAAGAGGTACGATAAATGCATGAAATCTAGCGGCATAGAAAAAATTATTATTGCCTGTTATAGTTAGGAATATTACGGATTTTTAAATTGGAATAGAATTATCGTCCATTCTTTTTAATTATTTCCCTTTAGTTTTATAATAATATGGGTATCTGAGTTGACATCTACATAACGTTGAAAATAATTGTCAAATTTTGCAGTAAGCAAAAAGAGAAAATTGGGAATGAAAGACTGTGTATTACGCGTGTGTTCTGCCAATAAATTCTAACTATAAAAGAAAGTAGAATCAAAAATTTCTTCTCACATCCCTTTCATCCATTCCCTTTATATCTCTTCCTCTCCCGGTAGAATGATACGCGATTTTTCAAGCGATTAAAGTGCTATGCCTGGATCGTGAATGGCGCGATGGCCAAATGCACAAATGAACTTCTTGCAGAGGACCGACAACGCGGTGTGCCTTTAATGCTGGTCATTTACAGAATCGATGTGGCTGTTCATTTACCGAAACGCTTGTTTTTCTTCTCCCTCGTTCGTTACACCTCGACAAAGGAGAAAAAGAAAACAAAAAACCCGAGGAGAGGACGAAACAGAATTTATTCCATTTCACCATCGACGTAAAAATCTACGATAATATATCCAAATCAAAATCCCCGTGGTTATTTCGTCTCGCTGCTTTTCCGTCTCGTTAATCAGAGACCCGCGTTACACTTTACGCTGTAGTAACGTTTCGCGCGGTAAAAAAGTCAAAGTTTTATTACGCACTAAAAGTCAGAGAATTTATATCTCGCGCCGTACGCGAAGCGCAAGTAAAAATGGCATCGGCGGCCATTACGCGTCCCGTTGTTCGCAAGAAGCTTTTAAATATAAAATAGCCGACTGTATTTCACGGACGGTGTACAACGGCATCGGTTGTTATCAGATCAACACATCGGCAGGCCGGCGCCGCGACGATAAATAAATCCGCGAGGAAGGAAGTCCGTTTGATAAATAGAAATCAAGGCGAATCGATCACGGAGTGTTTTACCGTGTACTATTTACATCGCCGCTGGTCGCGATAAATGATCGTCCGGGACCGACCGGTGTATTCGTCTTCCATAGAGAATTCCAACATGGCGGACAGGGAAAAGAAAATTCCCGCGGCGGGAAAAGTTCGGGGTACCGATTTCAGGCAATCGGGCAGGCGCGCTGAAATCTTTTCAGCATATCCAATGGGCAACTCGCGGCGAAAGGTGGACGTAAGTGTGTTTACGTGTTGAAACATTTCGGCCGGCATGCAGAAACTTCTTGAAAGCTTCTTGCCGCCGTCCAATTCGGGATTAAACTTATGTCGTACATATCCACTGGCCACGTCCCGTCGTGTCCTCAACTTAACGCGAGTTCGCGGCCCGGACTTCCGGGCTTTGTGGCTCTTTCCTCGGTCCACCCGAGTTTACCCGCGAGAAAGTCCACCTCCTTTCGCCTCATAAACGTTTCGATAAATGCGCCCGACTGACGGTAATGCCTTTAATCCATCAATCTCTCGGCATTAGAACGTTTGCTTCAGCGGGCTTTCGACACGCGCGCGTCGCGTTGAGATATTGCGAACGATTGGTTTAGCGATGGAAGTAATTTGACGATGGATTTGTTATAAATATGCAGCGGCGGCGAATTGTGGAGATATCGCGGAAATTAGGTGTGATGTTAGTGAGAAATTGATTCGTATTTTGTTTATTGTGACAGCCATTTAGTTGGGCGACTCGTCACTTAACTCACTAGCGCCACCATGGTCGATATTTTCGGTAAATGTAACGGAGATATCGTATATGCCGTTGAATTACTTTCGAAGTTAATATATTATGACAGCCGTTGAGTTAGGCGACTCTTCGTTTAACTCACTAGCGCCACCACGGTCGATATTTTCGGTAAATGTAACGGAGATATCGTATATACCGTTGAATTACTTTCAAAGTCGATATATGGAGTAGTAAGTACTTATTGTACCGTGACATCGAAATAAGAATACAGAAACTCTGTGTCTAAGCTTTTTAATTTTAATGGATGTGTAGTTTCTGTAATACATTATGTGACGCTACATAGTTTCTGTGTGAAAAATGTAAAAATTTTATAATAAGGAATTATATTTTCTAACAGCAATGAATTTTATATAAATATCACTACCTCTATTACTATACTATTGCTTATAACGTAAAAGTAATACTATAATTACGTATATCTTGCTACCAATTTTAGCTTCAATTCGGTTTTAATTCCTCAATTCAGTTGTCCATGTGCATTTTAAAAATTTCCTGCAGTTTCGTGCAATTTACGATTATCGCTGGCAATAAAAGTACTTTCCCCCCGTCTAATGCCGATTGTTCTTATAAAGACAGGGAATTACCCTTCCTACGGATGCTTATTTTTCCAGGCCCTTACACGAGAAGGTTCCACTCTTGCATCGTCTCTGCTTCTTCCGCGCCGCTGCGCGAATTTCAAACAAAATCAAATCTCCGACTTTCCCGGGGAGAGTCGCCTGCAGCCGGGAGTTTCTCCCGCGATTTGCATATTCCTTGCGTATGAATTCGCGACGAACCTCGCTGACGAAACGCTGCAACGACACCCTATTCGCAACCTCGCGGAAACTTCGCGAAGAAGAATCCTGTAGAAGGCACCATTGCGAAGATCGAAGGACAGTAGTAATATCGAGGATTCGCTCGAACTTCGGCTCCCTCTTTTAAAAACGGGCCCCCCGGTGACCCCCTTTGACGCTGCGTTTACGGACGCTTTTCGTATACCTATTTTCACGAACACTCGTTGAATTTACGAATAAAGGAAACCACGTATTTTCTTTAAAGAAGGAAAAACGAAGACGACGAGTTTAATTAAAAAATAATTAGGATATTAACAGACTTGATATAATATAAGTAATACAAATTAAAAAGTAATACAAATCTATTAATGTAAGAATTATTGGATGGTTGACGGAGAAGAGGATTTTTAAATAACAATTAGACGCTTAACTTAACAAAATACTGACGATCGACTACAGAATACTGCTTTAAAACTAAACTCTAGCTGCTTAAAAACTGTTTAAGAACTCACCTCTGGACACACCCTTAAACTTTGATTCGTTGCTGGCATTCACTCTGTCATAAACTACCTAAGTACATTCATCCTGAGTCCTAACCACTCTTGACATTCACTCTCGGCCGCACTCATTCCATTCCCACATTAATATTTCATAATTGGAGCAACCCACCCATCAAACTGTCAAGTCCAGTTAAACCTAGTGTTAATCCGCATCTGCGCTTATCACGCGTATTCGTCGCTATTCGATAATGTAAACCAATCCTGATACAAATATAAACCTCTAAATAACAGTATAAACAAATACAAACAATACATACAACCTCTCCGCCTAAATGTCCACGTCGAAACCCAACTTGCAGCCATATATACGGTGCCTCGCAGAAATTCGAGTACTTTCCATAACCCGGAACGAAAGAAGAGGAGAACAAAGGATTAAAATAGCGAATCCGGAGGACATCTCGCTAATAGCCAATGCTAATAACGGTAACACGATCGTCTCTCGTCAGGGTCCGCGCGATCCGGAGCGTGGCAATGAATTCGTCGTTCCTCGTGCGACTTCTCTTTGTAAAAGGGCAACGAGAACGGTCGAACGGGCCGGAATTTTAAGGTACAAAACTTTCGCAATTACGGAATGTTCGGTATCCTTGAAAAGTTAGGCAAGTGCCTACCAATGGCGGACGACTGTGCCCCCCTTTCCGTCCTCCACGCCAGCAGCCCCCTTTCCTCGCAAGTCCTCGTCTTTGTCCGCGTCGTAATCTTTTTGCTTTCCCGGTCTCCCGTTCGTCGTTCCTTCGCTCTTTTGTTTCTTGCGCGAGTCCCCCTTGCGCGAATTCACGAGCCAACGAATCGGAGAGACGAAAGTGTCGGCGGAATGCGCAATAAAGCGGCGCGGGACCGCCGACGCGTACAATACCAATCGAGGGACAAAGGTTTTTCTATAAATCCTCGCAGTGACATGACGCGCCGCCGTTCCTAGATTCGATTATCTCGTCCCAGCTCCGGGTCTGATTTCCGCGTTTGTTCCTTTATCGCAAGGCCGATCACTGTTCGGCACCTGTGTATCCGTTCGCCGGACAAAAGTGTTGTCCCGTTTCCGATTCTCTCCGCCGATCCAGCGTCGATATGCCAGCTATGAAACAATTCGCTCGTTTAAATCGAGCGCGCGCTTCAGGCCTCCGAGGCCGTTCGCTTTGTGCTTTATCCAGAGCGTATGACGTGTTTAACACGGTACTTACAGACACGTGGCAGATTTCGAAACGACTTTTTTATAGGATCTCTCTCTCTCTCTCGCTCTTTTGTTTCGTACAGGCAATTTTCAACGGACTGGAAATGCTTTTTATTTTTAATTTCAAACGCCGGTCGCATCACGTCGCTGGTAACATTTTGATTTTGCGGATAAACGGCGATTTTTCCAATGATATTTCGGGTTGAAATAATCTGGATACGATGCGCGAGATTTCCTTGGCATATTCGACGCGTTAAACGACATTTTCGATTTCAGAACCTCGTTCCAACAAGTCCGTGAATTTTCCATCACGCAGAATGACGCGATTTAAATAGGAATGTCGAATTCGCTGAGAGGTATTTTATTATGGAGAAATTAGCCAGGAATTTAGGAGATTTCGACGCGAGAGCTAAGATATCGATCGGGTGATTGAACGTTTAAAATTCGTGTTTTGATTGGATATTCGATGCATAATTATGATGAACGTGGAATCGAAAATAGAAAGAGCTGTTCGAAATGACGAGGTTGCCTTTAAACCCTTAAGGTATATAAAATGGAATTTAAAGCCGATATTTTAATTAGTTTCTCGAATTATATTCGTGATAATTAACCAAGTAAGTATATTCTTGATTTAGATGTATTCCCGTTGATTGCTATTTTTGTTTTTTTTT
>NIJG01000114.1:694284-725104 GCA_002201625.1 Euglossa dilemma
GGAAAGGAAAAAATTGTTCAATTTGACACACATGAATTTACACGAGATTTCTCTTCTCAATGGGATCTATTAATTTTCTAAAATTCTATTTGCAGTTAGTTGCAGAGGATTTACAGATAAACGCTTAAACGATAAACAGATATAACACGTACCGCGGATAAACTATTGAAATAATTTTTAACATTTTATTGGCACGTTGAAAAATTGTGCCCTGGAAAGAAATTCCTTCCATTCAAGACCCTCGGGAGTCCTGAGAGGATATCATTGAAATTCATAAGGGATTCACGTTACCCGTAAGGACAACGTGGATTTAAGGTTACGACACTATCCTAAGCAACCTCGTTCATAGATAATACTTTCTTATAACAAGCCGTATTCCACTTACGTCGAAAGAATACCACTATTCGTGACATACTAAATCATTTTAACCAATCTGTAATACAATTAATTTATAAAATTCAGAAAATCAAAGATACTAACCTAACAAACATTCCTTGCGTTCAGAATATGCCTATGCTTGGAATTCATTTCTTCAAATATTTACGTATCACCACTTCTCGATGCAATTTATAACTTAACATCTGCTTAACTTAACCCCATTTCCCAATGTAATTTATAACACCCGCTACACCTGTTTAACCTCTCTTCATATTATTCATATTCACCTGGTTCACTGATCACAACGTAATCTTCGATTGGCCAAAGTTTCGTAAGAATATCTCCACCAGAAACGAAATTACGAATTTTTTCATTCCCACGCACAAACTCGCTTCGTCTCGCGATATTACTAAGCGCGATATTACTAGACGCGGGGAAACTGGTAAAAATCGGCGAGCCAATCGCGGTGATTCGCAGGTCGCGTGCATAAGAGAACAGGGGCGGATCGCGCGATTCAGGAAACAATATACCGTATCAGGGAATGCCATCATATTACGGTATTGTTTCGCCAGCAGGCTCGAATCCTCGTTTTATCACGTTCGCCGGTAATACGGGGATAATGTGCTCGAGACAATGTATTTGGACGCATTGTGCGTATGTTTGCCGTCGGCATTTGTCTCATTGATTCGTCGCCCGGCGGAGAAACAGGCGACGGCAGAGGGCGTGGACGAACGCGTCTCCCCGCCACCGGACAATTAGTTTGAGCGCGAAATCGTTCGACGCGGGCCGCAGTTACGGAATCGCAGCTAATTCCGCGACCGCTCGAATATCCCGTCGGCTTATTACGCCCGGCCATTCTCCCGTAATTGTTTTCACGATCGTTCCCCGCCTCTAATCGGACCTAACTATCTCGTCGCGTGTATCGTTATCGCGGCGAGCTCTGTCCTTTTTACGCAGCCAGCACGAACTGGCTTCGTTCGGCGTGTCGCGTGCCACGTGCCGTTGCAGTTTATGCATTCCCCGAGACGCTTGTGTCGAGGCCAACGTGGTAGGACTTGTTGACAGTTCTCGCTACGCTTCGTCGCTGGTCGTACGCTTCTATACGCGGAAGGTTAACGGAGACGGATATCGTGTAAAGATTTCATGCTCGTGTGTCAAATTCCCGGTGCTTGTGTACGAACATGTGTGCGAAGCTTCCGGTGATGTCTACGAGCTGCACGGCGAGATTCGACACGCATGGTATGTAAGTACTTCAAACTAGATGTTCTTAAATACACAATTCAGTTTATGATTAAGTATACGAGTGATAAATGCTTCGGTGAAATTAGACTTGTCTATCTCAATTGTCTAAGGATTCGATGGATATGGGAGATGGGAAACAGAAGCGTAATGGGAAATTCTAAAGTGAGAGATAAGAGCGCGGAGGGTCAAACATAATCTAACAATCGTGTTTGTTACATCGTATAGCGAAGCGTGCGCGAAATAGAAAATGGCCGCTTCTAATCCAGGGCAGTAGTCAATTGACAGATGAAAATTTGAAAATTGTTGACAAATAAATTTTATTCACGAACTGCAAATACGTGTATAAATGAAATGGTAGTGTGAAATTGTAACAAAAGTCGTTGTAATATACAGGTAGACGGATTATATGATTATTAAAAGTTATCAAAAGTTTCATTTTCGAATGTTTTGAAGGGTGAAAAATAAAAAATACACGACAGGGGAAAGCTAAACGAACGTTCCATTTAAAATTAAAGCGAGAAAGAACGACTCGACGGAAAAACAGTATTTCAATTTGTTTTTACGTAATAATGTTAAGAATTTAACCATCCAACGATTACAAAAAAGATACCGGAAACCTTTTACTCGTTAGCTATTAATTTCTTGTGAGATTTAGAACATTTTGGATAACGGAATAAAATTTTAAACAAGCAATAAATATAAATATTTTTCCGATAAATTCCCCGATAATAAACCACGCTTTCTCGAACATCGTCGATCTTTAACCGATCCACTTACCCTTGCAAATACCGCCGACTTAAGGATCGTTTCTCACACTTTCAGTCGAGTTAAGAAAACGTTACCTCCTAACGGCGTCGCGTTTATCTGATCCCTAGAAAGTTCAAGAAGCAGCAACGGCGAGAAAAACGTCACGGGTGAAGAAAATATCGCGTCTTGCATCAGCTTGAAACGAGGCGAATTCCGTAACTTAATTAAAAGATAATCAATTCGGGAAGACGCGGGACGTTTCCGGTCTGCTTTGCGCTCCAGTCGTCTTAGTCGACCAAGATAGAAGTGCATAGTTCTCGCCAACGTCTTCGATAAACACAATTACTTTTCGGATGCACGTCGGATTCCAGAAATAATTAAATTGCCGAATCAGTTTCGAGCCGCGTTGAAACACGAAACACGTTGACGTTGGGTTAAAACAAAATGGCCCTGTATGGCTGGAACGCGACGAATTCCACGTAGTTCAGCAGCGTACTCGTCCTCTTTCCTTTTGCTTCTCCGCAAAGTGAAATGCACCTTGACCTGACTCGCTTAGACTGGTGAAGGATCGTTGATAAACTTAGAGAATATTCATCATAAATTATAATCAGTCTCATATTATATAAGCATAAACGAATTGTGATTTATGAAGAGTCTGGAAGTAAATGAAATTTTACATTCGTTCGTGAAAAAATTAATCAATATAAAATCAATAGTTGAATTAATATACCTACGATAATTAACCCTTTGCACTCGAGGATCTTTTGAAAAAATGACAGGAAAGAAGATAATAGAAAAATGGCGATTTAAAGACTTTCTGCCATTAAGTCGACGATATTTTTCAAATGGTAAATAAGAAATTATACAGAAATTAAGACGTAGAATTATTTTACTTCGAAATTCCACGCACCGTTGAGTAAATTTAAATTTGTTATATTAATTAACATTGATGTTTAGAATCTGATTAAATTGCGACTGAGACTTGAGTGCAAACGATTGAAAGTCTCGATTGTCATTAAATTGACGAAGATGTCACAGTATATATAAATTTACATTAAATTTACTAACTAATTAAACATAGTTAATTCTACATTTTCTAAATTTAAATAGAATTCTAATAATTTCAAATTTGCACCGATTTTTCATTTCCTCCACTGTTTATAATTTAAAGCACACGACGTTGCAGTTTTTCGTGATTATTATGAAAGGTATCGATTCTCTGGATTTTTAGATTTAGTAGTCTTCAACCACCGAAACAAATACGCATTAAGGATCGAGTCGGCGGAATACTTATCGCGCTTTTCCTTCCTTTTTCTCGCGTCCACTCGTTTTATTGAATTTTTAATGGGACGCCGGCGAGTGTTGCCGCATGAACGATTTCAATACGAAGCAGGACACCAAAGTGGAACGCGGGGATCGGGACGAAAGTAGTATTTCTCGTCGTAGACGTCTCATCGACGATGTCACTGAAAGGGAAAGACGAGCTCCGAGGAAACTCTTGATTCACACGCGTAGCAATGCCGCTTTATGGGACCCGCACGGTTCTGCACGATTTTTATGGGAAAATTAGTCGACACGATTCGAAGAATCGTTCGCGTTAGCGACAATTTTTCTCCTGCAAAATATTTTCGCATATATCCAATCGTTTCGATATCCCGTATTTTTTTTCTTTACCAAATATACACGTGTGTGTATTTAATATTCAAAGAATTATATTTTTATAACATTTAAACGAAACTTTCACGAAGCTTTTATAATCCACGCAATGCACGTGTTTTCTTCCTTCTTTTTTTTTAGGAAAATTGTTTCGGGATATAATATACGATGTTATTCGGTAATGTTCAAGGTCGACTTCCATAACGAAATTATACTTTCCCGGTCGCGAGGAGTAACAAGTGTCCTGGAATAAGTGGGACGAATTGCCTTATGAATGGCTTAAATTTATTTTTAGTTATGAATACTTAGCAATGTTAAATTTATCCTTAATGGATTCTTAAAAATCGATATACCGCGAGACTGAACTCGTTATATTTCGAAATTCAACGAGCAATAGGCGAAAACTTTTGAAAAATACAAATTTCTTCGCTATTCAGATGAATTCGAAAATTAGATCAGAAATTAAAATAGCGCCGTCGAGATTAATTTTAAAGCTGCGTTCGAGAGTGAAAATATTCAAAACACTCTGCGCATAGAGGTATGATTAAGGGATGAAAGAATCTCGTTCGATTGACGCAAAGGCGTAGTAGCATGATAAAAATCCGGCATGGCGCGAGGCGAACGCAGGAAAGAGAGTCGGAGAAATCAGAGGGATGTGGAAAAGTCGCGAGCTTTCTCCGTAAAAATCCGCGGAAACAGGATTTTGCAATGCAGCCCGAAGAAAACGCGGCAAAAAATAAAAGTGACTCCGACTGCGCCGGCATGAAATTGAGTTTTGCATACGAGAACTGAAGGAGCACCCGAGTCCCGCGTGTACACGTGGCCTGAAACGCGTTTACAAATTTCAGTTACAACACGCTCCCCACTTGCGCTTTGTTACCCTCACAGGAAGCTCATGCACTTGTGCCGAGGTAATTCCACATATTTCATTCCACTTCGTTACGATTTTCTTTTACTTTTATACCTTCCTGCACACTTCGGCATTAAATTATGTCGCGCCCGTTATTAAATTTATTCTTACGTTTCGCCGTGACGTAATAAACGAATGCATTATTCTCCTAGACAATTACAAACGTTGACTGTAATTTATACAAACGTACGCTTTACCGTGTGTTAACAGGTGTTGCTGATAGATATCGATGTCAATACTAGCTTTACGGACGCTTTTTTTGTTCATATTTCTAAAGGTGTCTATGTAATTGAGAGATAAAAGAAATCACGAATTTTAAAAAAACAAAATAATAAATTAGATTCTAGGATGGCTATCGAGAATTCTTTTCCCATCTAACAATGCCTCGTTCGTAAAAGTAGCTTCTCCTTTCTCATCTTCAGTTTCAAATTAGGACTTTAAAACAATATGGTCAATTTTTTAAACGAGAGTCGTAGATTTTGGAAAAAATTTTCTTTACGATCCTCGGTATATTAAAATAATTCTCTTACTCAATAAATTTCCGATTATTTAGTATCTTCAAATTTTTCACAGCTAAACATATTTATTTGCATTTATGAACACGACAGTTGGACTACTAAGTCCTCCAAAATAGCGGATCTCAAATCTTTTGCTGTCACATTTATTGCAAACGTGGAATTATTCCCCTATCTCTATATTTCTCTCCTATATCCGAATAGGTATGTAACTATTAGCGTTACCCAATAATTACGTTACACAATCTTCGTTACGATTACCTAAGTATACTATACGTTGCACAACAGTAAATTTATCGTTAATAATTTTTGCCTTGATTCGGAGATCACGTCGACGTGCGGAGACACTCCGATACAACCCATTATTTATCTTCGTCTCGATTTCGACCAATAGTGACAGTGCGTGGAATGGTGAGAGGAAGCTGGCAGGGACGTAAACTGTTACCTAACCTCCTTCTCGCGGACATTACTGACAAAATTCCAGCGATGGAACATCAGCAGCGATGCGAACCAGACACTATTGTGCGCGTCGCAGCTACCATTTCGATATATATCGTCCGCTCTAAATCTTTACTACTCGTTTTATTTCACCCGGGCTATCCCGTTAACGCGAATTTATATTATTTTTCGACGAGGCGTTATTCCTCTCTTCTCAACGCGTTTCGGTGAACTGTGACTGTGAAACAAAGATAGAGATGGTCTCCCTCTCTTTTCCCTGTTTCGTCTCGGTCGAACGACTTGTTTATCGTGGAATTCGATATCGATCGTATCGACGTGTACAAGCGACTCGGGAAATGGAGAAACAATTAATCCTGCCGGATTAAGTGGACGTAACACCGTGCATCGCTGTCAATCGAGCAAAAAGCTGACAACGACGTACAGTGATAACTGATATCAACGCGTCCCTACGTCGCACTTAAGCCACCATCGCGCCTTCTTCCTTTATCAGATGACCCAGTTTGCTAACTTTCTTCCTGGCACCACTAGACGTATCTCCGTAATAGATTTTCCCGGACTGAGCTGTGGAGATAGTAGCAAGCCCATCTACGATAAGGGTTTCCCTGTTTTCTATTTAGACTGTCGATATCATATGCAACCGGCAATTTATGCATAGTATAAAATCGAGCGTGCCACGGGCATACCACTTTCTCAACTAAAAATGTCTGCACGATGGTACGCGTTGCTTCTTACATCCGAATATTTTCATTTTATATTTTTTACTATTTTTTATTCGTATTATATGTAAGAGTACTGTTAAACAACGAATAAAAAAAATATAGCAGTTTATTTGGAGGAAAGGAAATATTAAAAAATTCGTGTCGAAACGAATTTTTAATATTTTCAGTTACTTTTTAGATATTTCACAACTGAACTTTTAGTGTTTCTATCATTTTTATTTCAATTTTGAACTCGGAATTTATATTAAATTTCACCAATAACAAAATCAACGTGGTGTTGTAAAATTTTTCCCAGAGAATCTTGTGGACATGTACAATCAGGCATTTGTAATATTTTATACGTATTGTACATACGAGTACTGTTAAATAACGAATAAAAAATATAGCAATTCATTCGGAAAAATAAAATATCAGACAATTCTTGTGAAAACGATTTTTTAATATTTTCAGTTATTTTGTAGATATTTCACAGCTGAACTTTTAGTGTTTCTATAATTTTTATTTCAATTTTGAACTTGGAATTTATATTAAAGTTCACCAATAACAAAATAAACGTGGTGTTGTGAAATTTTTCCTAAAGAAATTTTTGAAACATGTACAATCAGGCATTTGTACAATGTTCTTTCGGTAATCCGGATATCGGGTAGCTATCGCAAGTGTCTGAGATTCGATCACGAGTGGTCGAATGATTCAATAATCTAGGGAAGTTAGGGTAAGTAGAACCCAAATCCTGGTCTCCGGAGTTCATGTAAATTCGGAAGTTCTCGAGTGTAGGATTTTCAAAACCTCAAGAGTATCGTTGGGTTACTATAGAACTTACACTCCGGGATTACTGTAAAATTCCGAAACTTCAGATCCTCTATTATCGTATTTTAATCTATCCTTTTAATAAAATCGAAAATTGAAGCCACAATTTTCCTTCTCAACGCGAAAAATTATAAATAACCAATTTTCTCTTGTTCCAAACCAGAATCTTCCATTCTCACTGCTTCACCGTTATTTCCTTTTTATTACAAACGATATGCGGCACACTATTGCTGAAAAATTTAATTATATATTTATATCCATCGATTTAGCTTAACTCTAAACGTCAAAATGACTCCTTTCGAAATTTACTTTAAGATTGATATTCATTGTTATTTCTGTAAATTATTAAATTAAAAATTATTATATTTATTTCGTTTTCTTCGTAATATATTTTTTATAGCTTAAAATTCTTTATATGTTGTTAATTATATTCACGATAAGAATAGGTAGGTGCAAAAGACCGGTGCGTTTAGTGTCGCAAATTCAAGAACCACTCGTTCATATACGAACCAGGCATTTCGAAAGATAAAACCGGCAATTGCAGCGTTCGCGTGTAACGTGGCAGAATTAAAATGCTAAATCGCCTAAACTGTACTCGCATGCGCAGATTATTAGATTACTGCAGTTCGGCCGTGAACTGCAGTCCCCGCGTGTATCCGCGGAATGGCTGCGGGTGATAGAGAGGCGATCGCGGCAAGGGAACGCGGAAAATGTGAGAAAGTATTAAACTGTTTCGGATGTCTATTAATTCCGGCCTGTCCCCTACACGCGTCCTCGAATTCGACAGCGACGCGTCCAACGCGGTGCCCCACGTTCGAATAACTCCGTTCTGTTGCTCCTCTTCGTTCGATCGGTCCATGGAAACGCGGCCTAAGCACGGGTTTAATCGAACAGAGGGAAGGAAGCGTGTGCACGCGACTCTCGCAGTTTCTTTTTCCCGAGGCAACCGGCTCTAAGACAAACATGGAGTAACGTTTTCTCGAAACCAATTGCTATCGTCACGGATAAAGCACGATTCCCAAGTTTGCGTGGTACAACGGCTCGGTCCTTTCGCTTTTAACGTAACCCTTTTTCGTTAACTTTTGGGCTAGGTTTTATAAATATTTCTCAGATATGAGAAGAGAGAAATTTGTTTTCTTTGGCGAGTTATTCGTATTCGTGTGAAAAATGAAATTTGTTTTCTGAGATTTAGGGTGTGGATTGGGTAATATAAGAATTTTAATCCTTTTAATAGGATTAAGCTAAGCTAACGATACATCCGGTGTATACTAAACGATTGAAAATAACAAACAGAGGGAAATTCTCCGGGAAAAATTAAAAAACCTCCACGTGTATTATTACATTCGTCCCCAAAGGGTTAATGCATTTTAGAGTAACAATTTTCGATTAATCGATATATGTATATTAATGAATTTTTCAATTTATAATTTATTCCAATTTTAGAACGAATTGGATATTAAGTATGACACTTGAAAATTTAGTATGGGGTTTTTAAAGATAATAAATTGTTAGGAGAAACGAGGTGATGAAAAATATCGAGGAAAATAAAAGGCAGATACGTGATATTTGAATGTTTTTCATAGTTTTGCGTTTTTAGTTTTCGCAGACGACGGTTCGCTGTGAGATTGATGCCGATGTTTGAAATAGATTGAAACACATGCAGAGGATTTGTTCCACTGTTTTATGCGATGCAAACATACTAGTTTCAAATTCGCAAATGTTCGCCGTAGTTGGCGGACATGGCCGGGTCTAATACGTGGAAAAATCAGATACAAGAATGCGATGTCCGGCAGATCGGAATAAACGACACGTTCATAAAAACATTAAATTGACGAATAACTAAAAGAAAATATCTCGCCGAAAATACAGAGAAATTCCAACTCAAACACGCTGTATTTCCATACGATTTTCGGTCTTTCAATTTTTCAAATATACCATAAAGTTCCGACTAAATTTCAAATCTAGAAAAAATATATGAAATCAAATATATTCATTCCACTAAAATTTGACGAATTTTCGAAATAACTGGAAACACCGTGACAAATATTTAACTAATATCGATAAACTAAACAACACGATCATTCCATAAAATTATATCAGAAATTAAATTCCGAGATTAGATCAAAATTTTTGTATAAAAATGATACAAAAATCAGGAATAAATTCAATAACTGATAATACTCGCGTAAAAAAAAAATTCTAGTAATAGAATGATCAAAGCGACAAAGTTGATGATATAATTTTTAATCGAGCATTTAAAAACAGTTATTTAATCCGTGATAAATCCATTTTCAAATTCTGCTGTAACCGTTCTGGACGCGTGCAGAATTGGTGTAGGATTGAAACTTATTTGCAGGCTGGGAATCGTCCATTGCAGCCGTTTCCCATTTACGCCGGCAGGCGGCGGGCCTGAGTACGAATTAGCGAATTCGAACGCGGCCGTGACTGCGCCGTTTTTCGAAGGTGCTATCGGATTAACGGGTCGCTCGGTCCGCTGCGCCAGCGTCCAGGGGAAGCTTGCCTAGGGACATTCGGCTGGAAATCAGCGATTCGCCGTGCACGGGCCATAAAACTCGCTGTGCACACCGTAAAAATATCCGAAGCGCGGGGACAAAAAGGCGCGCGCGGCTGTCGACAGATCCCTGCCTGTGGTACCGTTTTATTTCCGACGATCGCATGTCACGCGGTTTGCGGAACATTATTCGGGATTAATTCCGCGTGTACGAAACGGGCCGGCCACGTGCGCGTCGTAACTCATTAATCCTCTCTCGCGCTCCTTCTGGTCAGGAACCCGTGTCAACGTCAACGATACGATTTTCGCGGCCGGATAGCTCGTTGTGATCTTCCCTGTTAAGGGATAAATTACACGGATTTCCCCCAATATCGAATGTCATATCTCCGACAGATCATCCTGGAATTCTCGAATGTTTTATTAAGAAAAATAATCGTGGAGTTAGAAAATACGAATTTATTAAGAGGTGATTTTTTAACAGATTGTTGAGAGTAAACTCGGGATCTGTGCTTTTGTTTCGCGTGAACTCCGTTCATAGCTTTAGTTAATAAAACTCGTTTGCTTTGCTATAAAAGAGAAATTTTTGAAGAAATTTCACTTCCACGTCTAATTCCAACGAAATAATCAGTGACGTGGGATAAACTCTGAAAAAAATAACCGATCAATAATGCTAGATGTTAAGACGTTAGATGCAATGTCGAGTTGTTCTTCTGATTCCACGAATGTTGAGGTATTCGGAAATACTACCAACCACCGAAAATTATCCCTTTGAGAATGAGTGTCAAAATATCCATAGATATTTTTGATCTTTTAGAATGAAAACTGTTTGGAATATAGCGTAAAGTAATTTTAGTACAGCCATCGACGTAGTATATATTTTACAATTCAGAAAATTTCCCACGATTTCTTACTTTCAACTGTTTAATATACGTGTATGTCGTTATTTTCGTTTCTCGTTCGCAAAGGATTAACTCTTGGTGCTCCAAGAATTTTTTCGTGATAAACAACATTAACTCGAAGTTTTTCTTATATATTTATATTCTCTCTGACACTTCCAATGCTGAAATAGAAAAAGGAAAACACGTGTTTGGGTTAGGTTATTGAATTATTTCATATATAGTTATTCTTACCATATCTATCGTTTCGTACTCGTTATGTAGATTACGGCGTTAAAACAAATGGCGAGTTAGACTCATCTCTGAAAGGATTAAAGAGAGTAAGGAAGATCAAAAAATCGCAGATGATAGTGCTAGTCTTCTAAAACCTTCGAGGTCACTAGACCTCCAGACCTATTGACCAAGTATAGTTGATACGACTGGCCTCGAGGACTACGCGACAGGGCTCTTAGGAACCCAAGTCCAGTCGAACTAGGCCCCATTTCCCTGGGATATTGGTGTCGCAAATGCGACGAGTTTTATGCCATTCGTGAGCGGAGGCAACGAGCGCGTGGCTCTCCTAAGCGCTACTTAAATAAAAAATTATTCATGACGATACAAATGGGGATCGTGGCGGCGGAGTGAACGCGTTTTACGAATGAACGAGTCGTGTCCCATGATACAAATTCCACTCACTGTACGTGTATATGACTTATTAATCCCTTTGCGGCCCCGCAAACAAGAGACACCGCGATGCATTTTAATTAAACGCAATCTCCGCGCCGCGAATTCGACCGTCGCGCGGTTGAATGATCGCGAAAAATAATGCACGGCCACGGCCGTATGGGAGAATCGTTCAAGGGCCATCATCGTCGGCCGATCGGTTAAGCGAGAAATGCAAATCCTCAAAAATATTTCACCCGAGTTTATGAGACAGAAACAATGGGAAGCGGTGTTGGAAATTTTCCCACTAATGACATTCATCGATTTACGTGCCACCCCTACTTCCACGTCTGTTTTCACCCCTTCGACGTGGATAATGGCGGATAGCAAAAAATACGGGTCGAGTATTTTTGGTTACCCTACAATCGTGCAAAGTTTCATGAAAATCGGTCGTGGCAGTTCGGTGTAACCCCTTGTAAGTTCTTACCCTTCGTGAAAACATTGGACTCTTCGTCATGTTTAAATCTCGAGTTTTTCGACCAATCCTGTAACATTGAATAACTACACTATCACCTCCACCGATCACTCACACTCAAATTTCATCGTAATTATAAAAATATATACGTTACATAAAAAGATATCCTATTTTAAATATTATTCAAAGACCAACAAACGAACAAACGTTTATCTTAGTCACAGAATTACGCTTACACGACGACTATGAATCAGTAGAGTATTCATTCACAGCCTACGCATACTGAACTTACATGATCGACGCGTACGTTATAAATCATCCGCAAGATGTCGCGATTGCGTCACGGTATCGACGTTCATAACCTCAAAAGTTGAATCGGAAGACGCGCGACGTTGGTCTAGGAAGAAACTAGGCGACGGTTTGTAAGCGCCGATAACTATGACGCGCGATCCGAACAGTGTTTTGCGAAGTGTCGATCAATGTACTTAGATGGTCGACAAGCACGTTGTAAATCAGCCGCAAGATGTCGCGATTGCATCGAGGTATCGACGTTCATAATCCCAAAAGTACGGTGGAATCTAGGAAGAAGCTAGGTGACGGTTCGTAAGCGGCGATAACTACGACACGCGATCCGAACAGTGTTTCGCGAAGTGTCGATTAATACTCGTCGAGCAGACGCGTTTAATTTGCGAGCAGAGTCGGCGGGACATAATTCACTGGAGATGCGCGCACGCAACGGGCCGATGCGAACGAACAAGCTCGGAAACTCGAACGGGCTGAGTGACGGGTGTTGGCGGCAGGTGGCGGGACTAATAGCACCTTTCTTAAGGTCGAGTTCAACCGGATCGGAATATGAAACGGCAGCCATTTGAATTAGGGCCGCAGCCCGCTAATGGATCAGCTACTTACCGTTATTGCAAACGATTCGATCGTTTCAGTGTCGCGACACAGCAGAGTTTATCCGACCTGGCAATTAAGACGAAGTTTGCTTTTTCTCATCCACGGTGAATCGCGATGTACCAGTCACTCGTTCGGCAATAACGCTTTTCGGAGCACCGACGAGCTTTCCGTTAGACTGGTCTACGTTTCACCCGGCAATTATCTCTGCCTCGCGCCTCTCAGTTAATATTACCTCTTACGGGCCATAAATTCGCCTCGCGCGGAGGAAAAACTTGGCCAATGGAATGTCGTTTAGCGTAATAAACGTTGCGAGACTAACGGCTCGGTGGCGCCACCAGAGATCTAATAAGCTCGTTCGGGCTCGTCGTTTTTGCGACCAGCGACCGGGCTTCGATGGTGATAGGTGTTCGGTAAATGCACCGTGAAAATTTCGCTTAAATAATCCCGACCGATTATCGTTCCTCCATTCGTGATCAGAAAAATAGAAATTGTCTCGAAGTTTATCGTATCGCGATAACGATCTCGCGGTTTTATCGCTTATCTCTCGTTGTCTTCTTTTATATCTCGACTCCTTGGATAATAGCTGAAACTTTCTTGCAACTGTCGAGATTTTCGATAGTGGGTTAAGATCGGTGATAAATTTCTTTACAAACCTTCCGTTCTCAGGTGGAACAATTTGAGTTCAGTCCGGGCGAGGCATTTTATAACACTGAACTATCGCTTTCTGCCTTGGTCGTTAAACCGTTTCATTTTCACGGCACCGCGAAACTTTCGTCGATAATTTCACGTTATGAAAGAGCAGCGGTGCGAACAAATTTTTGGGAATTTCACCGACCAACGATTCTATTGCAATTTCGATTAACGTGGTTTCAGTGACAGACAGTCTGTCCGCGTTTGTGTGGAATTTGCATCGTATTTCTCGTGTGTCTGGCTCGAACCGTTTCTAGATTTAGAAACTGCGCGTCGACTGGAGCTAGAGCTTGCAGCTTGTACTATTTAACCAGGAATCGCTTACAAAGCTGTTGTACCGGTCGGTTTTGAAGGTTGAAAGGAACTTGGCGGAGTGGTGTCTCGTAAAAACGGTCCATAAAAGTGCTGCTATCGTTGCGGAGTGCGTCTGTAACTGACGTGAAGGTCCAGTCTGCTGCAAAAATATATTTCACCCACGCCTTCCCTTCGCGATACGTTATATCGCGTTCTCAGACGTCGGAATGACGGTTTTATTCGCGTTTGTCAGAGTTTTCTCCCTCGGAAACACCGCGCGCGAGTTATTTAATCAGACTCGAGACGATAACGACTTGACCGGTGATCATGGAAATTCACCGTGAAAGAGAATAACCCGATGGCTTATTCCCGAACACTGGGAATACTCTGACGATCTTCCAGATCGATACTATCGTTCGATAGGTTTGCATCGCCGGTAACAGATCGACGTGTCTAAGTTATGGATTTAACAAGAATCCTTCGGCCGATCACGCTCAAAGCTCATCAACGATACATATGTTAATTACTCTCGGTGAATGCCGGCCTGGCTGCGTTCGACTGGCCGTGCAGCATGAGTTTGCAAAGCCACGCTGTATACCGAAGATAATAACAAGCCAAAGTAAGCCGATATCGATCGTGAATACTCGCCGAATAATTCGAACAAGTGTACACAGTCCGGATGAACCGATCGTAGCGCCACGGTCCGCCATGTTTGCCAAATTCACGAGAATTACTCGTCACTCCGTCTTTCCTGTAAAGAAGCCTCGAGCAAACTTGCGAAACTCGAGAAGTAACTAACGATATCTGCACTCTCGACGCGATAATTCGCGAAGGGCGAGCTTGACGGAGTCAAACGTTATCGGCGAAGCACAACGGCAACTCGATAGCGACGACGATTGCACGAGAGGAAAGGAAAAAAGAAAAGGAGAAGGGAAAAGGCGAATGCCGAGCAGCAAAAAGCGCAAGACACGGGAAATAGAGAAGGCGACTGGAAGCTGAAAGGAGGATCCCAGTGGCTGCCGGGTGTATTAAGACGAGAAAGAGAGAGAGAGAAAAGACACGCTACGTATCGCCATCGGTTTCGTTCGCCTGGAGAAACTGCGAAATTTCCCTCGATGCTTTTAACGATAAACGCGACGCGCCCCTACCGTGAATGTTATCTCGCCACCTGTCAACCCTCATACCTACCGCGAGCACCGCCTTATATTCAGCCTTAACGTTGCACTTACCGGGCTATCAGATGTTACGCCCGAGACGTTAAGGCGCCGTCGTGCACAGATAATTTGCGTGCAGAAACGCGAGCCTGAAATTCATGCCTCCGCCAAATCAGCGTCTACCATGTGTCGCCGCGGCAGTCGCTGGTTTCTTAATTGCGTGTCAATATCCCCGCATAGTCGAGTTCCTGGCAGAGAGGTGGCAAGATGGCGGTATGCCGGTCTACGAACAACCCTCGTGTAACTGGAAAAATACGAGCGAATTACACGCTTCGTGTCAGTGTTGGAACAATTTTACGAAACCTTGTCTACTAAATTACCGGTCCACGCGACACTTACCTTATTGAAAACCATTCTTTTACACATTTTGACATAATCGGGTAAGTTGTGTCGATGTTCATCGTTTGTTTTGTATGAAATTAATTATATAGAGAATATTTACGAGTCGTATGAATGTTGGAAAAATATTTACACATTATTTTATATATTTATACATTTCAATTGCATATTCGTCATACACAATTTCTCAATATGTTAATATCCTGTATATACGATAAGAAAATCTCAAGATAGCGACAAAATTAGTCCGAAATAATTAAGAAAATAAATCGTGTTATGAAATAATTATCCTGCTTCGATAATTACGGAAACGCGATGTCTGGAATTGATCATTTCGATTTGTCTGACAGTTTCGGTATTAATCTTCTGCTAATCTTCGTCTTTGCTCTCGGCTAGTCAAACTTGTCTAACCTAACCTCGCGAAAGTTGGCGAATTCGGCGAATCGTTGGAGCGAGTGCGTGCATAACTAAGTTGGCGAAGTGGCCTCTGGAAAAATTATCTTCGTTAAAAATAAGAGTTTTACGAACTCTCCACGGCGGTAGTCGTAAATCATTCGATCACGGGGAGCGGAAAGAATGTCGTAATAGAGATTCCTGAAAAATCGCGCCCGTTCCCAAGATGGCGCGAGCCTCGGATAAAAGGGGCGCGTTTACACCATCCACCGGGTCCATGGATTTCTTGGAACGTGCATTAACGTCGGGTAAATAGCTTTATGACTTAATGGCGCTACATTTTTCCCCCGTCCGAAGGCAATTAATTAATTGCATGGTCTTTTGATGTACCCATATAAGTTACGTCTCCATTCGCGGCGCTCTCAGACCGGCATTTTTTAATGCATCAAAAATCTAATGTGCCCTGAACCAGAAACGCGATATCGTTGCCGTGGAAAGAAAGTGAAAACCTAGAAGAAGCGTTATTATTAACGTTAACCCGAGTTTGCTATCTTGGTACAATCCGAACAGCCCTCTAGCCTACCGGAAACCAAATGTTTGTTCCTATCCGCTACAGCGGAAACTTAACGAACAAATATTATGTCAAGATGAACTTTTAAAGCGAACATTTTAGTTACTTCAGGCGGTCATAGATGATAGACCGAAGCTTTCGACTCGAACGAACCAACAAACTTTAACTAATGCAAATCTATGTATTGTAAACGAAACTTAATACACATTCCAAATTAGATAATTCTATCTCACCGTATGGTTAATAAATCTTTTAATTACAATTAATTGCACTTTAATCGAAATTATCTTTTCTTAAATCTTGCTGGATATTCTACTTTTAGGTCTAGAATTTATTCCACCATTTATTTCATCTAGAAACCATTTTTCTCGTATAATATGCTTCACATTGTTCTCAATATGTTCTTATATTAATTTACGAGTAATAAAATCGCAATTCACGTGTACCTCTCCATTTCGAATAAGTGCAACTATTTTCCACAAGCTTCGAATGAAACCGAATTTAAACGCAGATTAAATAAATACCCTGCAGATATCTTTGTCAAATTAATTCCTCAGAAGCTGGCTTTAACTCTGAATTTCCAGCCTGGATCGGGAGCTCGTTTCAAAAATGGTATCACGAAAGTAATCATTCTGAGCCTGCAATTCGTGCGATACAAACAGAAAGGCACGTCTATTATCCAAGGAGCACACACGCGTTCACCCTTATACCGGCAATATTTTAAAACGCAGGAGGATGCGTTTCATAGAGAGCCGCGGTGAAAGCAGCATCCGTTTCTAATTAAAAAGATAGTTGTTCGCAGGACGTATAAAGCGGCTTTCATTATCCAAGGGGGAATTGAATTTCACATGGCCTAAGTTAATTCAAGCAATCAAGAGCAGCTCCTTCGAGCGCGACACTGTATAGCTGTAAATCGCCAGGGGATGCAGACTTCCTCCGCAACCCTTTTGCTTTTCTCTCTTATCTACATTAATCTTCTCCCCCATCGGGACGCGGCGCGAAAGAAAATAAGATTGATGAGCAGCATGGCTTAATTAATGCGAGGCATCCGATGTTAGAAAGGTACATCGAGCAACCGAGACCGGGCAGAAGCGAACACACTGGGCTTGATTCATATTTAAAGCCGGATCCCTAATGGCATTGTCGCCATTCATTCGCCGTCGAGCCACGCCATGACAGTCGTCAACGCCGCGAGGTGTATTTGGGTCATATTTAAATCGTGAACCAAGGGAAACAAAACTGCCGGGGAAAAAATGAGTAAAGACGGCTGCTCGCGTATCGTCGACTGGCTAAAATAAAACGCACCGCCATTTTATTTCTCCCCGAACCCGAAAAACCCGTCGCTCTTTTCGCTTCTGCGATCAAGATTTCACGAAACGCTTGCTGTTCTCTTTTCTCTACGCTGTATACCAATCTACGATGTAGACATTTTGAATGTTGCCGATTTGTTTTAGGCTGTTGGTGAAATTAAAAAAATTGTAGAGATACTAGTGGATATTATAGGTGGTTAAATTTTAGTTCGGTTCTATCTGGTAATTTTCTGGTTCTATTTAGTTATTATACCTGCTTTAACGTGACGTTAATTAATAATCCGATGTTTTGGATGTTGTATTTATGGTTTATTATGCTGGATCATGGTATATTACGCGTTTATCGTCGTAAAAGTGTGTTTGGATAACCGACTAGCATCAGTTGATCGATCATTAATACGGTTTAATTTTATAATATGTGACTTGCTCGTGATGCTAGCACGCGATGTGCATGTAATATGTATACAGTTCTAAAACAAACTATTCAAACATGTATTACGACCATGAAGCGGTAATCTCATTGCGTCGTTGTAATAACGATATTGAAAATTTTGCAAATATTGCCATTATTAGGATTAAATGCTTTTGGTAATCCAGCAATTGTGGCGCGTTCACACTGGCTCCAACCTGTTGTCGCGAATAACAATCGTTCCTCTGTCTATCTCTATTTTTAATACATAATTGTCACATTGTATTTCGCTGCGATTCGATCGCGATCATTCGCCTGTTTCTGCTTAACGCAGAATTTCAATTCCATTGCGTATTCCACACTTTTATACCCGTCTTGGGTTTATCTCGCAAAATAACGAGCGTTTGTTGTTTAAGAAATTCGCATCGCAATGAAAATCTGCTTCGTCCAATTAAGGTATAAAGGACGATTTCCCCGTGGCTTTGTACAGCTTGTACTATCCGCGATTTATCATGAAAGGAAGGGTTTCCTTCGCGACGTCTGTTTGAACAGGAGTAACCTATCAATTTCGAGGCGGGGTTCCGTTTTTCTTTGCCGTCTCGTCGGAACCGCTGCATAACCGAATAAAGAACCGAACATGATACAATGAAAATTGAATGCAAATATCGTTGACCCAAAACGAAAGGAAGTAATCAGTTTCCCGATGAAAACGGCGAATGGAATTACCGGGCCCTGCAAAAGAAGACTGCTGAAATATAAACGGGTTATGGTAGACCGGCAGGAAAATCACTGGCTTCGTCCCAATAAAGATAGATCGATCTAACGACACGCGTATTATTGTCCCAGGGATCCTTCCTTCTGGTCTACGGCCTTCATTTTCTAAATCCATTGTACATCCATTACCCGGGTTTCTTCTCGACGTAGAAATATTCACCGCTTCGTTCGAATTCTTACATTCTGCATAACACTATCGGAAAATATAATTCTTTCACCTGAATTTTACGATACCAGGACCGCACTTTCCGTTATGAGACACAATTTTCAAATTATAACGCGTATTATTATCCCCCAACCTGATTTTCTAAATGCATTGCAAATCCATTACCCGGGCTTCTTCTCGACGTAAAAATATTCACCGCTTCGTTCGAAATCTCACATTCTGCGTAACACTATCGGAAAATATCATTCAATAATTCTTTCATTTGAATTTTACGATACCTGAACCTTGCTTCATATCATGAAACACAATTTTCAAATTAAACAGTATTTTATTTATATTTTGAACCAAGAATTCCTATAACGAGCAACCCATTGGTCAATATTTTACTATGGCTACAAATTTACCTTATATTTTTTAATCGTGTATAGAGAAATTTTGTTATTAATATTTTATTATAACAGGAAACTCCTGTTATATCGTCCGGATTATTTTTCAAGTACGAACACGTCTCTATTTCGATAGTAATTAAATTACAACAGGAAGGGTGTGTGCAGGTGAAATTAAGGGTAGATAGGAAACGTTTTAATAGTTGGTCATCGAGGAACGGGAGCAGCCGAAACTCGGAGCCTCCCCTTTAGTGGCTAACATGATATCCTCTTCATGTTCAAGCAATTTACACGCTGTACAATCGAGCAGAGCTTACGAGTTACAGATAAAGCTTCTTCGGCCGTTTCAATGAAGGAGCAGGCTGCTTCTGATCCGCCCAAGCTCGCACTTATTACCCTGGACAACATAATACCGGCGTGCCAAGGCAGCGAAAACACGAGTGCAAGTGAGTAGCATGCACGCCAAGGGATGCCCGATGTCGAGAACGCAAGGGTTAACCCTGTGCCAAGAATCCGGGACACGAGGCATACTCCGTGAGTTTCACCAACGATTTATTCGGATCGTATGCTTAGGGGAGTATGTCGAATGACTCTCGGTGGCATCTCTCTCGGTTAGCTAGAGGCTGCTGCTATCCTTCGCTTCTAATTTCACATCTCGTATCGTCCATTCCCAGTGCACTTCGTAAAGGTTCCATGCGAAAGTAGAATGAATATTTTATCATTACAGAAGCTATATTGTAAACGAATTAATGTAGATCGGACTTATACGAACATATTGAATAATATAAATGAGTAGCTGATGACAAGATAAGTAGACGATGTATATAATATGAGTTACAAAAATATCATGTAAATAAAGTATAATATCGGTGAAAATTAGCAGTAATTGTCGATTATTATTCTGTTGCTCTGTGACACTCTTAAGACACTTTGTATTTAACTCACTAGCGCCATCACGGTCCATATCTCCGATAAATACACCGCGAATCAAATCGTCGAATTATTTTCTAATCTTTTCGGTATAATCTTCGTATTATCTTCTTATTTCATGTTCCTTGTTGCCTCGTAAGTAATATAGATAATATCTATCGTTAGATTTATAAATAAATTTCTATCAAATTTCACATGATTCATTAATTACATTAATTATGTTAACGTTCGTTTGATTCTTCATCCATGTTAGATTATCGGAAGCTTAGAAAAAGAATCGTGATAAGTTTATTTACCAATTAAGTCGCAAGAATAAGATAGAATCGAGATGAAAGGAAAACGATACCTGTGCATTTACATTCCATTACTTAATTTCTGAAATGTAAAAAGGCCGAAATATGTATCGACCATAGGACAGCTTTTACCGCCGGTGTATTTCTAGTTCTTGTAACAACAACTTGTGCCGGCCGGGTACTATGAAAATACAATGGAAATGCGTTTCCATAATTTTCAACGGCTACACGGAAATACAAAGCGTGTAGAATACACGAAGTTCGAAGTTCCTTTGAAATAACTGGAAGTATCGGAGGAAAGGGAGAGAGAAAGAGAGAGAGAGGAGAGAGAGATCGGTGTCCACGAGCACGTTGTATTCGCGCTCGTAGCTATGTTAATTATAGTTTAGGAGTTGCACGCCTATTTACCCGAGGCCGCGACGGCAAAAACGGGATGCACGTAATGCCTTCCGAAGTTTGATTACGTATGTCGACGCTTCTCCAAGAGTTGCGAATTTTCGAGCGGGGCCAGGTCGCGTAGTTTTATGCAATCAAGCGGCCCCGAATCTCGCCGCTGGCGCTGAAACTGTAATTTCAACTTTGCGCTGTTCGCGCTCGAAAGCGTGTCCCGCACGAAAACCAACTGAAAGAAGCTGATTAGATTAAAAATTATCTCCGCCCTTTTCGAAAAATTTCCCCGCGCAGTGAATAGCGCGAAAAGCACCCGGTTAATCATCCTCCCTGGCATAAAAGATGCTCGTCCGTGACGAGGAAAATATTTTTCAACGCCACGCACTCGCGTGTTTATTTCCAACGGAAACGTTCGCGGTGTTATCGACGAGATAGATACTTCGATCCGAGTGGATTTTTTGGATCAAAGACGCGGGATTATATTCGTCGGATTCGCGAAGATTACATGAAAAAATTTCGCGAGAAAATTACCGCTGAAAATGACAACCATCAGATATACTATAGTATCGAATTCTACTCGTTCGTATGTTACTTAACCTAAATAAAATCAATTCAAACTTATCGACGCAATTTCCCTTTAATCGAGGTAAATTCATCGGATTCGCGAAGATTCCGTGAGAAAATTATCGCTATGAATAATAACCGTGAGGTATACTAAAGTATCAAATTCTACTCGTTCTTAGTTTCTTAACGTAATCTAAAAATCAATTCAGACTTATCGTAAAAAATTTCTCCTTAATCGAGATTAAAACACGAAAATTATAGAAATTCGTAATCCATTCGAATGAATCGTGTTTATCGTAGAAGTAAATCAAACGCGCGAATAAGGAAAAAAGCAACAGCAGATAACCTGAGAACGTTCGAGGCGAGGTTAGACGACGCGTTGAAATACGCGGGATGGAAAAACCGGCGACTGCATTGTAGCCAAACGTGGCCAGAACTGTTTGGAGTTTTTCCGGCAAAGGATAGATTTCGGGCCGGACAGTCGAGCAAAGGGCAAAAACGTTTGGCAGCGGGGAGCAACGGCGTTCATGAAACGATTGTTGCGTCATCGCGAAACTTCGAGAGCCGTGATCCGCCATTCCGGCGATTCGCGCCGCGTCACTCGTAAAATTCCGCAATAAAAGCACGCTGCTTCCCGGGGCAGGTGTAATCGAAATGCAAAACGTTTATAGCGGAGACAGTTTTCAGCGCGGAAAGTCAATCTGTACGGCTGTGAATCTGAATTTTCCGGCCGGAACTCGGCCAACTTCATATCGGTCAGAGGGGCCGGTTGATAATTCTCGAATAATTTACTCGGCAGGCCGACGACCCGTGGAACAGATACCGAGACCTGCTGCAGGGATCGTGGAAATGTAAGATGCATAAATCTTATCCCCACTTTCTCCTCGCAGCTGCGAGCAGGCTTTATCCTCGATACACTCAGGATTCAGAGAACGGTTTTCCCTGTTTCACGTGACGTTTCCTATCGATTATTCCACCGACACCATGCTTAAATTGTTAAGAAACAGCGCGGGCTACTGCATACCTGCAGTCCTCGTTACGATGGTAACGAAGAATTATAGCAGTGCTCGATTAAATTTACGCGGATGACAGTTTTTGAATGAGAGCAACCTCTGTTTTGGTCGACACAGACGTGTGGAATAATTGCTCTTCTTAATTTTTATACGATTTCTTATTTTTCGTTTTAAAAATATCGTCGACATTATGGAAAATGGTCTCCAAGTTGTTATTTTTCTGTAACGCACTTTTTCACTGAGAGAAACCACTGTTTTGGTTGACACAGACGCGTAGAATAATTGCACGTTTTAATTTTTATACGATTTCTTATTTTCTGATTTAAAAATATCGTCGACTTTATGGCAGAAGGTCTCCGAGTTGTTATTTTTCTGTAACGTAAAAATCGTCGAATACATCGTCTTCTGAACCAATGCAATAATTACCAGTACCAGAACCATCATGGTAAATTGTACTTATTTGTGTATACATCTTCAATCGCTCGATTCCCGTGAATTTTATTTCGAATCGGGCGCTTTTTACGTTTGCTTCGTCGATGGAAGTAGAAATTCGCTGAAGCAATTAGGATATTTAAAAAACTTCCGGGAGAAGTAATTCCATTTGCAAATTCCCTTTGTAAGATTCCTTTTTTCGCGTCGGTTCATCTCCGACGTGAAAACGCTTTGACGAGGAATAAACTTCCTATTTTCTCGCATATTGAAATTTCCTGGCAGCGTGTTCTTTAGAAGAAGATCACGGCAAGGGTCTCTCTTCCCGATTTAACTCGCAGTGATAAAGTAGCAAAAGGCGTTGTTTAAATAATCGGTGTAAATAGGTGAATTGATGTGAATAAATATTCATGCGATAATTAAACGATACTCGATGATGTCTCGCATAGCAAAGTTTCTTAATGGCTGTTCGAAAAACTTTGCCATTTCGAAACAGATCCGTTCCGTTTCTGTGCTTTTTCAGGACCTAGGCCCAAGGGATGGCCCACTTGTCATGTGACACTTGTCATAAGAACATAATCTAGGCCCCTGATAACTCAGGACCCTTGATGTCGATAGAAACAGAAAAATATGTAAAATCATCGTTCGATGCGTTACAAATGAAACCAGGGATGAATAAATCAATTGCAATTTTCTTCGGATCACGACGCGTTTGCCAACCTCAAACCTGGCGTGATCGCGTAACCTCGAAGGGTAATGGTGACTATGAAAAAGACAGATGAAATTAACCGGAAGGTATTATTCCAGGACGAATTTCTCTTAGCCCGAGTGGTCGATGGACGAAACGGCAACGGGGAATGTTTCATCGCTTGCGCAAACTTGAACCGCGTTATTTTACTCGTCATCCGGAGGGGGCCCAGAGAGAAGAGGCAAAGGAGCATGTCAAAGAGTCTCTTCGTGTTACCTTCATTCGAATAAAGCGCGTATTTTTCTAAGAAGAGGGCGTCAGACGTAATACAGTTTTTCTCGCCGTTTCCCTTCGACGATTCTTCGCAGCGTCGACGATTCGACAGGATTTTCCTTTCATCTGCGCGCCGGCTGCGTAGGTATTTTCTTTGCAGCCCGCTATGTTCTGCTAGCAGGCAAACAGACTTACACGTAGTCTAAATGGAAGGCTTGCTCATTTTCGTGGAAACGGATGTGCTTAGGAATTTGCCTCGTTGAAAATGGCAAGCCCCTTCCGGCGTTTTGTATCGGCCACGCTCTCACGGCGTTCCTCCGAGGAATCGTATTTTAAGGCGCATCAGAATTCGACGTTTCCTGAAAGCACCTTTGCTACTCTCGCATCACGGCCTCGGACGATTACTTCCGACTACCTTCTTTCAAACTTTCCGCCACCGATATATCATATCTCTGATATCTCCCGTCGCGTATCCGCGAGTTCGTCTTCCTCGTCGTCGGGAAAATTTCTAGGATGGGAAATGAATTCTTTAATCAGTCCGGATCAACGTTGAGGTCCGTGAATATTTACAAGTGCGTGGTATAATAAATTTTTGTTTATTACGACATTTTAATACAGCGTGTTAAATTATTTTGCGTGTTTGCTTTTTTATCATTTGACGTATATATCACTGTTGGTATAGTGTAGGTAATGTATAGATGATAATAAAGGTGACAATAATGTAGCTGGAGTATGGATGATACAGATAAAATTTAGTACGTAGATAAACAGGTGTATATAGTTACGCCCCTGTGTGAATAAGCTACATTATATAATAATGTAGATAATAATAGAGATAACGACGTATAACGTAGCTGAAATATGGATAATAATTATAGATAATGCATAAATAGAACTATGCTATGCGTATAATAATAACCACAGTAGAATAGGAAAAAAAAAAGACAATAAACGGCTGTACATAGTTGCATCTCTACCCCAATAAGCTACATAGTATAATAATATAGCAATAATAGAGATAACGATTAATAAGGTAGCTGAAATGGGGATAATAATTATAGATAATGCAAAAATAAATGGTAGAATAGGAAAATAAGAAGATAATAGAAAGTCACACCCCTATCTGAATAAGCTACATTAGCAACTAATAAGGATAATAAAAATATACTACGCGAATAATAATAACCGCGGTAAGATACGAGAATAAGACAATAAGGAGAATGTAAACACGGTCTTACTCTCTCGCCGAACAATAAACACCCAAAAATGGATCGAAAAATACAGAATTCCGATTCGCTTGGCAGCCGTTGAATTGGACAGTTTTAAAAACAATTAAGCCGCACGTCGAACACATGTACACGTGAAATTCCAATGAAAAGCAATTCAACATTAAGTACCAGCGTTAATCAGTGCTAGTTATTACTTGAAATAAAATCATTTGACATCAGACAGTTTTCCAATACTCTAATTGGCCTTTCGTCTCTGCGGAAACGGATCAGACAGCGCCGTGAAGCACCTTGGCGTCCAACAAGCTTCAGCATCGACCCCGCAACTTCGGCATCAGCTTTAACGTCAATATTTCCTTCTCTCTCTCCCTTTTTTCCTTCTCTCTCTCACTCCTGCGCGTTTTTTCCCTTCTGCGGGATTACGATAATCTCGCGTCTGACAACGGATAGCTTCGACTCGCGTTTCTCCCTTTTCCCCTTCCCTTTGTCCTCGGGCAAATTGTAAAATGTTCCTTGGCCCGCGATCGCGGGACAGAGGTGGAAGCAGACCTAACCTAACTTTTGCTTGGTCACGCGCGCCGCGTTTGATTGGCCGAAACGACGGCTGCGCGCGCAGTCGCGCGCCATTTTCTTCCCGCGCGCTGACTTATCGCGCCGCTTCAAGCTTTTAAAGTCCTCTCTAATCGCCGAGTTTCCTCGTTTCTCTAGCTTACCCCATGTCCGATAGCCTGCACCGCGATTTTTCAACCAGCCAAACGCTCGAACCGCGCTTTCCTCGCGCTAACAGCTTCCTAGCTGTTGAAACGATTCTAACCTTTTTTCTCCCGAGAAGAAACATACTTGGTTGATAATTGATTATGCGAAAATTTTACGCTATGCTAAAAAGTGACCGGTGAATGGATAGGAAGTAGAAGCTTTAAAAATTTGAATATCGTTGAGAATATAAGCATAGGTATATTGGAAATAAAATCGCGAAAGTTTCCCGCCTCGCTCGAAATGATTCTAACCTATTTTTCCTGAGAAGAAACATCCCTGGTTGACATTGAGAATATGAGTATAGGTACATTGGAAACAAAATCGCGAGAGTTCCCCGCCTCGCTCAAAACGATTCTAACCTTTTCCCGAGAAGGAACATCCTAGGTTGATACTTAATTATACGAAAATTTGACATTAATCCATCACGGTCATGTGACCGGTGAATGGAAAGGAAATAGAAGCTTTAAAAGCTCAAAAGCCTTAGAATAACATTGAGAAAATGATCAGTGATTAAGATCGTAACATCGAAACTGTGATTTAGACCATAGGGCTACTCGTATCCAATAATTTCTCAAAAAAATATTTAATTCGTATTTTCGGAAATAATTATATTAAGAAAGTAACGAGAGANACATATGGTTATTTTTTTCTGTGTTTAGTAATTCTCAAAGTACCTTCATCTAGGTGCGAAAATCCAAATGATATATTCGACCGTCAGTATTCGAGGAACATCTTTCTCCGTAGCGTGTGGAACGTAATAATTGCTCGTTTGGGTTATAACGTACGGTTTGAGGTTATGTTGCATCCAGTCGAAGTTCGGTGCTTGAAATAGGATGCAGGCGGGAAAACGTGAAACGCGTGCTGGCTAATGTACGTACGATTTAACGTGCTGATTAATTAGTATAACGGTTAAAGTTATTCGTAACGCGAAAAGCAAATGGCGTATGCGGAAATGAATATTTTATGACGATGTATGCTAATACGGGTCGGTACGTATGCTGTAATTATCGCTTGTTTTATCACCGCGATGTGCAGCATGTAAATGTCATTGCAGTATCATTTGTATAAAATTTCACTTTGTTACGCGACATAACAGATGCGACCGAGCTCTTATTCCGACATTCGCGCGATTAAGATATTCGCGTGGCCATTAATTATGTAAGAAGTTAGAAAAGAAGAAGAAGAAAAATTGTTTTAAAACAATTATTTTAGACAGGTGAAAAAAGAATGATAATGATATATACCGTACCATGATGAGTTCTAACAATTACACGGAGTATACCCGTATAATACGAAAGGATATAAAAATATACATATATCAAGGAGCAATCTTGGGACTCGGCGAAAATATAACTCAGAAATTGAGTTATGAATTATCCATGAACAATCTTTCACCATAGGTACACAGTCTAAAACCGTTCTGCATAATTTCATCCGTCGCAGCCGCCATTAAAACCAAAAAGCACAATATAACTATGTACATGCATCCTCAAGAAAGTTCCATCCTGGAATGGTGCCATGCACACGTCGCATAAACGCAGTACGCCATTAAACGGCGAGATTTAGGATCCGCTGCCTCGGACCAGCCCTGATATCCCGATGTTATCCGACCGACGATTTGTAAATAAAATAACGAATCCCCGAATCGTACCTTAACCAACATCGGATCTGATCAAAGGCGCAGGAGCGAGCCTCAAGTCAATGGGCCCAACGGAGAACCGAATGAGTAATTAATCTCTCCTGATCCTCCTATCTACATAAGCCCAGATTACCGACTACCTGCCGAACGAGACATCGATGAAGCTTAGTTAAACTAAGCTACTAGATAGAAACAAGACTACACTTACTCGGCCGTGTTTTCAAAGGGCGTATATTAGGGGATTAAATCGGTCTGCACGCGCGATTAAAATGGCGGCACGCGTAGACGCGCGTTATCGCACGTCTCGAACCTTTTCAGCAATACCGAGAAATTTCATCAAATTTCTACAAATTCTCGATACTTCCAGCGACTTGCAGCGACCACCCATGGGGTTTAACACTAGGTTTACGGATGTTTTGGTATAGTTATCTTTATGGTGACCCGTCAGATTTGCGGGTAAAGAAAACTACCTGTTTTCTTAATAAATAAGACAATGAGTTTAATTTAAATACAATTACGATATTAACAAATTTAATACAAGTTGATTAAATCTATTAATATTGTATAATTGGAGCAAATTATCCGTCAAATTGACGAGTCCCGTAAATCTAGTTTTAAACAGATATCACAACTTTGGAGTCGCGAATTTTTGGCGATAAAAATTGCGAAAGGCATGAAATTGGTCATTGACCATCTAAGATCGTATCCATCGATATTTTTTCGATATTTCCACTTTCACTGATATCGAGGGTCCCGAGTCGATGGTTTACGTTTTGAATTTACATTTTATTTTATTTTACCACCGGTGCCTCATGATTAGCGAACACACGGGGGCCCAATACCACTTCGGCTTTTCTTTTTTCTTTCCTACGTGGGGACAATCTTCAAAAGTATCTCGTTCCTAGGTTAAAAACTGGATTATACCGAATTTTTACCTGCTAAAACCCTCACAGTGGACACTCTCGTCGCGATGGAGGGAGCCTTAGAAACTTGACCTAAACGCTACCGAAATCGGGGCCCATCCCTTTCTTAAGCACCATTTGTGTTAACAATAATCCCTAAAAAAGTCAACTCTCTTGTGACAGAACCTTCGTATAGATCCTTTTTCGATAAAGACGCTGAATCTTTCGACCAAGGCCCAATAAATTCCTTTGCGCAACATATCAAGAATTTTTATTTTGATACCCGGGATTATCCCTTCAACGGTAACACTAAAATTCCGACGCGAGAATAGCGCGTTTAGTTATTCTATGATTGGCAAGAATTTTCCGTGAACCGATACCTACGATCCTATTCGCGTCGAATAGGAACAGACACGCCGGAAGTGGAGAATCGAAGTAAAACCAGGACTGGATAGGAGTGGGAGTGGGAATCGGAAGGAGGCTGACACAGAAAAACATGGACTCTGTTCGACTTGACGATAAACAGTTGACGCTGGATGCGCGTCGGACCGTTGGCATTTTTCGCAGGGCTGATTGTGTCGCGGCCATAAACGTCAGCTTGGACAGGGAACGCGCGTCGCATTTGAAACTCTCGTTTATACCTAACGCGCTTTCGACGCGCGAACGTCTGCCAATAAATCGTCGCGTTATGAAGCCGCGATTTCTCGCGCGTTCGCGAGCAAACGGCTGGTGATCAACGGTTCCCGACTGCAGATTAATAATGGGTATCACCGACGATCCCTAATTCGACGTGCACGAGTGACGGTTCCGCTCTTAATATCGCCAGACGACTGATTCCGTATCGAGTGTCGACGTTACGCCCGGCGTCCAACCGACAGAGGCGCTGCCAGCGCGCACAGTTGAGGTTAGGTCTCCATCATTCTCGCGGTTATCACGAAAATAAATTTTTTTTTCTTCTAGGTATTGTGTACTCTCTACTGCAATGTAAATTCGTGGAACTCGAAGCATCGACTTCGTTCTTTCGTTCAATTTCGCGAGATACGTGACCAGATGTTTTGGTATTCACTCTTCGATTGACAATAATTCTCGCGGATATCACGAAAAAAATAAATTTTTTTCATATAGGTATGGTGTACTCTTTAATACATCGGAAATTCGTCGAACTCGAAGCTTTGACTTCGTTTTTTCGTCCGATTTCGCGAGAAACTTGCCATCTGTTTTGGTCTTCACTCTTCGATCGACAATCATTCTTGCCAATATCACGCAAATAAATTAATTTTTTTCCTATAGGTATCATGTACTCTTTAATGCAATGGAAATTCGTCGAACTCTCGGTGCTTCGACTTCGTTCTTTCATTCGATTTTGCGAGAAACGTGACCAGCTGTTTTGGTCTTCACTCTTTGATTGACAATAATTCTCGCGGATATGATGAAAAAAAATAAATTTTTCTCCTATAGAGAAATTTGACAGCTTTTTCGGGAATATTAAACGAAGTCTAGGGTTCTTGGCACAGCTGTGACAATTTTCGGAAACCCGCCAAGGTCACTATAGGCCGTGTCAATTAGGGCCATAGACTCCTGGTTGAGGTTCCGAGTACTGGGTGACGAATAGTTACGAATCAGATGGAAGTGGAAGTTTTATATTTGTGGAAACTCGAGGGTGCAGCACGTGAGCGAGTGCACCCTTCATTTTCGCCTGCACGTTGAATTACAAGCCTTCCCTTGAGCAGAGGGGCGAGCTACGTGCTCGGGGTAGCGCTTAGAGTGATTCATCAGGTAGTCAGAATTCAAATAGACACCGAGATTAGGGGTTATCTATCTGACCGTCGGGCACGATACCCTACAATTTATACTCATTAGGAAGAATGGCTCCTCGGTGGTCTCTGTATTCACTTACGAGTGTACCGTACACTTATTTGCCGAGGAGTTTACGTTCAATGGGAACAGCGCTATCTTTACGTTGCAAATCAATTCCAAAATTTCTCTTTATTTATTCATTTGTACAATGATGACCAAGCCTCGAATAAAATTTAGATTTATACTCCCCGATTTCGCGAAGGTATTATTGACGAACAAATTCTACGGTTTTTTAAATCTAATGTTAAATGTACAAGTATGTTTCCAAGTTTTTCTGACGAATTAAAAATGAAAAATTTCAGGAGAGATAATATAAAAGATGGTTTACTCGAATATTTTTTCGTTTGCCATATGTGTTGCTATTATGACTGGTTATCGTTGACAGGTGTCTAAACTGTTAAAAAAACACACATGTATGTCATGTTTAATGGTTATGACATGTATGAAAGTTTACAT
>NIJG01000114.1:742841-761395 GCA_002201625.1 Euglossa dilemma
ATTACGGATTGGTTTTCAGGAAAGTAAACTCTACGGAACTCGCCTAATGGATATCACGGGTTAGAAGAAGAAGCGAAAATTCGTTGGACAGTAATTAACCCAGATTATTGGGAAAACGCGGGAGCGTATCTGTATGTGCTAATAGAGAGGGGAGACGCAATAGAAATTCGTAAAAATGACTCGCAAGTATTTTTCGCGATTAATTAAGAGCATAACCGGGGGCGCGTAACGTATGTACACGTTACTCGGGTAATTCCCGCGCAGCTTTCAATGAATAATTAACACGGCTAACATTAACGCGGTGTGTATTATACTTTCAAGCGATGGTCAGCTCTCGCTATCCTGCTAAACGTATTTCCAACGAATTGGATCGCCGCGTTTGTTTATGTGCGCGTAAATGTTTTGCCATGGCCGCGGTAAATTGTTTATTCGTCGAAATAGCCGCGGTATGCGCTTTTAATTTACACGCGATCGTCCCTCCGGAGGATTTTAGAAAAACGAGTAGAATCGTGGAAACAAATAAGAAACGAAATCCTATTCGCGACTCGTGAATCCGGTTGGACGAAAAAAAAAAAGAGAAAGGAAAATATCACACCGTCGAAAATTCGGGATTAAATAGCACCGAGCGAACGGTAATCGAGCTGCAGCAAATATAATTTCACCTAACAAAAATAGCAGCCGAGAGTTGCGCGATGGGGAACGCGATAAAATTTGTTTTAATCAAAAGCTTTCGCGGAAATTATTCAAAATTATAAACACGAATACCCCGTCATATTTCATTATTTCACGTGACGAATATGAATGCAGATTTTTCCCTCCTGTTACATGTCCTTGTTTTATCTTTTTTTTTTTTTTTTTCATATCGAAATCAGCGACAGCGGTACCTCTGGCCGAAATAAATATCCGTTAGCCTTTTAACTGTGATCGAATTAAAAAAATACAAACATCGTTTAATTTCCTGCGCATCTTCGTGGAAACCGTTTGTAATATTCTAGAATTAAATTGATATATAAAAATGAGGAAGGATATATTATATATTGAGAAATTATTGGGAATAATTAATGTTTTGACAGTCAATGACGTATCTATCGAGTCACGGTACCCTTTAGCAAAACGTGCGACGTGTCAGAAGCGTCACGTCGAAGGATTGACCCTCGATATCGACTGTTTCTGGAACAGGAATCAATCTTAAGAAACTAAACATCTCGATCCATCAGGATCCTGTTCGCACGTCCAGAACTCGGGTCCCGGAAATCCGTTCGAGACACTCGTCGGAACTTATCCCGTTCCAAGCCAACGGCTGTCCCGAGTAAACGCAACGGCGCAGCTTTCAAAATGTGATATGACGTTTACCGTCGAAACAACGGGTTTAACAAGCGTTTAACGAGCGCATAATCACACGGGTAACAGGTCTCGACTTTCTCGTAATAAAACACCGCGCCGAAACGTGTCTTATCGCGAGACCCGTTCGCGAAACGTTCCTGCAAACTTTGCAGCAGGGATAGTAGCATCGCGATGGCCAAGAATAATACGCGGTAGATACTGGAACGAAAACGAAATTGTTAATTTACTGACGAGAAACCGAGTGGGAGCGTGGCGAGATGCGTCGGGACGCCGTGTTTTTTTAATCTTTTGCGAAAGGCGACTCTCAGTCGCCATTTAATCGAATTCTAAAGATCGGTGTTAATTAGTGTATGAGATTTCAAATTATCCAAGATGTCTAAGAGACCATGTAATTTGTCTCACGTGACGTGTCAAGGGGGTCATTGAAGATTAATTTTTTTAAAATTACGATTATTATAAATGAAAAGAAAATTAGAATCCGTTGGAGAACTGTTATGTTGTTTCTCTGAATGGTAAATCAAAATCTGGTTATGAAATTCACAGTTCGTTTCCATAGATAGCTAGATAAATGTTCGAGACCAGTGCAAGATCCTCTGGACTCACGACAAATCCCAATTTGATAGATAGACAAAAATATGAGACCAGTGCAACATCCTTTGGATGTATAACAAACCCTAATCTAATAGGTAGACAAAAATCTCAGATCAGTATAAGATTCTTTGAATACACTATAAACCCCACTCCGATTATGAAATCTACAGTTCGTTTTGGCAAGTAACTAGACAAAAATCCGAGGCCAAGATCCTCTGGACACATGACAAATTTCAACCTGATAGTTAGATAGAAATCCGAAACCAGTGCAAGATCCTCTGGACACATGACAAATCCCAATCCGACAATTAGATAAAAATTTGGGACCAGTACAAGATCCTCTGGACCCACGACGAATCTCAATCTGATATCTAGACAAAAATCCAAAACCAGTGCAAGATCCTCTGGACCCACGACGAATCCCAATCTGATATCTAAACAAAAATCCAAGACTAGTAAAAAATCCTTTGAACCAATTGCAATAATAAGCAGAACGATCATGGCACCGACCAGAGATGAAAGAGAGATTGATAGAAAATGGCGATGGAAGGGACAGGATGGCCCGTCATGTAAGTCATGCATGTTGCAACGAATGGACAGACATAGCTTTCAGCGTGTACCTGCACGCGTTGGGAAAAAAATGTCGCACGAACGTGCACCACGGAGATATAAAACCGCACGAAATTGTTGCTCCCCTGGCGGAAATAGTGTACGCCCCCGCTTCCGGAATTTGGGACGTTTTGCGACGTTCATTATTCAGTAGCGGTCGCACTTAAACGAGACCACGTACCTACTGTGATATATACGTCGCAAAGGAAATACTCGTTTTTTCACCCCGCCCCCTTACTCTCTCGCTTGTAACCACGTGTAACGGCTCTAATAACCTGTGTTCGCGGAATGTATTATTCACGCTTGATTGCGGCCAACCTGGGGACATTGAAACGGATATTTGTAGAGCCTCCGGTCCCTCCTGAAACCCTAGCCTGCTAGGGACTTTTCTTACACACGTCTTTGTCTTCCTGGGGGAAAGACTCGTGGTTACTCGTACTCCTCTTGAATATCAACTTAACTCCTTAGCTACATTTCACCACTTACACTCGAGTCTAATTAATATTATAATCCTTTGCACTCGGATGTCGACTGTTGGTCACCATGGAATTTTAAAGACCCATATTAATTATTATACCAAATTTAAGATAATATAACTATATGCGAAATATCGAAATCAAATAATTCTACGTGTTAATTATTATACGATTCTTAATTTACTATCCAAAAAAATAATATCAGTCTTATATTTTGGTAATTTTAAATAACGTTTTGAAAATAGTTTTGAAGGAAGGTTAGTGCTGAATTTGAGGGACGGTGATTGAAATTGGAATTTAGATGAAGTATATAGGAGACTGTTCATCCATATTCAAATTTAATCCATAATCATTTGATATGTAATTTTATTTTTTTAAGTTTTATGTTTTTCGTATCAAATTTGTGATAGAGAATAAAATGCACTCTCGAATAAATGCTACGCAGTAATTATCACTGCTAATATTGATACACTGACGAATAAAGACGAGATTAAGTAAGATTAAAATTAGAATTAGCAAAAATTGACATTTAAAATCCTTAAATGATCGCGTAAAATGTAGGTAGAATTTCAGAAGAAGTCTGCGGTATAATTTAAAGAGTTCCAAAATAGTCGTTTCCGAATAGTGACAGTTTATACGTCCATATTTCATATTAAATGTCCTGAAACGCAAGATTCGTTGGAAAAATTGTGAATAGGAACAGGAAACTCTAAATTTCTAACAAAATTCACATATCGTAGACAATTTAATGAAATATTAAAAGATCCCGATATAAACATAAAGCTCCGCGGCAGGTGTAGAAACGAAAAATGGGCCACTTAAATTAATTTATTATATTTAAACTGACACCATCACGTCAATCACCCATGCATATGTACTGAAGCTAAAGTTATCCGTTTGAAATTATTCTAAAAAATTGTCCCCATTTGAAAAATACCTATATAATATACATGCACCTCGTTTCTACTATTAATCAAATTCAAATGTAATTCCCATATCGTGAATCTTCATCCGTAGTAGTTTTTAACTCTTGAAACACTCTTTGGAATTAAAAATGTCAAATATAATTGGGGTATTTCAATAGCTGCATAGACACTGTGTGGGACTATTTGAGTCCCACCCTGTATCAATAAATTGAATGAAATCTATAAAAGTACAACGACGATACAATGTATCCGAGGATTGTCTCATAATGTCTGAGGTCATTACCGTCTTTCATTTTTTCCTTATAGCTATATTATATTTATTATATTTATAGAGCTATACTTCATTACAAATTTCTATATTTTCTAACAAAATCTTACAGAAATATAAAAATTTACTATATTTATTATATTTATAGAGCTATACTTCATTACAAATTTCTATATTTTCTAACAAAATCTTACAGAAATATAAAAATTTACCAATTTCGTTTTATTTAAAACACGATAAAATTTCCGAAATCCTGTAGCCTAAAGAGTTGAGGATGAAATAAAATCGAGTTCAAGATAGCTGTATGTCAAGAACACGTCACAGGTCACCGGTCCTACGATTAACAAGGTTCGAAAAAGGTTGAAATTTGCTCCACGAAAGTCTTGAAGGATGGGATAAAATTCAGCAGGAAAATGAAATTCGAATCGAGTAGGTTCCGATCCGAAAGACAAGTTGGCGAGGATAAATTTGCCAGGAAGCTCCTCTGACGTGGACATCGGCTTACAAGAGGAGCGTGAAATCGGGAAAATTAATTCGACTCGACCGCAAATAAATCGAGCACCCATCGAACAGGCTGTACCGTAAAAGCCTTTTAAATATTTTCATAAAATCGCTGACCCGTTTCGATTGCCGACCAATAACTCCCGATACGCGGGCTCGAGAAGGGTCCGCGGGTATTGTTTCGTCGAGTCTGTTAATTAAATGGCGTTTTCGAGACTGGAGAGGCTAGTCCCGAACGAGGACGCGTCGCTGAAACATTATGGAGACGATTTCCATTGAGCCACAGAGCACCCTTCGTTCCGTATGGCCGGAGAACCGAAATAAATTACCGGCTGAACGTTGAGTCCGCCTGGCTCGTTCCCCGGGACCAGCTCCTCGCCGATTCCAATTAACCCTGACCTACCGCGCCTAACCAAACGAGGTGTCACCAACGAGAACCACCACTTCCCTTTTTCTTCCCTTTCTCTTACCTTTCTCTTCCCCTTTTTCTTACCATTCGCCGCCCCGATAATCGCCAAGTGGAAAGATTCTCTTAGGAATTTCCTTCTTTTCCTTGGAAAAGAATCATTTGTCAATCGGGGAATCGCTCTGAACAATTTTATTTTTAGCGACTGGTATCGTTATACAACAGCTCAGAGAAGTTGGGACCCGTGCCTTTCGATTATTAGGATTTTTCATCGAAAAGACCATTCAGAAATCGCTCGAAATAATTTTATTTTCCGCCAATGATATCGTTTTACAAAAGCTCAGAGAAGTTAGGACTTGTGTCTCGTAATTATTAGATTTTTCGTCACAAGGAATCATTCAGGAATAGCTCAAGATAATTTTATTCCCCCCTCCCCCATTGATATCACTACAAAGAACTTGGAAAGATTAATATTCGTGTTTCGCGATTGTTACGATTTTTCGACGCAGACGTGAATTGGGATTTGGAAATATTTAAAGCCTAAAACAGTGGTAGAATATGGTATTCATTATGCAATAGTAGAATCAGGACAATTTGAAGCCACGCAGATCAGAGAAAAAAGGAATAGAGTTTTATATTCGGCAATGCTAAAACAGGAAGAATCCGGAAATGGAATTTTTCAGATAATTGTGGCGAGAACTTTGCTTGGAATTCAGGTTTCGAATGGTTGATCCTTTTTTCCACGGTGACTAAATGTAATTTATCTCGAACGAGTGCGGCAAGTTACGTCTACCTGCCACCAGAGGGATCCGCGTCAGCACGGAATTCTCAAAAGTCCAGGTGCAGCCATCCCGTCCATACAAATCCGTTCTCTGACCTAACCTCTACACCCCGTTTCCACTGATGAGTCCCCTAGCAGATCCCCCAGGAAACGCTTCTGCCTTTCCTCCTTACCCATCCATACATATTTCCTCTGAAACGCTATAGTTTCTGGCCCATCACTAGAATCACCCAAAATTCCATCACCTGATCTAATCAATTACTTTATCACAAAAATAGCGATTTATTGGAATCGGTGAAACGAAATATTCGAAGAATTGTATTAGAGGTTTGCTCCAAATCAAATCAATTGCGAAAAGTGAAAATAACTCGTTTCGGACATTTTACTTTCGTGATTGATGAAAATACGTTAAACTTATATCGATATTTTATTAAAATACGTTTATTTTATTTTCATTATATCGTATTAATTAATATCAATTGCATGCACACTGTATTTAGGTATACATTACAAACCGATAGTTCTAGTATTAACTGTTTATAAAATTTATTACAAAATTATCTCTTTTTCACTCTGAAATTTTTTTTTTCGTTACAGAAAAATAGCAAATTGGAAGATTTTAAAGCAATAAGTAGGAAATCGTATGTAAATTGAGACGTAGAATTATTTTACTTGAACATTCCACATTTCGTTTCGTAATTTTAGATTTGGTGTATTAATTATCGTCGTTCTTTAGAATATGATTAAATAGCATCCTTTCGAATACAAAGGGTTAACCCTTTGTGAACGAGTGTCAAAATATCCATAGAAATCTTTTATATTTTAAAATGAAACCTGTATGGAATATAGCGAAAAACAATTTGGTCGTTCGAAAAGTCATTTCGTTTTTTCTTTTTCTTTTTATGCTGTTAAATTGTGATGTTAGCTGTGAAAAAATACAATTAGATCCTCTGTTGTGAAAAAACGAAATGACTGTCCGGACGACCTAATGACGTAGCACATATTTTTTAATTAAGAAAATTTCTCTCGATTTCTCATTTTCAGTTGCTTAATACATGTATGCTACTCAATGTATGATATATGTATAACACTCTATGTATCGTTATTTTTATTTCTCGAATACAAAGGGTTAACCTGTTCTTCTAGGACACAGCGTGAGACCCGGAAGGAAGTCGGCCGAAACGGTAGCTCGCAGATGGGACCCAGTGTAAACAAAACGAGCGAGGCTCACGGTGAATTTCCAACGTCGTTCGGTCTCGGTCGCGTGTTATTCTTCGACGCGTTCGGACGTGATTGCTCGACGTGTGACCGACCTTGCTCTGTTCACCGTAGCACGCACCATCTGGGCACGGACGGAATTTTCCACCGAGAGTTCGGTTATTTATTCTACGTTCTTACCATTTTTTCACCGTCCTAAAGAAAATTTTCCGCGAGCGATAGAGTGATCGGTGATCAATAGAGGAGATACCTGCGCGTTTACTTTGTCAAGGAACCTAGTAATTTGCATAGTTAGAAAAATAGGAATTCAGACGAGCTTCTGCAACGTTTAACCGTTATTTTCGTTAGTCAGATGTCTTTCTGCTTTTGTCGTGTGATGTTCTTTCGTTCTCGCGAAATGGCTAGAGGCGTGATCGAACTTAAATCGTATACGATCACGAGTCTAGCTATATAAGGAAATACATTTAACACGCTTGAATATGCGCAAAATTTAATAATTTTTATTCGAGCTTATCGCAGATAGAATAAAGGTTTAGTAGTCGATTAAAATCAAATCATCTTTTGAAGGGATGTCGTGGGTAATGAAGGTCTATTTCTATTGCACGAGAACTTTGAACGACATTGATTTCAAACTGACTATTATAGAAAGAATTCTCTAATTTTAGGACGATGGACAATAATTATGTTCTTATTAGTGTAGGATTTTGCTGGTGGACGAGCCCAGGAATGTTGAGTGGTCAACGAAAACGGAGTATTCTGTAATAAATAATAGTGGTTCATTTAAATAATAACTAATCTCTTCTTAACAACTCTTGTTAAAACTCTTACAACCGAATACTGACTTCTGAATATTTACCTCTCTTCCTCAATCATGCTTCTGTCACGTATCCTATACATTCCAGATTCTTCCATCTTCGATCATGCCTTTCTCACATATCCTAAACATCCGGCACTGTCATAGATAAACTAGTTCATACAATTTTGAACCCTATTTCTTTCATCTATCAGTACACACTTGAAACTGAGATCACACACTATCGGTCTTAATATATCAGTAACATATGACTAGGAAATAAGTGAAAGCTGATCATAAATCGAAGGTTAGAATAAGAATAACGCAAAGACGGTTAAGGTTCGAATGACGAATAGGCTAATAAGGACGAGTAAGGGATCAAAATTCATCGTGACTCTGCCTAGACTTTGTCGAATAGATGAACATCCATAGACGACCAACCATTCACTTAACAACCTCTTTTTTTACGCACAATTTTTGCGATAGAATCGTAGTTGCAGGTCGAACAATCGATCAGACACCGAGAAGTGCTCCTCGAGTTTGCAGATAATGTTCATACGGCGAAGCCTAAACTTGCTCGCAGCAGTAGTGGAGTGGAAATGAAATTGGCGCGTTAGCAGACGTTCTCCAGAATCGAAGGCTCGTTTTCGATCCACGGTGTTGGCAAGTTACACGCTGACGGCAGCGAATGTCTGTGGCAGCGGTCGAACGATCGGGAAACACTGGTACGAAGCCTTGATTATTCCCGTGGTTACTTCGCGGAGTTTCCCAATCACTTACGAGCCTGGATTATACGTTCCCGCTTAGCGTTTCAACAAACCTTTCTCGTATCGTCGCTTCGCGAACGAACACGCGGTGTTTGTAGCTCGAATTTAGGTTCAGGCGAAGATCGCGTCAATGGTGGCGCTAGTTGTTCGATCTTACTCTACTCGCCGTTTGATTTTTGATATTTAATAAGTATTCGTCGCGGAAACTTTCGCGGAATTAGTTGGTTGAAGAATGTCGACACAGGCGGACGATATCGGGCTTGATTTTTGAGATATAAGAAGCATTCGTCGCGAGAACTTTAACGGAGTTAGTTAGCTGAAAAATATCAACACAGGCGGACGATATAGGCCTTGATTTTTGAGATTTAAGAAACATTCGTCGCGGAAACTCGCGATGCAGGTTAGTTAAAAATATCGATACAGACGGACGATATCGACCTTGATCTTTACGATTTAAGAATCATTCGTCGCGGAAACTCGCGAAGCAGGTTAACTGAAGAATATCGAACCGATATTCTGTGTTTCCTTTTTAACACCATTCGTCGGTAGCGGTCGCCGGTTTTAACGAATTAATTGAACGGGACAATGACAGCCATGGGAAATAAACGCTCGCGGTGGGACGAGGTACATGGAAGGCTTCGGGGCGAATCGATCGGGACAGGCGGATAGTTTGGGATCCCCTGATTGAAGAATATCGAACCGATATTCTGTGTTTCCTTTTTAACACCATTCGTTGGTAGCGGTCGCCGGTTTTAACGAATTAATTGAACGGGACAATGACAGCCATGGGAAATAAACGCTCGCGGTGGGACGAGGTACATGGAAGGCTTCGGGGCGAATCGATCGGGACAGGCGGATAGTTTGGGATCCCCTGATTCGGGAATTAAAGCTAGTTCGGGGAAAGTTTGTAAAAATATGAGACACGGCCGTAACGAGGTACACAGGGGCTGGGTTAATCGTCGATGGGGCGCCATCGCGCGCAATTCCGGGATATTACCGTGGGCAGGAATGAGCGTGGCACGGCGTTGCATCAAATGAAATTTACCATCGTGTATTATGCAGAGGCTCGGTGACGTTAATGGTTGTCGCGGCGGTGGAGTTAATTAAATTTTATTACAAATAATATAACGCGATATCGCGCAGATGTACCGAAGGATATTTCAGGGGGCGGGGTTCCAGGAAGGGGGGCTGACGGGCTGGCAGGAATTCGCCGTTGGCCCGCGGACAGCTGAAATATAAAATCGGCCACGGGAAATTGTCCCGCGGTCCCTACCTACCGGACCAAACGGCTATTCGCCGTGTAATTAATTCGCCGCTCGACCGTTACATTTTACGTGCCTTTGGACGCCCGTTGCGCCGCGCTTTAAAGCGTCGCGAGCACGCCGGAATGGACGATCACAACAAAATCACGATTTCGCGAGTGAACGCCGTCGTTGAATTTCGTTGACGCCGAGCCCGCGGCCCGGGCCCCGCGACTGCCCTTTCCAAATCTATAAAATATTATGCGCGCGTAGCTGCACGCGTAACTCCCGTCCGAAACCGGTGATCGATGGTCGGATGAAATCTGCTATACAAATGTACCGTCCTCCGAAATATACAAAATCATAATCCCTCCTCGTGATTCGTGGCTGTGAAATATCCGCCATCGCGGGTCGCTGGAAATGAGAACGAATTCCGTATTTTTGATACGTGTCCGGCGGACTGTGGTCTAAATCACCGTTTTCCAAACTTTCCTTCCAAATTCATCGTTCGACGTTACTTATTTTAATCACTCGCCTTCGTCATTTTTTCTTTTTTTTTTTCTTTTTATATACATACGCGTATACGTGTGGTGCCTTCTCTCAATATGCACGAATAGTTTGAATACTGAGCACCTGAGTTGTGTAATGAAATATAATGTTTATTGATTATATACTCTCATATAACGTTACACGGTTAAACGATTGCTATTTCTAACGATGCGTTGCGTTGTGTTCTGTTCGATATTTGTTCGTGTTCCGATGAGTTTTATTCGATATCTGAATTTGTTCTGATGCGTTCTATTCGATGTCTAATGCAACTAACTTCAAAGATACCTTTATTAAGAAATACAATTTTTCTAAACTAAAAATTGAAAATTTTGAAGAAATCGAGAATATCATAACAGTAAGTCAGAGAATGTATAAATAAATGGAAAACTGGGAAAAATGCATACGGTACAATATTATGGTGAATGAAATTAACGATGTCTTGATGCGTTTTGTTCCTATATCGATTTGCGTTCCGATTGGTTAAAAGAGGATATTAGCGAAGGAAAACAGAGTTTTTTGATTAGACGTGGGTATGTCGAAAAAACCTTTGGTCAAAGAGTAGGAAGCGGTCACATTTTTGGTCATGATTTATATATGTATGTCTATTCATCATTTCGGATCGGTCACTCGTAGGTCCAATTTCGGTCAAGTCGAATGTGGTTATAAATTTCTGTACTTGTATTTCATTATATAACTTAATCAAGATTAAAAGACACGTCTAATCTTCGAAGTCATCATTCGAACAATATAGTACAGTCATTTATTCAATGTCTCTTCTGTGTCTCTATTTTAGTATCTTATTTTATTCTTCAAAGCTTCCACTTATTTTCCATTCATCGGTTTTTTATTTGACCGTGCTAAATTCAGCATTAAAGATAAACGACCACAGACTAAGTCTACCAAGCAGTTTAACACTCAATCCATTCCTAACTCTTTCCTGTCATATGCTGCCATATCGGTAGATTGCAATTGGTATGTCAACTAAATAGTTCACACCGAGCATATAGCACTTTATCACTCCAACTCTCTCGTTGTGCGTCATTCCACGCGATTATAAATATCCGAAAGTAGATGGCGTTTCGCACTAAAACCAAGTCGCACTCGCATCGCAAACCCGGGACTTCCTTCGAGGCTGGAAGGCTTCCTAAATCCCGTTTGATGCGGGATGAAAGCGAGGAAAGAGATCCCCTGTACACCAGTCGTCAATTTGACGCCGAGGGATTCGCTTTCGCGATCTTTAGTCAACTTAGAGGTCCCAGAGATACCAGTCTCTCGGTGTCTCCTTTGAAGCTCTGGGACTTGGGTGTTTCTTCGGCTTCAAATCCGTCACGTAGACACCTCGAAGTCTAGCTTTGTCTCTGTCCCGCGTTTCCAAGTATCTCGGACCCTCCTCGAGTGGAACTCTTTCGAGATGGTATAGACTGTGAATGATCTTTATGATCTCGACGCTTCCTAGATCCACTGGCACCGAAATAACTCGAGCTTGCGTCGTCGCCTGGAGTGCTGGGCTTTTTCGCGTCTCGGTGACGAAACTCTTCCGGCGATGGACGAACTGTGTCAGTCGATAGCTCATATACCCGGCTGTCATGGTTATATTCTCGACAGCTAAGCAGCAGGAATAGCAAGGAATGAAATCTCTTCTGTGGACTGGTCGTGCGGCGAACTGCTTGGTTTCGCGAGCGTCGTCGAAGCGGAATAGGAGGAGGCAGACAGCGGAAGACGAAACGTCGGGGCCTGCTGGGATTATTTGGACATCATGCCGTCGGGGAGCTTTGCCAAAATCTCCGCGATCGAATACATCAATCGCGGAATCGTAAATCTTCCGGTGATTCGGGCTGCTGCTTAACCTCGCGATGCCTGTCGTTGCGTACCAGCTTCGATACAGCCGCTACGGGTATATCGATCACGGCACGATGAACTGCCTTTTGGACCGCCATTTTCTCTCTACATGCTGATAACATTTGCACGAAACATCACCCTTAGGTTTCCAACCGAGGATGTTGCTATTTGCCCAGCTTTGTTTGACAAACTCCAATCGAATTACACGACTCTTTTTGCGAAACAGAGACACGATTTATGTGGCTAGATATATACGGGTCATAAAATATACAGGGTGTCTTATTCGAATCTTCACGCGTAATCCACGTCACTTTTTATACATACAGGTGACTTTCTTATAACACGGTAAATAGGTTCCTAGAAAATGTGGCATTGTGTGAAACCGTGTTGTATGAGACCCAGAGAAAAAGAGGGATTGCATTCCGAAAACGTATTAAAAACAAATTTTTCTTTTTAATTCTACGTAAGAAACTTAATTTCTATTCAAAATATAAATGTATGTACAACACAAAACAAAAAGATATTCGAGATATTCAACTTCGAAGATTCACTTCACGTGCTCGCACTTACGATTAAGATACGGCAATCAATTTCAGCAATTCTGTAATTAATAATAATAACAAAGTTAATAAAACATATTTTCATTATTTTCTGAATGCGGTAATTCGAGATAGTCATGTAAACATAGGCGAATCATGTTGTGTATATACATATAGCACGTTGATTTGAGAAATTAATATAAGATTCGATATTTTATCCGAATTTTTAGCGAGTGTTGTAAACAATTAATTAGGAAATAAAAGAGTTTAAATTCGCTGTTGAAAATGACAAATCTTTCTGTCAATAGAGAAAACGAGAGAATAGGTTAATTAATACTAGAATTATCGACCTGTAAATAATAGTAGCCAGATATATTTTACAGAAATAAAGATAATTATAGTAGCACGAAGTCATTCGAATCACCCTGTATAAACTAAACATGATGGCGCGACAGATGAGGATGCAAATCCCGCGAATAAGAGTAGTCCGTTATTACCGAGGAAGAGTGATTATGTTCACCTACGAGCCTGCAACCAATTCTAGCCGAATCTCGAGTCTTTGGTCGGACAAACGAAGGAGTCTGTCTAGGTTGAAATGCAGCGTTTATCCTGAACACGAGGGATTTATCAAACTGCCTGCGATTGGAAACTACAGCTTGCGTTTAAAATTACTCGTATCAGCCTGCTCGTTCTGCTTTTCCAGCCTTGGCTGGTATCGATAGAGGCCAGTCGCAGCGCAGTATTTCGACTAATTATCCATGCAGACGGCCGCTTAAAGAGAGGAATATTCGGACGTTCTCGAACAGCGTGCTGCGCGTTCCTTTCAGGAGTCGTTCCGCGAAATTTCCATCCGTGCCCTCGATACCGTGTGCTTGCCGATAAAGCTGCAGGCGATACGGATATTAAGAATCGATATGGCGGAACGTTAGCCAGCGCAAGGTCACCGGATTGAAAATCACGTCTGGCCTGTGACCGTTGGCCCCGGCTGCTTTTCATACTACATTAGGATTCGACCTTTCCTCGATGGATTTCAAACAGAAATTCGCCCGCACACGCGTTTCCCTGCCCCGGTTTTAATACCGTGCTTATGATTTATGTATCAAAATACATATTGCATCGACCCGGTATTGTACGCCGCGTTATCGCGTATCGCATTAATGTCCGTGATGCTTTCAGCCAGGGGACGTTTCTCGTTTTCCACCGACGGGAAATTACATCGGGCCATTTTTGCATTGACGAATTGGCCGAGACAAATGCCAACGAAATGACAGGATGCATTGCGTTTCGGCTAGCACCGCCTGCTGTCACCGTCCCTGCGTTATTCCAAGTCCGGAATAGCCGCCGGTGTCACTGGCCAAGCCAATTCGAGGAGCTTCCGGTATTCGCTCCACCAGGACATAATTCAAGCTCGAAAGTTATGGTAATGGTACCTTGATTTTTGTTACCGAGGACAGATGGACAGAGACAGGTTCGCGTCTTCGAATGTTAGCTCGATGGTACCCTCAGGTTTTTTGCTTTTGGATGAGGGACGTTTGATTTTTTGAGTCAGAGAAATGTGAGATAGATGAAAATATTTCAAATTTTCATCGGAGTTGAGAATCACAGTTAGGGAATCTTAATTAGGATCTTTCACCAGAAGCGGTTCTTCTATATAATACTTTATCGAAATACCCATATAGATCAAAATTGACTTTTAAGGTACACTATCTAGATGTGTAAGCTTAAAATAGAAAGCTTAAGGACAATTGATTAATTGTAAATTAGGTATTGTGAGGTTTCTTCGAGAGATCACTTGATTTTTTGAATTAAATTCTAATTTTTTGCATTAAAAATTTTCTTCAGAGACGAGTATCCATGATCTTGGTTAGAACTTTCACTAAGAAGCATTCCTTCTGTATAACGCTTTAACGAAATAGCTATATAAACCAAAACTAACTTCAACTTAGTAGCTTTAAAAATGAAACCTCAAAGTAGTGCCATAATTAATACTACACGATATGGAATTACATTTTATTCGATCGTTAAATAATATACAACAGATTAAAGACAGATAAGAACCCCCAATCTGGAAAAGATCGAAAATCGGTATGAAAAACAAGAGCCACGTATCATCGTCTGTCTCCGATTATCGAACGACTTGTTCTCGAGGTGTTCTCGCGTTTTGCTTATCAAAAGTGTCCATAGATCTCGAGGAACGGGTCATAAGAGAACGGGGGGAGGATGGCCGAGGGAAAATGACAGTGAGAAGCGAGCAAGGGGGCGCTAAAGTCCTCGGAAAGAGGAGAGCGGACGTAATCTTAAGTAATGCGTGCCATTCGTCAGTTGTTAAATTTTACAGCGGCGCAGCGACAAATGGTCCGTTGGATGGAGTTGCAAATCAGGAATTTGTCACGCGGGAACCGCTCTTAAACGAGTGTCCCCGCTTTCAGAAGTCGCGGGCATTCCGTCTGATAACGCTTTTAAATTTTCGTTAGCGCACCGCTCCGCTACCCCCGCTTAAATGACGCAAAGTAAGAAAAACGGTCACACGCCGAGGAAACACACTAGACATTCTCCGTTCTATTCACCAACTCCGTACATTTATATTGCTCGTTCCACCGTGGTCCGCCCGGATCTCGAATACCCCGGAATCCACTGGCATCTATGAACTATCGTACGGTCGGATTTTCGCGGACAGTCCTCTGAATCATCCTACCCAGCCCCTGCTTATAGTTCTGGTCGTTCGGCTTCGTGACAAACACGATCTTTCTCCAGGCTGGAATAAGCTTCGTGAATAAAATTATCAGCCAAAGCCGGCAATCGTGAGGATTACCTTAAAAAATAACGAAAATAGCAGATTTTTTGATTATTTGATGATGTAACATTTGAAGTTGGACTTTCCATTTGTTAGAGGATTTGAGACTGTTTGCGGATTTTTATTTATCGATGAATTTTAGATATTTGGTATCGGTAGAATATATATGTATATATGTAGGCTGTTGAGAAATCAAAATTTTGAGATAGGTATAGGTAGACTACTCCTATATTTTTATTTATTAGATTGCCAAGTATGAAATGGAGCAAAATTGAATTCGATTATGTGCTTTTTTTACTCCACTTCATACTTGACAACCTTATATTAAAGAATTTTAAACAGTTGATGTAGGTAGGATATTTTTTGGACGTATGTATATAATATGTATAAAATGTTGAGAAATCAAAATTTTGAGATGGTGGGCATAAGTAGACTGTGCTTGAATTTCTATTTATTAATGAATTTGAAACAGTTGGCATCGGTAGAATATTTTCTTGTAAATATGTATATATGATATATTATGTAGGACGATGAGAAATTAAAATTTTAAGGAGACTGTTCCTGGATTTTTATTCATTAGTGAATTTTAAATAAATAACAAAAAATTCTTCTTCCACGCATATGTATATACGCACAATTTAAACAAAATTTGAAGAATTATAAGGTAGAGTTCAAGAGCACGAGAAGTTAATTTTCTGGAAATAAAATAACAATACCTTCGCGTAAAATCTACTCCGTAAATTTTCTGCATAAATAAAACCACGCCGGTAGAATTAAAATGGTCATGAAAATCTGCATGCCGCTCTTTCTACCCTTCCAGTATAAACTTCGTCGAAATACGTATTTTCACGCGGCTATTCCCGACCTAAAATACAATTTTTATATTTTTTATCAGGCCGCGTTAAAAAGCTTGCCATTCTCGCCGGGCAGCGGAGCAGCAGTTACACGGGAAAATAATTGTTAGGATTCGCGATTACTCGCTCGATTCTTCCCCATTAACGAGATACACGCGAAACCATTTCGTCCTTACCCCTCTCCGTTCTTTACCCCATATAATACCTACTATTTGCGCGGCAGCAAATATGCAAATCTCCGAGCGAGCTGCAGCGCGTTATACAGCCGACCAATATTAACAGATACATATCGCGATCATTGGCTGGAACCGAAAACGATAAAGCACGACACGGTTAGAACGTATCCATTCGCTTCTCTTTCTCTCTCTCTCTCTCCCTCTCTCACTGTGAGCAAACAATAATTACAGAACTCGCGGGAGCCTTTGGACAACTCCGAGAAAATTCCGATACAATCTCCGGAGCGTGCACAACCTCTCCTTCTCTCTCTCCCTCTCTTTCTCTCTCTCTCTCTCTCCCTCTCTTTCTCTCTCTTTCCTCGTTCTTTTATTTCTTCAGTGGCGGCAACGGCACAAGGCAAGATGGCCGCTGGCCCCCGGTGCGCGCCGCTTCGTTTTATATTATTAAGCTCCTAACGTACCGAAAAGAGCCGGCCGAATGTGCTCCGGGCACGGGATAACTCGAAGCAACGCTAATATTGCCGAGGATCTTGCCAAATTGTCGCAATAAGCGTCCCCGGCGTCGGTGCGGCTTCTCGCGACACCGCATTCTGATATGTACCCGGTCGGCTGTGGATAGCGGCGTGCAACCTGCTTCCTCCTGCCGGAGTGATTATCAGACCTAGCCCTACCTCGGGAGGTTAATCGAGCGCCAGGAAGAAATTTCGACTTCATTGCCCGCCGAGAAACTCCTTTTCCTCTGTCCCGCGATAAACCCGGGCTCCTTCCTCCTCTCGCGCCGCTTTATTCCGCCTTTTCCCTTTCCTCGTGAGCAACATCGTTGTCCGGTGAATACTCGCCGCGAGCTCCCTCCAAACTCGCTCCTGCAAATTCACCTTGCCAACGGAAATTTCTGGGAACAAGGAAATTCATGGTTCCAGGCGATATCGAGATCATCGTTTTGCAATTCCCAGTGTTCGTTTCTTAGTTTAACTATGAGTGGTGATAAGCGTGATTGAGTGATAAATATGGAGTGTGTTTAACCTTTCCTTGTGAGGAATTTTAGTAAATTAGGAATGTTTTGGTATGGTGACTCGGTTCAGGGAATATCCATCAATTTTTGCATATTTTTTAGAGAGATAAATATATTTTGGTGAGGTATTGTTGTAGAAATAAATACTATTGTCAGTTTATCGCGAGCGATAGAAATATTCGAGCAAAAATGTATGAAGATTGTAATTGCACGAACGATAATATTTTTGATTGCTGTTTTCGAATAACAATGAATAAGGTTTACGCGAAAGTAGCATTTACCTAACCTCTCTTCCGAGTAACAGCAACATCGATGCCAGGAATCTCGCGTTTGTTTATCTTCTCAACAAACATTCGAAATGACTCTCTTGCGCGTACCCGGTCACCAATTTCGAGTTATAAAATTGTAAAGTTAAATATCAATTTTAAATTATTTAAACCAGGCCAGGTATACCAGCGCAGCTGGTCAAACGGAATATTCAAACACAAAAATATTTATTATTCACGAACTTTGACTGTCGTGAATATTTAATGTCCCATTAGAGTGTTCTCTAGAAATAACCAACCACATTGTTGCGTGTAACAAAATTAAACGAGTTAATACACAATTGCGATCTTCCAAAAAACACTGTCCTAAAAATTGTATAATATTTTTCTGTTATATTGGGTCATTCGTAAAGTCAATTCGTTCTTTTTTCCTTTTTATTTTATGCGACTGAATTCGACAAACGAAATGACCTACCGAACGACCTAATATAATCCTTATCCCGCTCCCCAACTCATAATAATAATAATAAAAATAGTTCAAACCCTGTAACATTAGATTCTTAGTTAACCCTTTCTCGCGAAGCAAAAATTATTTTTGTAAAAA